>CAJQZJ010000542.1:2076233-2113822 GCA_907164525.1 Lophiomys imhausi
ATATAGTACAGGATAACCATGCTACAATCAATAGACCCAAAAGAGCAGAAATATGGACTTGGTTACCTGTTAGTGGGACACTCCACCCTAGTGGAACTGCCATGTATGCCTTCTGTGCAAGAGAAAGCTCTTAGACCTCACATGACTAATGAACTGGGGTGGGGGAGGCTGATAAATGGAGATAACCCACACCAGAGGCATAAGAGGGGTGGGAGAGGGGGTAGAGGGTGGGAGGAAGGGGCCGGGAGGGGGTGGGGAGAGGAGTGGCAATGGAGACGTAATGAAGTAATAAGTAAACTTTAAAAAAAAAAGCCAGGGGCTGGACAGATGGCTCAGCCGTTAAAGGCTAGGCTCACAACCAAACTATATAAAAAAAAAAGCCAGAGCCCTGAGGAGAAGAGGGCTCTACAAGGAAGTAGGAAAAAAGGCACTACAAAGAAGTAAGAGAAAAAAAGGGCTCTAAAAAGAAGTAGGAGAAAGGGGGCTATAAAGAAGAGAAAAGGCTACAAAGCAAAAAGTGGCTGCTGCTCTCCCAGCTGCTGGTGTTCCCTTAAAGTGCTGCTTGTTCTTCCTGCTGCTGTCTCCTGGTCTGCTGGACTTTTACTGAGACTGGTATTATCCCCAAAGAGCCCAAGGACCCTTATCAGCAGGAAGTAGCCTAAAGAGAACTATGTTCCCTTTCACCTTTAACCTTCTTTCTCTTCTGCATAGTGTCAGGGGGTTGGGAGGAACAAGGAGTGGAAGGGAGGTAGAGGTATTTAGGATAGTAAAATAAATTAGAATATATAATTAATATAATACAAAAGTAATAAAAGACTCTTGCTACACCTTTTCAAGGCAGAGGTCTTTTACTTCCTTAGATTTATTTCAAGGTATCTTTTGTAATACTATTATAACAGGGTTCCAGATTTTTCTCAGTATGTTTATATTGGATGTAGAATTTTATATTGGTATATAGAAGTTTACTGAGTTTTATATGTTGGTTTTGTAACCTGCCATTTGGCTGAAAGTGTTTATCAACTCTAGGAATTTCCTGGTAGAATTTTTAGGTTCTCTTATGTATAAATCACATCATCTGCAAATAAGGATACTTTGACTTCTTCTTTACTAATTTGTAAGAATTTTATTTCCTTCTCTTTCCCTATTACTGTAGCTAAGACTTCAAGCTCTATATTGACCAGGAGTAGAGAGAGTGGACATCCTTGTTTTGTTCCTGATCTTAGTGGGAATGTTTTGAATTTTTTTTTCACTCAGTATGATGTTGCCTATAAGTTTATCACATACAGCCTTCATTAAGTTGAGATTTACTCCTGTGATCCCTAGTTTCTTCAGGTCATTTATCATGAAAAGATGTTGAATTCTGTCAAAGACATTTTCTGTATCTATTGAAATGATCATATGATTTTTGTCCTTGATATCCTTTATGTAGTGGATGACACTGATTGATTTATATATGTTGTGCCATCCCCATATGCTTGGAATGAAGCCAATTTGATCAGGGGTAGTTTAGTGGGGTGTGTGTGTGTGTGTGTGTTCTTAATTTTGATTTGCAAGTATTGAATTGAAGATTTTTGCATCCATGGGCATGGTAGGCTATCTATAATACCGCTAAGACAGCCACATTTGTAGTACTATAAACCCACTTTTGAAGTGTACTCTGAACATTTTTCCTTAGGTTGTCAAGTAATGGGTATGTCATGTGTAACAAAATTAACTTCCTGAGTGTGCTTGTTAATGCTGATATGGAGGTTGAAAATGAGACAAACATTGTAAAGATTTCTATTCATTCCTATATCTATACTTTAAAGAGGAGAAAAAGATAGTCAAGGGAGGGAGGGTAGAAAGAGGTGAATCAATGCAAAAGAGATAAGAAGAATTTGTAGTTGGGTAGGACATCAGATCCTAGGACTTTGGCATAGTAAGAAGACAAGACTTGAAAATGAAAATGGAAGCAATAAAGAAAACACAATCTGGGGGAATCCTGGAGATAGAAAATCTAGATAAGAGAACAGGAACTACAGGCACAAGAATTACAAACAGATTACAAGAGATGAAAGAGAGAATCTCAGGCCTAGAAGATACAATTGAAGAAATTAATACATTGATCAAAGAAAATGTTAAATCTAAAAAGTTCCTGACACAAAACAGTCAAGAAATCTAGAACATTATGATAAGATCAAATGTAAAAATAATAGGAGTAGTAGAAGGAGCATACTTCCAGCTCCAAGGCCCAAAAATATTTTCAACAAGATTCATAGAAGAAAACTTCCTGAACCTAAAGAAAGAGATGTCTATAAACATGCGAGAAGCTTACAGAACACAAAATAGATTGGACCAAAAAAGAAATTCCTCCCACCACAAAATAATCAAAACACTGAACATTCAGAACAAAGAAAGAATATTAAAAGCTGAAAGGGAAAAAGGCCAAGTCACATACAAAGGCAGACCTATCAGAATTAAACCTGGATTCTCAACAGAAACTCTTAAAAGCCAGAAGGGGCTGGGCAGATATCTTGTAGACCCTACAAGTTCACAGATGTCAGCACAAACTACTATACTCAGTAAACCGTTTAATCACCATAGATGGAGAAAATGAGATATTCCATAAGTAAACCAAATTTAAACATTACCTATGTACAAACCTAACTCTACAAAAGGTACTGAAAGAAAAATTCCAACCCAAGGAGGCTATATACACCCAGAAAATCACAGGAAATAAATAGCCCCAAAACCAAAAGAAGGTAAACATACATACACACACATTCTACTACCACCAACATCAAAATAACAGGAAGTAACAATCATTGGTCACTAATATCTATCAGCATCAATGGACTAAGTTCCCCAGTAAAACGATACAGGCTAACAGAATGGACTTGAGAACAGGATCCATCATTCTGCTGCATATAAGACATACCTCAGTAACATTATCTCAAGGTTAAGGGCTGAAAAAAGATTTTCCAAGAAAACAGACTCAAGAAGCAAGCAGGAGTAGCTGTTCTTGTATCCAATAAAATTGATTTTCAACTAAAATTATCAAAAAAAGATGGAGAAGGACACTTCATACTTGTTAAAGGAAAAAATCCACCAACATGACATCTCATTCTGAACATCTATGCTACAAATGCAAGGGCACCCACATTTATAAAAGAAGTATTACTAAAGCTTAAATCACACATCTATCCCCACACATTAATAGTTGGAGACTTCACCAGTGGACAGATCATTGAGACAGAAAGTAAACAGAGAAATAGTGAAGCTAACAGAAGTCATGAATCAAATGGACCTAACAGACATATACAGAACATTTCATCCAAACACAAAAAGATATACCTTCTTCTTTGCACCTCATGGAACCTTCTCAAAAATTGACCATATACTGGGTCACAATGTAAACCTAAACAGATACAAGAAAGTTGAAACAACCCCTTGTATTTTATTTTAGCAGATCACCATGGATTAAAGCTGGACTTCAACAACAAAAGAAACAGAAGGCCTAAAACTCATGGAAACTGAACATCTCTCAACTCAATGACAACTGGGTCAGGAAAGAAATTAAAAACTTTCTAGAATTCAATGAAAATGAAGGCATAACATACCCAAACTTATGGAACACAATGAAATCAGTGCTGAGAGGAAAGTTCATAGAACTAAATGCTTTCAAAAAAGAACTTGGAGAAACCTCATACTAGTGACTTAAAAGCACATCTGAAAGTTCTAGAAAGAAGCAAACACACCCAAGAGGAGTAGAAATCAGGAAATTATCAAACTCAGGGCTGAAATCAATATATTAGAAACAGAGAAAGCAATACAAAGAATTAATGAAACCAAGATCTGGTTCTTTGATAAAATCAACAAGATAGATAAATCCTTAGCCAAACTACTAACTAAAAGTAAGAGAGAGAGAGAGAGAGAGAATCCAAATTAACAAAATCTGAAATGAAAAGGGGGACATAACAACAGACACTGAGGAAATCCAAAGAATCATAAGGTCTTACTTCAAAAGCCTATACTCCACAAAATTGAAAAATCAAAATGAAATGGATGATTTTCTTGATAGATTCTACCTACCAAAGTTAAATCAAGAGCAGATAAATTAAACAGTCCCATAACCCCTAAGGAACTAAAAGCAGCTATCAAAAATCTCCCAACTAAAAAAAGCCCTGGGCCAGATGGTTTGAGTGCAGAATTCTACCAGACATTCAAAGAAGAGCTAATAATTCCAATAATACCAATAATCCTAAAACTATTGCACAAAATAGAAACATAACAAACCTTGTCAAGCTCATTCTATGAAGCTACAATCACCTTGATACCTAAACCACATAAAGACTCAACTAAGAAAGACAATTTCAGACCAGTCACCCTCATGAACATTGATGCAAAAATACTCAATAAAATAATGACAAACTCAATCCAAGAACACATGAAAAACATCATCCACCATGATCAAGTAGGCTTCATCCCAGGGATGCAGGGATGGGCTAACATCTGAAAATCCATCAATGTAATCCACTATATAAACAAACTGAAAGAAAAATATCACATGATCATCAGATTAGATGTTGAAAAAACCTTTGACAAAATCTACCACTCATTCATGATAAAAGTCTTGGAGAGATCAGGTATACAAGGCCCATAACTAAATATAATATAGGCAATATACTGCAAGCCAGCAACCAATGTTAAATTAAATGGAAAGAAACTTAAAGCAATTCCACTAAAATCAGGGACAAGACAAGTCTGTCTACTCTCTGCATATCTCAACATATCTAGTACTTGAAGTTCTAGCTACAGCAATAAGACAACTATAGAAATACCTTAAACTAAAAAAAAGGGTAGAGGACGGGGGTGTTGGGGGGGAGGAGGGTGGACGGGTGGGACTGGAGGGGGGAGTAGGGAGGGGATTGTGATTGAGATGTAACTTGAAGAAATAAAAAATAAATTATTAAAATAAAAAAAGAAAAAATAAATACATATATTAAAACAAAAAATCAGAAAGGGAGGATTCAAATCATCCCTATTTGTAGATGATATGACAGTATATATAAGTGACCCCCACACTCTACTAGAGAACAACCATAGCTGATAAACAACTTCAGCAAAGTGGCTGGTTACTTTAAGTTGTACCACAGAGCAACAGTAATAAAAACTGAATGCTACTGGCATAGAAACAGACTGGTACATCAATGGAATTAGATCAAAGACCCAGAAATAAACCCATACACCTACAGTCATTTGATTTTTGACAAAGAAGCCAAAACCGTACAATGGAAAAAAGAAAGTATTCTCAATAAATGGTGCTGGTCTAACTGGATGCCTGCATGTAGAAGAATGCAAATAGATCCATATTTATCACTCTGCACAAAACTCAATCCAAATAGATCAAATACTTCAACATAAAACCAGATACACTAAACTATTAGAAGAGAAAATGGGTAACAACCATGAACTCTGGCACAGGAGATGACTTCCTGAACAGAACACCAATAGCTCAGGCTCTAATTCAACAACCAATAAATGGGACCTCATGAAACTGAAAATCTGTAGGGTAATGGACACTGTAAAGATTTCAAAACAGTAGCCTACACATTTGGAAACAATCTTCATCAACCGACATCTGAGGGCTAATATCCAAAATACATAGAGAACTCAAAAAGTAAATGCCAACAAATCAAATAATTCAATTAAAAAATGGAACTCACAGCTAATCCAAGAATCTTTCTTTCTTTCTTTCTTTCTTTCTTTCTTTCTTTCTTTCTTTCTGTCTCTCTCTCTCTTTCCCTCCCTCCCTCCCTCCCTTTTTCTTTCTTTCTTGCTTGCTTGTTTGCCTTCTTGCAGCCTCCTGAGTGTTGGGATTAAAGGTGTGCAACACCATACTGGGGTATAAATCAAGAATTCTCAACAGAAGAATCTCAAATGGCTTAGAAACATTTAAAGAAATGCTCAACATCCTTAGTCATCAGGGAAATGCAAATCAAAACAACTCTGAGATGTTATCCCAAATCCATCAGAATGACTAAGATAAAAAACTCAAGGGAAAGCACATGCTGGAGAGGATGTGGTGAAAGAACACTCGCCCACTGTTGGTGGGAGTACAAACTTGCACAATTACTTCAGAAAATTGGGAATAGTTCTACCTCAAGACCCAGCTATACCACTCCTGGGCATATACCCAAAAGATGCCCCACCATACTACAAGAACATTTGCTCAACTATGTTCATAGCAGCTTTGTTCATAATTGCCACAAACTGGAAACAATCTAGATGTCCCTCAACTGAAGAATGCATAAAGAATATGTGGTACATTTACACAATGGAATACTACTCAGCTATTAAATATAAGGACATCATGAAATTTGCAGGCAAATGGATGGAACTAGAAAAGATCATCCTGAGTGAGGAAAACCAGACCCAGAAAGATACACATGGTATGTACTCACTCATAAGCACTATTAACCAATAAGTACAGGATTAAGAGCCTGTGCCAGCACACCTAGCAATTTCAGACAGCTGTGAACTGCCATGTGGGTGCTGGGATTTGAACCCGGGTCCTTTGGAAGAGCAGTCAGTGCTCTTAACCACTGAGCCATCTCTCCAGACTTGAATCTCACTCAAAAGGGAAAATAGAATTAACAGTGGAAGGGATTGAAGAGAGGAAACTAGGTAGGAGAGAGAGAGAGTGTGTAGGGAAAGGAAGGTGGAAATCAGTTGTGGTGAGACTGGGGCAGGAGGTAAGAGGTCTGGGAGAAAGGGTAAACCAAGGAGGGCATCTCTGAGACAAGCTGGACACCAGGGACAGGGGCCTACCCTGTCCCTGGGAGGAAATGGGGGTGACTCTAGCTGAGATGCCTAGCAGTGGGGGATATGCAGACTGAAGAGGCCTCCTCCTAGCTAGGTAGGACTTCTAGGGGAGGGAAGTGATCACCACCAAAATCTCCAAAATGCAGACAAAAGGCAGGGCTGGCTCCCCCACACTCATACCCTTGGGGCTGGATCACCCACAACCCCCACATCCATGGCCAGTTGTACTATGCAGTCAGGCAAGGTGCAGGGCCTGCTCACCAGAGTGCTGCAGCATGTGAGTTTCAGGGACAGCTCTACTGCTCTCATGACCCCATTGGGGCCAGATTCCCTCCATTCTCTGATGCCCTCACCACAGGTAGCAGGTGGGAGAGTTGGCCCTGTTGGGGTCATGAGAACAAAAGAGCTGACCCAGCCTCTTACCTGCTCCAGCACTTGAGAGAGCAGGCCCTGTACATTACCTGGGTAGAACAAGAAAACTGACCCTGGATGTGGCAGTTGCAGCCCAGAACCAGGACTTTGAGTTGGCCCACCCCAACATATACCCCATAGATGAACTGCTGGAGTGCATGAAGAGGCCAGTTCCACAGACCCAAAACTACATGATCTCCATGACACTGGACAACAACAGGATAACTGAGAGGAGTCTCAGTGAGGTTCCTGTATTGACAACAAAGTAGCAGAATCCCGAGGCCTCATACCAGTCCAAGGAGTCATTACAATGAACATTTGCAAACAAAAAAGTGTGGACAATTGGGAATATCATGGAACACACTGAGACACACTACAGGTTCCACAATGAGATTTTTTTAAATGTTGGGAGAGGTTTCAAGGGTGGAGAGAGGGTCTGATCGGAGGTGGGAGATGAGAGGGAACAGTGTGCATGATTTGAAATTCAAAAAATAAAAAAATTCAAAATCTTAAGAAATAAAACAAGAAAAATGCTCAACAGCAAAAAACCTATACAATACTGAATTAAAATAATTTAAGTATGTTTCTAAAATTGCACTGTAATATACAGTGCATGCAAATGCATACAAATAACACAAAACATCTGCACGATTATTCAGAAGAATTGCATCAGTCACAAAATACTGAAAATTTTATAAATAATTATTTTAGATAGAACATTAATTCAGAAGTTACCAATGGGATAAATTGGTTTGAAAATTCTTTCAGTGTCGGGTCCAAAATATTTTAAATGTTAAAAGATATTAAGAAAAAGAATACACTCAATCAAATGTAAAAATGTCCAAATCTGCACTAAAATTCAAGTGAATGAGTAGCAAAGGTAGGGGATGGGACCTCATTCAGATCTGTAACCTTGTGAGCACACTGGTTTTCATCTGCTTTCCCATAAGCATTTTTGCCTTCTGACGACCTACCAGAATGGTCTCTTAAGCTCTGTCTCTAGCAGTCTAGGCCTTCCCTAGCTCATATCTCTACACTTGTTCAAATCCCTTACAAAAGAGCTTCTGTGTCACATATTTGGGTAGGTACAGAAATGACCCCACTTTGGTACCTGTTATATGCATTTCCAGTCTGACAAGAACTTAAAGGAGATGGAGTTATTTAGGGTCATAGTTTCAATCCATGCCTAGGAAGGGCATGGAGGAACAGTGGAGCTCACATCACAGGAACCAGGAAGCAGAGATAATGTTAGTGCTAACTGGATCTCTACTTTTACTTCATATGGCCCTTCAGCCTACAGTCAGTGCTGCCCCACTCAATGTAAGTGTGGTGTCCTTTAGCTTAACGTCTCTGAAAATTCCTAATCTCTTAGGCAGTTCTCAGTTCAGTCCAGTTGGTATTCAAGATTAAACATCACAGGGCATATAGCTTCCTTTCTGCTTTTGCTTTTGAACAATTGCTGCTGCCAGGTGTACATGTGGTCCCATGTAATATTTCTTAGAGGTTGAGATGTTAATTGTTTATAAGCATAAGGTAAAGTAGAACTATCATATAAACCACACTCTACAGTTGAAGGGCTCAACGGAAAGCCAAAGGAACTGATGGCAGTGTCCGAAGCCTTTTCCATTTTTACTTCTCATCTCTCTTCCAGACAATTAAAGAGCCCTGCTGGATAGTAAATCTGATAAAGGAAGGATTAGCTATGGGACAGCTCTTTCCTTCATGTGCAAATTAAGTCAGGCTTACTAAAGCCAAGAAGGGCAGCACAAAATCCAAGCATAGCTGTGTCAGTTACTTTTCTATTGCTGTAATAGAACACCATGACCATGGCAACTTACGGAAGATTGGGAATGTTTGGGCTTATAGTTTCAGATAGTTAAGAGTCCATCACTATGACAATGGAAATGCATGTCAACAGCCACCTGGATCAGTAAGCTGGGGGCTCCTACCTTGAAGCTCAAATATGAAGCAGAGAGAGCAAAATGGAAATGGCATTAGTCCTTAAATACTCAAAACCCACCTCCAGTTACATACTTCCTCCAACAGGGTGATACTTCTAAAACTTTCCTAAACAGCATCACCAATTAGCAACCAAATATTTGAGACTATAGGGGATATTCTCACTCAAGCCACCACACCAGCTTACTAGGTGTACCATGTCAGTGGTCATTCATAAAGCCGGTTGCAACAATTTCATAAAGTAATCCTCAAGTAACAGTCAAAAATTCAAGACATTTAGTTCTAGTTGACAGAGTCAAACTATAGAATAGGTTGATAGTTAGATATGAGCTAGTGCTTTGTAGGTAAGGAAAGTTATACATCTCACATAGTTAAAAGTACAGGCAGAAATAGACTGAGATCCATCCCTTCCTTATGTCTCCATTCCCTAGTTTAGAATGGTAGACATTTCTAGTTGGCAGGCTACTAAATCACCAGGCAACAAATAAGACCAAGTTTACATTATATAGGCACTAGAAGATAGATCAAGAATAATTCACTTGTTGAACAAATATTTCTTTAATTTTTTAAAGATTTATTTTGTGTATGAATGCTTTGACTGCAGGTATGTACATGAACATATGTGTGCCTAGTGACTGTGGAATTTAGAAGAGGGGTTAGATCAACTGGAAGAATTGGAGATACAGGGTTTGTGGGCCCCCACTCAGGAACTGAACTTGGTCCTTTACAAGAGGATCAAGTGCTCTTAACCACTGAGCCATCCAGCTTCAACACAGACAGTTCTTGAGTCCTTCCCAGAGGCAATGCTCAAGGCACCAGAGAGGTGCTTTAGTCCATTTCCATTCTAATAATAATATCTGAGGCTAGACAACTTTATAAAAGTTTGTGTAGTTCACAGTTCTAGAGATTCAAGGGTATAGAACTGGCATTATTAGCTCAGTTCTGTTCACAGCCAGGTTGGGAGTGCATGCAGGAGCAAGAAAAAAATGACACACCAGACAGAAAACCAAAGCATGATTCAAAATTTAAACTGTCATTGTCACTCTAGGATATCAGCATTTTCTTTGGAAGATGAGTCTCCCAATGACCTAAGAACTTCCTACTAGGGTCAACTTCTTGAAGCTTCCATAACCTTCCATATACCCAAACTGTAGACCATGATCTGTATCATAAAACCCTTGTAGGAAAATAAAATTGAACCATAGCAGGTGGTAAAATTGGAGAGCAGTTGGATATGGGAGTAAAGGGAGAAGACAGAGACAAAGATGGAGTGGTTTATAATACAAATTCTCTGATTCTAAATCCAACCCATGTTTCTGGACTCTGACTGTATGAATTCTCAAAGTAGCTTCTCTTTGAGTCAGAGCAGTTTTTGTGCTGCTCTACAAACCCTGCATAGTCACCTTTATCTTTTCCTGCTGCTTTTAACACTGAAATACCTTCTGTTTGTTTTGTTCTATCCATTCAAAATCATTTAGTCATTAGGGCCCATCTCAAGTCTCTCCTCTTCTGGGAATCCTTTCCTGAGAACTTCTAGATGGAAGATGATTTAATAGTCAAGAACATGTGCTTTATAGTAAACAGATATTTGTTTGAATCTTTGGTCTACCATTTATTAGCTGTGTAATGTCTTCTGGGACTTTGCTCACATTTAGGAAGATAATATCTCCCTTGCAGAATGCTTACAATAATTTAAATGTGGTACCAGTTGAGCTTCAGTTTTCACATTTATAAGGTAAGAAAAGATGTTAGGAATATTCTAGATCTAATTTTTGATGTACCTACTTTTCTCTTTTCTCCATTTCAGATTCTGGGACCCTTGAGTTCTCTTGCTTTACATGTTCTAACTCTGTTTTGAAGAAAAACCTCACTTCTAGGGATTTCACCACCCATGCTAGTGTAGTGAGTCCTGGGCTTCTCATTCTGATTTATACACCTCATTGGAATTTCAAAAGGAACAACACTAGAGAAAGTGTGTTCAGGACTCAGTCTACTGAGAGGTATAGTGATGGCATATTACCTCAAAGAACAAAGTAGATGGTAGGCGATGAGAATTAGCTGCTCATAAATGTTATTGTAGCTAGAAGAGAAAGAACATAAACTCTCAAAGGCAGTCTGATGACAAAGACAGTGTCCAGAAATTGCAGCCTATCAAAACAAATCGAGTTCATTTTCTTAACTCTCTCGTTATCTCAGAGAAACTCATAATCCAGGCAGTCAATAAAGATCCTTCTCATCTTCTTCAGTATGCCAACTCCCACCTACAATTAGGTGGAGAAACAACAGATAACAAATGTCTATTGATTCCCACCTGGAGGAAGAACTCTTGGAACCAGGGTCATAGAAAGTGATAAAAAAAAAAAAAACCCTCCCTGCAGGTGTAACTCAAAGAGAGTGAGATAAGAAGGTCTAGCTGATCATAGGCATGATCCAGGGGGTCCGAAGGAGGAGATCTTGTCTCCTACTGAGATCTTAACAATTACTCAAGTAATCAGTGGCAGTGACAGAAGAGAGACACTAGTGTGATGTGCCCATAGAGTGACAAGTAGGAGTCAATAATACAGAGATCAAAATCTTGATGCATCTTATACCAGAAGTTAGGGCAGGGAGGAGCCCACAATGAAGCCAAAATCTGGCAGTAGTCATACAGAATGGAGATCAGACTGAAAAAAGCTGAGAAATCTGGAATAATGTGATGGAAAAGCCAAGACTACAAGGGAAGCCAAAATCCAAAGCCAGGTAATGGTTCACTTCACCAAGCAGGGAAGAGAGGTGTCAATGATTTGGTCTGACCTCAGTCATTTCTGAGACATCTGTGATTTTCAAAGTGACAAGTATCCTGAAAACAATCCTGGGAACAGCCTGAGAAATAAGAAGAAAGTCTAGGCAACACACAATGGCAAATAAACTAGTCCTATGAGAACAGAAAAGAGAAGGGTGGCCAATAGTGGACTAGGAACCTACGCATACTCTTAGCAGCAGTAAAGATGGATATTGAAAGTTAGCAACTAGATATCAGGCTACATAATAACAGGCACATTATTCCATACCCTATGCATGGGCCTTAAAGTCCTGTAGAAATAAAATTGAAAAGGAATAAGGGCTGGAGATGCAGTTCAATCATACAGAGCTTGACTAGCATTCTTGGGGCTTTGAGTTCAGTATTGAAAAAATGAAGATAAACAGTTAGTTTTGAAAAAAAATGAAGATAAACAGACAGTGTCTAATGGTGGCATTCCATTCCCTATCTTATTAGTGACTTCCCAAAATGCAAAGGTGAAAACTCAATTGAAAGAGAAGGGTGCCTTTCCAAACCTTCTCTTATTGATATCCACTTTTAATATACTGAGGTGAGGCCTAGAGGGGTATGGGGAACAACTGCCTACTAGTCTATTTTGGAAACAGAGTAGTGTGGGAACTCTCTGTTGTTAGATAAGCAATGATGAGGTAGGCATAGGGCTTTACAATATTGTCATATCAAACTATGTGTATTAAGTGCAGTATACATTTTTTACCTTTCTATACATTTGCATAGTATGCCCGTATCAGCAACTTTTCTTGTTGCTGTAACAAAATATATGACAAACTGAGAGGAGAAGTCTTTATTGGTTTACAGCCCCAGTGAACATAATCTATTATGGCAGAGAAAATAATGATATCAGAAGCAGGAAGTGGTTGGACACATTATCTACACAGTCAGGAAGCAGAGAGATGAATGAACACTCAGTTTAGTTTCTCCTTTCTGTTTAGTCTTGGATTCCAGCCTATGGCATGACATCACCCACACATCAGCTAATGTAACCTAGATAATCCCTTATAGAAATGGCCAGAGATTTGTTTACATAGTGATTTTTAAATCCCATAAAGCCAATGATCAAAATTTATCATCAGCATTATGATTAGAATTCTCTTTCTTAATGCTTGACTGAAGGGGCCAAAAGTTACTTCTTTGAATCTTTCCCTTCTTCTATGATTGGTTCTTACTCAGCAAACTCTTAAGGCTTATATTGAATAATTTATTTATTTATGTACTCTTTTCCATTCTGGTCTACAAGTTACAAATCCATTTAGAGAATTGAATATAAAATAGTACTTTTAATACCAAAATTATATTTTAGCTCTCAGAACTCTTTCCCATGAGTATCATCCATTAAGCCTCATTGAGAATTCATTTTACACTGTGAGCTCCACAAACATGGTAACCTTGTCTTTAGCACTTTTTTATCCATATTATGTAGCATAAAGCATGAAAAATTAAATAAATGAAAAAACATAATGAATGTTGAATAGTGTAGGACAACATAAAAGAAGTGTAAAATGTGGCCATTCTCATCAAGAGGCTTCTAGTATGGATGACCATTTTCTCCATCTATCGTATTTCAACTAATAGTAAACTACAATGTTTAATGAGGTTACTCAAATACATGATTGGCACTCATAAATCCTTGCACTTGCCTCTTTTCCCTCCCTCTCATTATGTCTTGCATTCTAGACTTAGTCTGGGGTGATTATAGTTTGTCTACTGCCCCTTATGTTCATTGTCTCTAGTTCTCCAATCCAACTTAGACTTGAAGCTAACCTGGCTTTTGTAAATTTTCCCAGGCCTCCTTTTCTAATGTTCCATTTGAACACATTATTCTTGTTTGAATGGGATGCACTCTATTAGACAGAGGTTTGTGATTTTCCTTCCTAAAAGAGGTTGCTAATCTTTCGAAGCTTCAATTTCTCATTAAAATGAAAAATAACCATGACCCCTTGAGAATGTCATGGGCATCATATGAAATAATGTAAGGATATAAAGGGAAGCATGTCATCAGCACTTTAAAAAAATACAAGCTCAGTAACTTCAGAATGATGAAAAATCTGTAATTTTCAGTTAAGACTAATGAAGTAATATGCTGTCTCATACACTGTACAATCACTTGACAGAATTTGAGGAAGTCCTTGTTAAGTCTTCAAAGGTTTTCTGTAACAAGGAAGATTTGGGAAGCTTTGCCCAGTAAGAATGAATGTTCTGGGTGCATAGCAAAAGGCTTCCAAACAGGAAGAGCGAACTTTCTTAAGTTCTTAATGGATTCTCCTGTTCTGGAATCATACCCTGGCCATCTAAGAGAGCCAAAAGCTAATATTGCCTGAAAGCTGAGGATTAGTCTAAGACGTACATCAAAAATCCCTCAGTGGAAGGTTTTGGTATTTTTGGGGATGGGGTTGTTTGCTTGTTTTGAGATAGGATCTTTTTACTCAGTCTGGCCTCAATCTTGGGGTCCTTAGCCTCTGAAATCCTAGGATTTTAGTCATGCACTATCACGTTCTGCTGGAAAGATTCTTAAGGCACAGACTCTGGAGCTTCAACTCCAGGGATTTTGATACAGTAAGTATATGAGTTTCTAATAATTGCCCATTTTATGACAATAGTCACCTTGGGACTAGACTTTGGAAACTACTGGTACAAGTTAGAAATTATGTGTTAGCCGGTCGGGTGTGGGAATTGACCTGCTGGAGTACCTGGGACCTCTCAAATGATGGTAATGCTCTGATGCAGGGGCCACACTTTGAGTCACTAGAAATGAAGCTAGACTCCCAGATGGCTAGGATACATATTAAAGTGTGAAAAGAAACACTGTCTAATGTGACTTCAAGTCTTCCTGCTTGGAGGCTCCAGGTTCATTTGAAGCTAGGATAAAACATCATATCATTTTTGCACATATATTATGCCTGAATATTGTCAATTTCTCTCATTTCCCAATAAAATATTTGATTACTTATATAAAAAACTAATAGAGTAGACTTTCATAGTCTACTTGATGATGGACAATTCCTTAAAGAACCTAGTACATATGGGAATACGTGGGCAAGAGAGAAAGACTGGCAATTTATTGCTTGTACCCATACTGAGGTTGTCTAATTGGCCTAGATTAATGTATTGAAACCATGTCAGAGCAGAAAAAGTAAATGAAAATCAGCTGAGACTCATTAATTTTGAAATGTCATATTTATTTATTTTCATGTGGGCATGCATGTGCCACCATGCTCATATGGAGAATGAGATGAAATTTGTGGGAGTTGGTTCTTTTTGCCAAGTGGGTTCTGAAACTCGAACTCAGGTGATCAGATGTGGCAACAAGCACTTTTACGGGCTGAGTCACCTCTGAGTTACCCGGACTGTCACTTGTGAAATTCAAAAGGATTAAGTTTCTAAGTTCACATGTCTTCATCAATGTGTATCAATGACTCTAGTCTCCAAATTCTTAGGTTGTCTCTCCTCAACACATAAACCATAAACCAAGAGTTTTAAAACTTGGGTGCCATAATTAGAGTCGCAGGAGCACATGTGAGCAATGATTTCTCACTCAGGTTTTACCAGGATATGAAGCCCTAAAATTAGAATTTTTTACAAATACTTTAGGTTTATTTGGTGTTGATCAAAATTTGAAGAGGATCACAATTAGAACCTCTTAGGACAAATTCTGTTTTTTCTCTGTTAAGGCAAACCTTTTTGAAATGACTCTAATTAGTTTTAAACTTTTAAAAGCTGAGAGTGATGAGTGTGGTAAGAAGATTAAATAATTACCTAAGTGTTAGCAGAAGACAAGACATCTAAGAGAATTCCTAACTTCTTATATATCAAGAACTGTGGTAGCATTTTGCAATATTCATACAAGAGAATGAGCTGAAATAGGCAACTGTTCCAGGAATTCTGGCCTTTGAAATTTATGGCCTTTAAGATTGATTAAGTTTAACACCTGGAGTTGTGCTCCAAAGCAAACAGTGGGTGCTTCAGACCAGGAGTCACATGCTTGGAACATCTTTATTCTCAAGGGATAAGACAAGAGGAAATGCACCTGGGGCTAGTGAGGGGAATCCCCTGTCTGCAGGGATTTTTTTTCCTCCACAGGTTGGGCCCTTTTGCCTGTATTTCTATAACCTGTTCCAGCCACACATAGAACACACACACACACACACACACACACAACCTTAAGTGTGGAATTTTTTACTATGTGATTCATGTTCTAGACATTTTTTATTTTAATTATCTTATTTAAAAAAACACCAGCTCTAAGCTGAGTGTGGTAGCTCAAACCTATAATCTCAGCACTCAAACAATGCAGAAAGATCAGGGATTCAAGGACAGCCTTGGCTACATAACAAGTTTGAATAACCTCAGCTCCATAGCAAATTTTAGGCCAAACTAGGCTATCAGAGATCCTGACACTAAAATCTAAAAACAAACAAATGAACCCTCCCCAAAGTCCTCCAGTCCCAGTACTGAAGAAACATACAACCTTCACTTGTGCTGAAGGAAAAACATAGGGCAATGGACACTGAGCTGAGATTCAGGAAGTGTGTGTCCTGGCCAGGCACTTTTACTTGGGAGCTCTGTGAATTAAACGTCTTCAGATACTCATTTCCATCATTTGCCAGAAACAGAGTTGAGTAAGTTGGTTTAACATGTCTTTTTGTAATATGATGCGCTAGCTCAGTAGTTTCCTATCAAGGGTCAAGTGGTATAACACTATAGAGAACAGACCTTGGTGTCATGATGCCATGAGTAAAATCTAAGCTCTACTGCTTACTCAATCCTGGGCTAACTGTTAAAACTCACTAAACTTATATTTATCATATTATGTTTCTTTGAATTAAAAAAATTTCCCCGTAGTCCTAGGCATTTGAACATTTGGTCCCCAGGTGTTGGTGCTGTTGGGAAGGCTTAGGAGGTATGGCCTTATTGGAAAAAGTATGTCATTGGAAATGGGTTTTGAGAGTCTAGACTCATGCCGTTTCCAGTTCTCTCTCTGTCTCTCTGTCTCTTGATCCCTTGGTCCCTCTCTCTCTCACTCTCTCTCTGCTTTGTGTTTGTGGTTCTACATATGAACTCCTAGCTTCCTGTTTCCTTTACCATGCCGGATGCTTGTTGACATGCCTCTGCTCCAGCATCATGGACGCTTACCCTTCTGGAGCAGTAATTCCAAAACAAGCTCTTCCTTCTATAAGTTGCCTTGGTCACTGTGTCTTATCACAGCAACAGAAAAGAAACTAATCCACATATATAAAACATGGATAATAGTAATATTAACTATACACTTAACAAACAATTAGAAAACTTGTGGACTATGGAAGGTTCTCAATAAGCTTATTAATATTACAAATATTCCTCTTATTCCTTTCCCAAATTGTGACCTTCATGCTGTAATATAGCAGTAGATATGACAGCACTCAAGCACCTAAGAAAAACGGTTTACCCTACCATCTGAATTTACACTACAGACTATGGACATGAGGACCTATATCTTCTTTCCTGAAAGGTGAATCTAGAGAGGTATGAAGAGGCTATATTATATCATAAGTCAGGTCTGGTGGCCCAAACCAGCCATGCCAGTACTTGGGAGGTTAAGAAAAGGTGATTGAGTTTCAAACCAGCCCAGGATGATGTCTCAAACAGTGTGTCAAGGGAAGCTATATATTGGAGAATTTTGTTTAATACTCTAAGGATTGAAAATATTTTCTAGAAAACAGGACACCACTAGAAAAAAAAAAGATAAGTTTTTTTTTAAACTTTAGTATAAATAATCTTGGAAATCACACACACACACACACACACTTAACCAGAAACAAAGGCTATGCATTCCAACAAACTTCTATACTGTTAGAAGAGCCATTCTGAAGCTAGAGCAATGTGGAATCACCAGAACCCAGATCTCCTACTACAGAAAACCCTGAACACCTTGACACAGCCAAGGAAAAGAAAATGACCTTAAATCCAACCTTATAAAGATGACTGAGGCCCTTAGAGAGGATATGAATAAATCTCTTAAAGAAATATAAGAAAATACAAGTAAACAAGTGGAGGAATTCAGTAAAACTGTCCAGGATCTGAGGATGGAAATGGAAGCAAATGGATGGAACTACAAAAGATCATCCTGAGTGAAGTAACCCAGACCCAGAAAGATACACATGGTACGTCCTCACTCATAAGCAGATACTAGCCATATAGTACAGGATAACCATATTACAATCCACAGACCCAAAGAAGCTAAGCAACTGAGGGGACCCAAAGTAGGATATTTGAATTGCACTCAGAGAGGAAAATAGAATAGACAGTGGAAGTGGATGAAGAGAGGGAACTGGGTAGGAGAGTGAGAGAGGAGGGAAAGGGAGAGGAGCAGTTGTAGGGAGAGTGAGGGAGGGAGGTGAGAGGGCTGGGAGAAAGATAGGAAACCTAGGAGGGAGCATCTCTGAGACAAGCTGGAGAGAAGCAACAGAGTAGGCCCCTGGGAGGATATGAGGGTTACTCTAGCTGAGATGCCTAGCAGGGGGGATATGGACACTGAAGAGGCCTCCTTCTAGCTAGGCAGGACTTCTAGGGGAGGGAGGGAAGGGATCACCAATCCACCCACAAAAACTTCAACCCAAAAGATACCCTGTAGACAGGAAGTGCAGGGAAAAAGATATACCAGAAATTGAGGCAATGGTAAGCCCAATCTGAGACCTACCCCAAGGGAAAGAACCAACTAACAATACTCTGCCATGTTTACAGACAGGAACACAGCATAACTTTTCTAAGAACCTCCATGCAGCAGAAGATCCAAATAGAGGTTGAGACTCACTGCCAAACATTAGGTAGAGTGCAGCATGTCTGGTGGAAGAATGGGGGTGGGGTGGGGGAAGGATAGAAAGACCTGGAGGGGATAAGAACTCCACAAGAAGACCAACAGAGACAATTAACCTAACCCTATGGGGGCTCACAGAGACTGAAGCATCAATCAAAGAACATGCATGAACTGAACCTAAGCCCCCTACACATATGTAACCAATGGACAGCTTGGTGATTGTGTGGGTTCCCTAACAAGTGGAATAAGGCACTCTGTCTGACATGGACTCTGATGCATGGTTTTTGATCACTTCCCCCTAATGGGGCTGCAGTGCCTGGCCTCAGTGGAAGAGGATGCCCTCAGTCCTGATGTGACTCAATGTGCTGGGGTCAGATGGTACAGGGAGTCTCCCTTTTTCTGAGGAGAATGGGAGGTAGGATCGTGAGAAGGGGGTGGGAGGGCAGGATGCAGAGGAGGGGAGGGATGGGGCTATGATCAGGATGTAAATGAATAAACTAACTTAATAAACTTAAAAAAAGAAATACCTCAAAAAGTGTTCCTCATCCTTAGCAATCAGGGAAATACAAATGAAAATGACTTTGAGGTTTCATCTCACCCCAGTCAAAAATGGATAAGATTAACAGAACAACTGACAATGAATTCTGGTGAGGATGTGGAAAAAGAGGAACACTTATATGCTATTGGTGAGAATGAAAATTGTTGCAGCCAATTAGTATGGAGACTCCTCAAAAACCTAAAAATAAATCCACTATGTAACTCAGCTATACCACTTCTGGGTAAATAACCAAGGGACTCAGCATTGTACTCCACAGATACTTGGTCAGCAGCATTCTTAGATACCTTACTCACAATATCCAGGAAATGAAAACAATTTAAATTTACTTGAGCAGATGAATGAATAATGAAAATGTGGTACATACACTCAATGGAATATTACTCAGCTGAAAAGAAAAAAATGAAACCTCTAAATTTGCAGATAAATGGATGAACCTAGAGAAGATTCTATTGAGTGAGGTAAACCAGAGACAGAAAGACAAATATTGTTTGTTCTTCTCATTTGCAGTTCCTTGTTCCAAATGCTCAGATATGAGTATAAAGTACAGAATAACCACAGAAACCAGGAAAGTATAAAGGGACCATGAGTGTGGCTGGAATGAGAGTGGAATCAACAATGCAGATGATATGAAGTGGGAAATAAAATAATGGGAAGAGGGCTCCAACTGGGGAGGAGAGAGAGAAGTCAATACAGAGAATGAGGAGGGACAAATAACACCAAGATTGTTTGATAAAGTCTCAAGGAGTCATATTTTAATTTACCTCAAATTACCACAATGCATATAAACATGTTATATATATATATATGTATATGTGTGCATATTTACATGCATTGTGTATAAATATACAATAAATATACACATACATAGACACACACGTACATACTCATAAAAAGAAGTTAGGCTATTTGGACCGACAAAGCTCCCTTCAAGAACCGTAAACTAACAAAAACCTAGTAACAGACATGAAAAAAGTTCTTTTGAAAGGTTGGTTGAGGTAGTCCAAGTCCCTTGCCTTTTTTGCCTATGAGAGGCTGAGATAGGCCACTATTGCTGAAATTACCACACATTTTGGACACATGACTTAGATGACTAGAGATCTGACCTGAAAGCCTCTTTCCTGTTGTCTAGCTTCCCTGATTCAAGAAAGTACTATGCAAACTGTCAAGGAAGGGAAGCAATGAAATAGTTATACACAGTTAAAACACCTGCAAATCACAAAAAAATACCACCATTGAAAATTATACATAAAACTGTAGTGACATTCACATGTAGGTGGCAAACAACAGATGTCTAATTATACTTAAGGTCCACTCAACAGGAAGGAAATCTTGCCTGGGACTAGAAACCTAGCCAGCTTCTCAGGGCTATTGAGGTCAAGGATCTTAAAAGAGAATCTGCTAGTGTCACTTTTCTACGCCAGCATAATTCCTTACTGCATTTTGAATCTTATTCTTATACCTGCAGATAAACATAGCTAACACCTCTCAAAACCACAAGTGGATACAATGTAGAGATCAACAGAGAGGGAAGGCATCAATTAAGGAATGCAGAGAAGAAAGCCCCAGTGGATGCATCTACACCAATGCTCCTGCATCTATGATTCAGACATCTCAGAAGAAGGGGTGGAAAGATTGTAAGAGCCATAATACCAGGAAGTCTGCTATTAAAAGGTCTCTCCAAGAAATGGCTACATAAAAAGACTAGAACAATAACAGTATCAATGAATATGTTAATGTGGAAAGGGGGAAAGTTTGCAGGGTTTTACCCCTAAACAGAGAACAGGACACTACTTAGTGCTGGGAGAAGAATTAACTTCTCTCAAGGATGAGCCGCCTTATTGGTTGTTCAATGTAGAATGGTCAGCCTTAAAACCATATATGCATAAACAACAAAAACAGACTCAGCATGTTATGTAGATAGATAGATAGATAGATAGATAGATAGATAGATAGATAAAGTTGCTATGAACATGTGAGTGTTGAGGGCATGAGAGTGATATAAGGGAAGGGAACTGGGAGGGGCCAGAGGGAAGAAAAGGAGACAGATGGGGAAGTGATGTAATTTTATTTAAATTAAAGGTACTTAAAAAAAAAAGAATGATTCTGGAGGAATTATCATACATGATTTCAAGTTATACTAAAGAGTTATAGTAACAAAGTACGCCAATCAAATAGGACAAGGAAGCAAGCAGACATTACTATCCTAATATCTGACACAGTATACTTCAAAGTAAAACTAATCAGAACAGATTTAAAAAAATTCTTTCTAATTAAGTGAACAATTAACTAAGAAATTATTACTATCCTAAACATATATGCAGAATTAAATGATATCATATATCACATTGATTTTACAGACACCTACAGAATATTTCATCCAAACATCAAACATAAAGCAAATCTTAAATTCAGAAAGATTGAAATAACTTCATGTATCCCATCTGATCATAACACAATAAAAGGTAAAGCCAACAGCAAACAAATCTCTAGTTAAGTACCATAAACTCGCTGATATTAAACAACTCATTACTGAATGATGAATGGGTCAAAGAAGAAATCAAGAAAGAAGTAAAAAAATTTCATGGAGGTAAATGAAAACACAACACAATAAAACTTCAGGGACTTATTAAAAGCAGCCCTACATGAGAACTTTTTATCTCTAAATGCCTATGGTAAAAAAAAATGAGAAAGGGCACAAATAAATGACTTAATGATATAATTCACAAGTTTAGAAAAACAAGAATAAGTCAAACCCAAACCCATTAAAATAGCAAGAACTAATAAAAGAACCAAAATTAATGAAACAGAAACACAGAAAGCAGCAGAAAAAAAACAAGGAATATAAGAACTGGTTCTTTGAGAAGATAAACAATATTGACAGACCCTTGACTCAACTAACCAAAAGAAGGAAAGAGAAGAGCCAAACTAACACGTCAGAAATTAACATAGAAACATTACAGCAGACACCAAAGACATCCAGAATGTTATGAGGGAATACTTCTAAAACTTGTACACCATCATGTTGGAAAACTAAAGAAAATGGATAAATTGTTAGATTCTGCTAAACCACCAAAATTAAACCAAGAAGAGATCAACAACCTAAACAGACCCATAACAAATAGAACTGTAACAAAGTAATAAAAAGTCTTCCAACTAGAAAAGAAAAAGTCCAGGCTCAGATGGATTCCCAGAAGAATTCTACTAGAATTTCACAAAAGATCTATAGCCAATCCTTAAACCATTCAAAAAGGAGAAACAAGAGAACTTCTAAACTCCTTCTATGAAGGCAGTATTACATCAATGCCAAAAACAGGTAAAAGATACAACAACAACAACAAAAAGATGTACCAAACTGAATACAGATATACATTAAAAAGATTATCCACCATGACCAAGTTGCTATATACCAGAGATGTAGAGATGGTTTATCAGATACAAGTCAATAAATATATTTTTGAATAGACTTAAAGATAAAAAAACATAATCATCTCAATAGATGTGGAAAAAGTCTTTGATAAAAGCCAACATACCTTCATAATAAGTGTACAAGAGAGTAGGAATACAGATAACATGCCTATTAAAAGCTATATATGAGAAAAACTACAGCCAACATTTTCTAAATTGAGAAAAACATGAAGAAATATTATACATAAGAGATCCCAAAAATTCTACCAGAAAATTTCTAGAAATGATGAGTAATTTCATCAATATGACAGGATACAGAACCAACTTGCAAAAATCAATACTTTTTCTTTATGACAACAACAAACATATAAAGATATAATGTAACACAGTAGATCACAATAGACTCAGACAAAATAAAATCACAATAGACTGAAAGAAAATAAAATATCTAGAAATAAGCCTAACCGAAGAAGTGAAAGACCTCCATAATGATAACTTTAAATCTCTGAAGAAGGAGATGGAGAAAGACACTAGAAAACAGAAATACATCCTATGTTCATAGATTGGTAGAATGTGAAAATGACCATTCTACCAAAAATCATTTATGAATTCTATGCAACCCCAATAAAAACTCCATCTCATTCTTCACATAAATAGAAAAAAAATCTACCTTAAAATTCATATAGAGCGACGCAAAACCTGGATACCCAAAAATAACACTGAAAAAAAGAACAATGCTACATATTGCAGAGTCATAGTAATAAAAACTATATGGTAGTGACACAAAAGTAGACATGTAGATCAATGAAATGAAACTGAAGACACAAACATGAGTACATGTAACTATGGCCATCTAATATTCAATCAAAAGTCAAAAAATACACTGGAGAAAAAACTGCATCTTCAACAAATGATGCTGGGAAAACTGGATGTCCACATATAGAGTAATGGAACCAGGTCTAATATCTATCGTCTTGCACAAAAACTAACTACAAATGGACCCAAGCCCTAAATGTGAAATCTTAAATAATAAAACTGCTAGAAGAAAACTTAGTCAATACCCTACATAATATAGGTGTAGCAAAGGACTTTTTGAATAGGATCTCATTTGTCCAGGAAATGAGGCCAGCAATTGGGATTCATAAAACTAAAAAGCTTCTGCATTGCTGAGGGAACAACTGAATGAAGAGGAAGCCCACAGAATGAGAGAGAATCTTTGCCAGCTATAGATCTGGCAGAGGATTAGTATCCAGAATATATAAAGAACTCAAAAAACAAACTGAAAATAATGACCCATTCAGTAATGGACTAAGAATCTGAGCAGAGTTCTCAAAAGAAAAAATAAAAAGGACTAAGAAATGTCTCAAAAATGTTCATCTTTCATAGCAATTAGGGAAATGCAAATAAAACAATTTTGAGATTTCATCTTACCATGGTCAGAATGGCAAAAACCACCAAAAATAACCAACCAACAAGAAATGCTGGAGAGGATTGAGGCAAAGGGAACCCTCTCTCACTATTGTGGGACTGTAAACTGGTCTAGTTGCTAGGGAAATCAGTGTGGCAAACCCTCAAAAAGTTAAAAAAAATAAATCTACCATCCAACCCAGGAATAATACTTCTTGGCATTATGCCCAGAGAACTTGACATCCTACTCTACAGATATTCATTAAGTCATGTTCACTGCTGCTCTATTCACAATAGCTAGGAAATAAAAACAACCCAAATGACCTTCAAGCAATTAATGGATAACAAAATGCAGTACACATACACTAGGGAATACTATTCAGCTGCAATGAAACAATAAAATCATGAAATGTGCAGGTAAATAGATGGAACTAGAAATGTTGATATTGAGTGAGGTAACCCAGACCTAGAAAGATGGACATTGCATGTTCTATTTCATCTATCATCTCTAAGTCATCAGATGTGAGTATGTAACCTGGAGTAATTGCAGAAATCAGGAAAGTAAAAAGGGGGCCATGGGTTGTAACAAGAAGTTTGAAGGGGAAATGTGGAAAAACAGGGTCTTTAATCAGGAAGAAGGAGGAAGATAAATTTAGAAAAAGGGTGGAGGTGAATAAGGCAGTAAGCGTGTCTTACAAAGTTATAAGGGATTATATTGTTATCTAAAATGATATATAATACATGTAAATCTATGTATACATATACAGTTTAAATTACATCTTCCCATCTGGAATGACAATGCTCCTCTCAAGAGTCATAGACTATTCAACAAAAACCCTAACACCAAGCATGAGAATTTTGCTTTTGAGTCGTTAGTCAGGGTTGTGCAAGAGACTCCCAAAACATTATAGGCCATTGCTGTTGTCCTTGATTACCTCTCAGAGGTTGAAGTTAGTCCCTATAGCTGAAGAGATTATGTAATTCAGATAAATGATCCAGAAGACCTAAGCTGAATCTGACCTGAAAGCCTTCTTCCATAGGGTTAGCTTTCATGGTACCAAGAGGCACCATACCAGTTTCCAAGAGGGTAGCAACCAATAGCTCTACCCATCTATAAACCACAACAATGACCAGAATAGCACAAAAATCCAAAGGGTGCAATAGTGGCATGCATACCTTAACATTAACCAATAACTCTCTAATTGGTCTTAAATCCTGTTCAACAAGGGAGAAATCATGCCTGGTATTGGAAACCTAGCCAGCTACCCAGTGCTAGTGAAGTCACAGATCTTTGAGGAGAACCTAAACCAGCATAAAACCTAACTATATTCTAAATATTTAACCTTACACCTGCAGATGAGGGTAGTTCTCACCCCTCAACTTTCCACAAATGGGTATCGTTACTGGTAACCACAATTGATAAAAGTACAGCGAACAAGATAGCATGTGGTTTCCAGTCCAAACTGATATGTCTTCAGCACAATTGTAACACCTAAGGCTTGAGAATCACTGAGGAAGAGGAATAGATTGTATGACCCAGAGGAACAGGAAGTCTGGTGTGAGGTTTTGTCTCCCAGAAATGCTAGCTAGGCTATAACCATGAGGTGTCATGAGCCTCGCTGCCTAAACAAGACCTGAATAATGACAACACCAATGGACATGCTAATGTGGAAGGAGGAAAGCTCTTGGGCATCAACCCTAAACAAATAGCTACCAGCAACTGGGGAATAGCACAAACAGGAGAAATTGTCTTTCCCAGGGAAGGACCTCCTGGCTATCCAATACCAAGTGGCCAAACCTGAGATCATATACATACAGGTAACATTATGCAAGGGGAATGTGAGAGGAGGATTACAGGCAGGAAAGTGATCAGAGAAATTATGTAATAATCATAATTTCAAAAAATTATTTAAAAAACAGTATTAAATGTATCATTAACTATGTTAAGTGTATCATCTAGTAGTATACTATGTGTACATATACCTCTTTAAAACTGAACTATGTTTGCATTGAACAATTCTTGGGCTGGGAACATAGCTCAGTGAGAAATACTTGCTGAGTATGTATAAGGCCCTATGTTTAATGCCCAGTAGTAAAAAAACAAACAAACTAAAAAAACAAACAAACAAAAAAGCGTATACTGTTGAACAAATCCACATTCCCCTTTGTTGTATCCCTTAGTGGCCACAATTCTACTTGCTTATGAGTTTCACTGCATTAAAACCTCATATAGATGGAATTTTATAACATTGTCTCTTTTGTGACCTGGTTGCTGCACGAAGAATATTTTAAAAGTGCATCCATGTTGCAGAACAAATACTGTCAAATGATACACCACTTATATTTGATCTCATTTCAAATCTTTCCAATAGCCTTATGAAATCTGTTTTATTTTTGCCATTTTATGGTTTAAGTAAGTATGGCTCAAATCTGTTAAGTAAGTTTTCCAAAGGCCACTCAGCCAAATATAGCCTACAACATTCAAAGATGTTTTTCCCAAATCCCTTGTTGTTTCCATTAGGACACTGTCACAGCTGTGTTGATTTGATCAATATCCATGGGGAAAACAATCAAAATTACATACATTGGCCTTCTTCCTTAGTGCCTGATTATTTGTTTTGTTTTAGTTTGGAAAAGATGTAGGCATGCATGTGTGGGTTTTTCTGAAATGCTGATAAGAAACAGAACAGCCTCTTAGAAAAATGTAAGTCTGGAATGTTCAAAATAAATCTCTAACATTCCAAGTTTATGAGGTCAGCACGTTTGGACATATTTTGGTATAAATGTGAAAAATACAACAGTGAACATTACAGCTATAACAAGGAGGTTGTCAAAGCATAATGAAATGAATAAATATCCTAAACTTCAAAATCCTAAATTACATAATTAAGTATATTCTTTGCTTCTGACTAAGTAAAGACAAAATATCGAAGTTCTAAGTGCTCAGGTCTTTCACCTACTGAGGGGATTAATATTCCTATGATAACTATATCTTGTTGGTGTAATATTGAATGTGGCACTATTTTCTTCCCTGCCTCTCAAACTTGGCCATTTGCCTGTATGCCCAGCTGTCTTAGTTAAGGTTGTTATTGCTGTGATGAATCATCATGATCAAAAGCAACTTGAAGAGGAAGGCAAAGGTTTATTTGACTTACATTCATTCCCCAAGTCACCAGTCCACTGAGGCAGGCCAAGGCAGTAACTCAAACTGAGTGGGAACCTGGAGGCAGGAGCTGATGCAGAGGCCATGGAGGAGTGCTGCTTACTGGCTTGCTCATCACTCCTTGATCAGCCTGCTCTCCGATAGAACCCAGGACCACCAACTCAGGGATGGCACCACCCACAATAGGTTGGGCCTTCCCACATCAATTGCTAATTGAGAAAATGCCCTCAGGCCTGCTTACATTCTGACTTTGTGGAGGCGTTTTCTTAATTGAGGCTCCTCCTCTCAGATGACACTAGTTTGTGTCAAATTGACACAAAGCTGGCCAGAATAGCTGACCTCTTATCTAATTGACACACAAACACATCAGTTTTCACTTAGACCTTTCCTTTCTCAGTTGTCCCCAAAATGTCATGTTAATATTAGTATCACAATACAAAACAAGTAATTTTAAAAGTCCCACAGATGGGAATGGAGAGATAGTTCAGTGGTTAAGAGCACACTAGCTGCTATTCCAGAGGACCTGAGTTCAATTCCCAGCAACCACATGGTGGCTCACAACCATCTATACTGGGATCTGATTGACCTCTTCTGGTGTGTAGGAGTACATGCAGAATAAAGCACTCATACACATTAAATAAATAAATCTTTTAAAAAGTCCCAGTATTCAAAATTGAAACATCTTAAAAATCTATTCCTCTTTAAAAATCCAAAATCTCTTCAAAGTTTCAAAATTTCTCAACTGTGGGCTCCTATAAAGCACAAAATAAGTCAAATACTTTCTTACTTCAAGGGGGAAGAACCAGGGCACAGTCGCAATCTGAACAAAGAAAAACCAAATGGCAACTGTGTAATAACTCAGGACCAATGTCTGGGATCCACTCACAATCTGGGCTCCTCTAAAGGGCCTGGGTCACTTCTCTGGCTCCACTCACTGCCCATACAGATTGTCTTCTAGGCTTCAGTTGACTCCATTCCAATGATGCTGCTGCTCTTGGAGGTAGTTCTATAGTACTGGTATCTCCAAAATGCAGGAGTCTCATACTACAACTAGGCAGCATTTTCACCAGTAGCTTCTCATGGGCTCTCTTCAGGAACTCCAGCCCTACCACACAGTGCAAAACCTCAGCTGCTCGCCGTGACCCTTTCATGCATTCAAAACCAGTATCACTTAAGTGACTTTTAAACTACCAAATTCAGCTACGTGCATGAGGTACAACCTTGGCCACCTTTGAACACACCTCTTTCTACTGATCCTGAGGAAACACTTCCAGGAACATTTCAGCTCAATGAGCTCATCTTTTCTTAATCGCTCTTAATTTCTCAGTTCCAACTGACTAGCATTGATTGTCCCAAAAGAGCAAAAGTTTCACTTTAGTTGTTCTGGTATGTTGTTAAAACAGGGAATTCTTCAGCCCCAGCTGATATGAACCACAGATTCTTAATTCAAGATATGCAATGGCCCCAATAGAGTCTCTAAGTGACTCCCCAACTTCCCTTTGAAACTTCACAAGCCAGGCTTCCATCATCTGCACTTCTTTCTCAACACTCTTATCTTTCAAGTTTCCTACAGAACAGCTTACCAAGTTTTGAACACTTAATGACTCTTCTAGCCCAAAGTTCTTCAACTATCCTCCCTTAAATAACATGGTCGGATCTGTCACAACAATACCCCACTATCCTGCTACCTATTTCTGTCTTAGTTAGGGTAACTATTGCTGTGATGAAACATCATGATCAAAAGCAACTTGAGGAAGAAAGGGATTATGTGACTTACATATCCTGGAGTTGTAGTCCACTGAGGGAAGCCAAGGCAGTAACTCAAACTGAGTGGAAACCCAGAGGCAGGAGCTAAAGCGGAGTCCATGGAGGAGTGCTGCTTACTGGCTTGTTCCTCATGGTTTGCTCAGCCTGATTTCTTATCCCCAGGACCACCAGCCCAGGGATGTCACTACCCACAATGTAATGTGAGCTGGGCCCTCCTACATCAATCACTAATAAAGAAAATGCCCTACAGGCCTACCTACAGCCTGATCTTACGTAGGCATTTTCTCAATTGTGGTTTTCTCCTCTCACACCATTCTAGTTTGTGCCTAGTTTAAATGGATCTAGCCAGCACACCAGACCAGAGAGGATGAGCAGAAGACATTTTTCAAAAGTAAAACACTTCTGAGACAAAATGATGCCAGGTGTTGTTATGTATTGTGTATCAATAAAACTAATTCTTAACAGTAATAAATGTTAGCCAAACTAAACGTAGGTGGCCAATATATGCGAGGACTCATGTGCACTATAAGCACTGTGTGTTTGGGGAATAAAAGGTACATTCCTTCTAAGTTGTTACATCCTGAAGTTCTCCAGCCAAAATTTTTGGCTTACAGTAATTTGCAAAATTATCCTTTCTCTGGATTTTTCTCATTTTCATAGGCTGAACTTCAAAGAGTAGCAATGCATTTCTGTATGTTTAATGGTATCAACTATTACAATAATCCTGAGAGAAAAACTTAGTTTGGTGTTATATTTTCCATTTTCATTGGACAAATAGTATATCACTGAAAATAAAATGTAGAGTAGTGTCTACCAATGTAAGTAGAGACATTTTAATCATTTGGAGTCGAGTAGCAGCTTTTGATAAGTTTGCCAAGCAAATAACCACTCTACTTATTTAAAACAAAATTTCTATAGTTGGAGTAGAGATTAATTCTGGGGGAAAAGTATCTAAATGGCAAAATATAGCTTGTAGTAATTTCTCTTTTGTATGCTTTTTGAATTCACATCAAAGGTAACTACTATTCCATTCGATTCAGACCAATCTTGAACACAAAAATAATCACTTTTTTGTTAGCTTAACAACTATGAAACATTATAATTGTGAAAAGAAAAAATATTAAAAATAAAGTAAAAGTGGCAGACTGCAAATGAGGAAAATTTTTAGCATTAGAAAATAATCATGTTTATAAAAGGCTCCCATCTCAGTCTGTTATAGCTTCTCTGATTCACACTTTAATTGAGAAATAACTAACTACCTCTTTTAAAATTGTTAGACTGAATGTTCCACTATCTACTTTAGTCTATACAGCTTTCCTGAACTTCAAAAAGAGTCATGATAGGCAGCTACTATTATTGAAGGAAACAATAAGTTAAAAAAATAGATCAACTTTTTTCTATGAGTGAGCAGAAAAGTATCATATTTCTCTAGGAAAATTAAAGTAGAAGGGGCCATTGACATCTATTTCTTCTTTACTTGGAAGGACAAGGTATTCTTTTTACAGAACAAGAAAGGCATTGCAACATTTTTAATGTGATAGTCCAATGATACAATGGAAATTAAAGAGTGTGACTAGAAAGATCCTCAAAGTGACTACTATGTAGTTGTCCTGCAGTTAGTTGGTCTATTCTTTATTTACACACACACTAAAGCTTCCTGACACATGTTGGCCCTGGTTTTGTGATAAGGTTTTGTTTTATTGTGCATATCATGATAGGTAAGCTAAAATGATCATACCAGGCAGAAGTTAGTAACCCAGAGAAAGTCACCTGTTACTTTATTATGAAGTAACTTTCAAAAGAGTTACTTGATATGGAACACACAGTTAGGTAAAATACATATATCTCATAAATGTACTGGGTGAGGCTACTTTATTGTCGTTAAAATTGTGGCCATAGTTTTCAATTGTTCAACCTCCAATAAGGTTCCATGAGATTTGAAGTTTAACTATAGCTAATAGAAGTTATTCCAAACATGGTCTATAATTCATGGATATGTTATGAAGATGTCAAATCACTATTTTACTGAGTTAAAAATTTTCCCAAATGGAGAAGAATCCAGTCTTCTGGAATATAGGATAATATTCTTACCTAACAAGTCATAAGAAAACAAAGGTAAAATAAGGGGAACTTAGGTATAATTCAAGATAGAACAACTGGTACGTGACTTTTTCTGTTCCTTCCACTCCCATTACTTTTTTAGTATCCTGTACTCCTGTACAGTCTCATATTTGAACTACACTTAACACACCTTTAGTATTCAGAAGTACTGAGTGTATCTGAATATAATCAAAATTTGAGCTTAAGAATAAGCTGTAGTGTATCAGAGCAACAAAAGTTTTGAGATCCTTGACCAATAAATGTTGTGATTCTCCTTCAGTAAAAGCTGTGTATGGTATAGCCCTGAGAGTCAAAAGAGTACCAGTGTTTGTGGAAATTTTGATATAGAGATAAAGATTAAAAACGGTGCTAAAAGAAGGTCAAAAATATTAGACCTGATGCCTGATGAAAAGGAGATAAAGGTAATGTAACACATACAAAGGAGTTCATGTGAAATCCCATACAAAGTTTTCAGTATTGTGGAGCAAACTTAAAATTTTTTATCATCAAAACCCTCTAGTGAGTGACCTATGGATTAATGCTTAATACAGGGGTATCCTTTAGTGACAAGAAAGGGAATTGATGTTCTCCAAGACATTCTGCTACTGATTTGCTTTACCATTTAAATATATGTTTGAAGTAGAGGAACTCTGATATGCAAAATAGGTAAAAAGGAACAAGTTAGGATAGGGAAGGCATTAGTAATTGGTTTCTCTTTCCTGAACTTCTCCTTAATTTGCTCTGTCCCCTTTCCAATTATCTTTGTAAAGTATCACGGCTCAGTAAAACACAGCTTACAGGTCTCTATACCAGTCTAACTTACTCATTGTATTCAAAAAGAAAGTAAAGATCAGAAAAGAAATATGACCAAGATTACATAGGACATTTGTCAAGGGATAGCACTAAGGTTGACACCATAAACTCTAGTGTTAGACTACGTAGACCTTATTCTATAACTTAGAATTGAGTGACTTTGAGTATTATGACTATTAGTACCACTTGCTTCTGTGTCTCAATTTGTGAGCTGCAGGTAACAAAGTGAGTTATACATAAAATGCCCCCACCAGTTTGGTGAGTGTAAATATATCCCAAGAATTCCTCTAACACACAATGCTGCCTCTTATATATTCAAAAATCCATATGTTCATGTGATCCTTGAACTAGACCTAGGGAGTGATCAAGTAACTAGAGAAATAGTCCTGTGAAGTTCACCATATACTATACTGAAACCCATTTTGATGTGAAAAGACCATGGATTTTGGCTTAAAGTAAATCTAGTTTGGCATCTCAGAATCACTACCTTCTAACTTTGTGATCTTGCAAGTTCTTAAATCCCTTTAGGACAAAAATTTTATGTTTTTAAAGTCCTAATCATTACTACTTTGAGGAGAAGTAGTCATAGAACCAAAAATTTAAAGGTCCACATCATTACTCAACAAGACTATGATTAGTACATTTAAGTAATAAACACTAGAGAGGGGGTGGAAAGTCTTAGAAGAGTCCCAGATAATCTTACCAGGAGTAATGAGTTGAACTCAAGAAAAGGAAATGTTAAGCCACAGAATAGGAAAAATGGAAAGGAAATTGTATTAAATAGGATAATTATTGTTCTCAAGGGAAAATGTGGAAGTTCCTTGGTTGGAGTCATTTTATATTATATTGAAGTTAGGCAAAACAGAGTCCTGGTGAACAATCCTTCTGCCACTGGGAGAACAAAAGGATGAGCTAATATTGGTTTTACATCTATCTTTTCTCTAAGTGAGGCATGAAAAAGTCTCCTAGATGCACAACTGTCTGGAGTCTGAGCTAACTAGGGATGATAACAATTAAAAGAACCACACAGATATGGAGGGGAAAGAAAAAAAAAAGAAGGAATATGGGGGGAAATTTACCAGAGGGAACCAGAAAAGAGGATTGGAAAGGAGGAGAGGTAAGCAGAGGGAAGATAGAGCAGTGGAGAGGGGTAACTTAGAAGGGCTTCTACCAAGGACACAGAGGTGTCACAGGCACAGCGGTGGTAGTCCCCTGGTAAACAATGATACAAGCTCCCATTACATAGGCCTGTGAACTGGGACATGGCTTCAGAAAACAGTTGATTCCTAGCAGCTGATAAATAAATAAGCCTAAGCCTAGAGATGATCAGACAGAGATATCTTTTTTTCTTTCCCAGTGAAATAAATATCTACCCCCCATCTCCAAAAGGTAAACAATGCTTGTTTCCTAGAAACAGTTGCGAGTATGGGAAGAATATTATCTGTTCTTGCCAGCCCCAGAATTCTTCCAGGGATCCAATTCCCTTTCCTATGATTATGTTTCTTTAGCCAACCCATTTGCAGAGACAAAGCTCTTCCTCCAACAAGGCCACACCTCCTAATAATCCTTTCAAATAGTGCCACTCCTTCGTGACCAAGTATTTAAAGCTAATGAGTGCACATGGGGCCATTCTCATTCAAACCACCACACCAATCAAAATTTAGTTATGAGTGAAACTATTTCAATATATGTGAAATATTATTAATTTTATTATATTCCTCAAATTTATATATTAAAGTTATAAACCTCAATCAACCAAAACTTGATCTTTTTTTTTTTTTTGGAAATGCCATTGTTGCATATATTGTTATTTAAGATGAGGGTATGTTGAGGCAATTTGGGCCCTTAATCTAACATGGTTTATATTTTATATAAAGAAAACATTTGGACATAGACACAAAGACAGGGGTGCTACATGTATAAAGCAGGGAATACTAACAACTGTGAGCACAGCACCAGAGGGCTAGTAAAGGGCTATGAAATGTGTTCTCCCTTACAACAGTCAAAAGTGACCAAAACTGTTTTACATCTGGGATTTGTAGCCTCAAAAACTATGAAACAATAAATTTGTTGTGTACTTCACTCATAATGGGCGTATTTTACTATGGCTGTGTTATTTCTAGCAAACGAATACATGATGTCTCAAAAATATCTACTATGTACCATCTTCATGTAACAATTTATGGATGTCACTAACATGAGGTAATAAATTATTAAAGAGAAAGACCTAGAATCCAAAAGGAGGGAGGGAATGTAATGCGTGCAAATATCAAGGGAATCTCCAGATGTATTTGCCCCACTTTTCCATTACTGTAGTGATTCCCTGAAATAAATCAACTTACCAAGAAAAAATGGTTTATTTGAGCTTTCAATTTGGGATGTCTCAGTGCATGGTTGGTTGTTTGTGCTACGTTTGAACTTGGGGAAAGGTAGTACAGAAAGCAGGAGTTTATGGCAGAAGAAACTGCTAACTTCACTACAGCTGAGAAGCAGAGGACGAACTGGTTTCCCGCAATTCCATTTAAAGGAATGCCACAAATAACCTCTGATCTCCCATAAAACCACATATTTTGAAAAATTCCACTACTTTTTAATAGTAACAAACTGAGAACCAAACTTTAAAACATGGGCCTTTGAAGGACATACCAAACCCAAATTGTATAGCACCAGGATAATAGTGAAAGATTTCAGATTTTCAGCAAGCATTCCAGCCAAGCAATGTAGACTGATACTATGCCATTCATAAGAAACATCAAAAATGTTATTGCTATTATCATGTCATCTGGGCAGTTAGAAAAGTCACTTCAGAACTTCTACAATTTTATAAGAATATCATTTTTGTCAATGTCTCTATTTGCTATTTTTCTTACCTTCATCCATTTCCAAAATAGTCAATAGACTTAAAACACAAATAATCAGTGAACTTATTTGCCAGATAGTACACGAGGCAGGAGATAGGTAGTGATGCTTTACTTTTATGGTTACGTATGGTAAAAAAAAAAAAGATGCTTTTCTAAAATACACATAGTAATGCTGTCTTTGGATATATGTAGGCAATATTCAATGAGAAGTAGTCTCTTCACACCATAAGAACACCAGAAGGTTGAGTTAGGGATAGTTAAACTGGGAAGTAAACTAAGGACTGAACAGATATGGTACTTATTTGTATGTTGGAATGTTCAGATTCATTCTGGGTCACTAGTTAAGTGATTATTGGGGGTCATGTGGGTACCAGTCTGGATAATACCCTTCTCATTTTACCATGTCATCCCAGATACTAGAGGAAGTTCAAGTTTCCACTAGTTCAAACCAATTGTTGTTCATGTTACAGTGGTCTTTATTTTTTGAAATGCATTTTGTACATTCAATGAAGGGATCACGTAGTGTACTTAATTGCTTGATAGAAACATTAATTAAAATAGTAGTGTCTTAAATAAGTGTCTCATTTCAAAGGAAATATAATTAACATGCTACAAATACACAGCAGATTTTTTACAAGTATTTAAAAGGATATGTTAAAAATCTTTTAAATTATAAATTAATTTTTAAAAGTTTAAATAAATTTTTAATTAATTATTTTTCCCAGAGAAATAGACTTGCTCGAAGAGTGGGTATTTTTCAAAAGCCAAGGATGGGGGGAGAGAATGGTTTTCCTTTAGTGCCACCAAAAGAAAAATTACTGAAGAAACAGTCATGACAATAGAAGTGGATAAAAGTTAGCCTAAAAGGGAGAATAGTAGACAGGAGAACAAGATAGTAATAAAAACAGCATGGTACTGGTATAGAAACAGACCAGTGGATCAATGGAATCGAATTGAAGACACAGAAATGAACCCACACACCTATAGTCACTTAATTTTTGACAAAGAAGTCAAAACCATAAAATGGAAATTTTCAGCAAATGGTGCTGGTATAACTGGATGTCAACATGAAATTAGACCCATACTTACAACCTTGCACAAAACTTAATTCCAAGTGGATCAAATACCTTAACATAAGGCCTGACACACTAAGTCTATTAGATGAGAAAGTTGGGAAAACCCTCAAACTCATCAGCATAGGTGACAACTTCCTGAACAGAACACCAACAGCTCTGGATCTAAGACCAACATTCAATAAATGGGACCTCATGAAACTGAAAAGCTTCTGTAAGGCATAAGACACTGTCATTCGAACAAAACGGCAGCCTACAGATTGGGAAATAAATTTTCACCAACCCCACATCTGACAGAGGGCTAATATCCATAATTTACAAAAAACTCAAGAAATTAAATGGCAAGAAACCAAATAATCCAAATAACTGTTTACAGGGATAAACAGAGAATTCACAAAGGAGGAATTCCTAATGGCTGTGAGACACTTCAAGAAATGCTCAGCATCCTTAATCATCAGAGAAATGCAACTCAAGATGACTCTGAGATTCCATCTCACACCTTTCAGAATGGCTAAGATCAAAAACTCAAATGATATCACATGCTGGCGAGGTTGTGTAGAAAGGGGAACACTCCGCCATTGCTGGTGGGAGTGCAAGCTTGTACAACAACTATGGAAATTAGTCTGGTGTTATCTTAGAAAACTTGGAATATCTCTACATCAAGACCCAGTCATACTACTTCTGGGTATACATCCAAATGATTCCTCACCAAACTACAAGGACGTTTCCTCATCTATGTTCATAGCAGCCTTATTTGTGATAGCTAGAAACTGGAAACAACCCAGATGTCCCTCAACTGAGGAATGGATAAAGAAAAAACTGTGGTACATCTACACAATGGAATACTACTCAGCTATCAGAAACAACGAAATCATGCAATTTATAGTCAAATGGATGGAACTAGAGAAGCTCATCCTGACTGAGCTAACCCAGACTCAGAAAGATGCACATGGTATCTATTCACTTATAATTGGGTTTTAGCCATAGAGTACAGAATAACTATACTACAAACAATGCACCAAATGGAACAGGAACATAGACTTTGTTTCCTGTCAATGAGACACTTTGCCCTAGTGGTGCTGCCTTGTAGGCCTCCAGTGTCTGAGGAGGCTCTTGGCCCTCATATGACTGGGGCGGGGGACTGTTATGTAGGGACATTCCACTCCAGAGGAGTGGGATGGAAGGGATAGAGGGTAGAGGGTTGGAGGGTGGGACTGGGAGGTGTGGAAAGAGGGCACTGTGATGGAGATGTAACCTGAAGTTATAAATAAACATAAAAAAGAAACAAAAAAGAAAGGAGAACAAGATGAACAGGTCATAAGAGAATCCTCATTATTGACTTAATAGTCATTTAGAAGAATAGTTAAAGATGGCCTGGCACTGAGCGATTTGGGAAAACGAAGTGAGTAGAGTTCCAGGATCTAAAAGTTTTCACTGGAAGACACAAGATACTATATAGCAAGTTCACGGGTGATAGGTTGTGCTAGCCAAGCAGGAGAGGAGCTTCTTCTGTACATTGGTGAACAAGAAATAGTTTTGAAATTGCTTGAAGAAATAAATTCTAGGATTCAACAGAAACAGCCCAGGAAAATCTTCATTTAAACCTGAATGGTGTGTGTGTGTGTGTGTGTGTGTGTGTGTGTGTGTGTGTGTGTGTGT
>CAJQZJ010000542.1:2115675-2171083 GCA_907164525.1 Lophiomys imhausi
TCAGCCTCCCAAGAGATGAGATTGTTTTATGCTATAGATTAAATAGCATAACTTTAACTCTCTCCTTTCAATCTACTTTAGCTAATACACCCTGGCTTCCCTTGTTTTGACCCTACAGTACCCTTATCTGTTTATATTCTCCTCTTCTATCTTCTGTGCATAATAATAAAAGTGCTAATAAATGTTTTTTCTCCCTTTCTTGTTTCTTTGTTTTTCATACATACACACACAGTACCTAGGATGTTACTATAGAACTATCATTGTTTCTACATACCCTAAAATGATTAGTGGTTAAGGAGTGATTATTTTGTACTTAAGTGTTACCCTATTTCCACAGTGGGGAATAGTCACTATTCACACCTGAATAGTGACTGCTGTTGTAGGCAACATTGTATTCTTACAGAAGGATTGGGGATGTAGTTTGAGGATCTAAGCACCAATCTAACAGAGAAAAATTGTACCTTAATCCTACTATAGCTAAGTCCATCCTAAACATTGTAAACAGGTCTACTGGCAGAATAAATTTTGTTAAAATAAAATGAAAGTCCACCACTGCTCTAATTTCAAATGTACAGGTCTCAGTGGAAAAAAAACCACAAGAACAGTGAAAAACCAAGACAAAATGTATCTCCCCCCAAAATGTGTCAGGTAGAGGAATTTTAATCCAGGAACATGGATTCTCTGGCAAGGGATCACATCCAAAGACTTTCCAGGTCTATGTGATCCAGATGGAATGCAGACACACCCTGGATTACAGTATTGTCTTACTGGATCTAGAGTCTGGAGAATACAGACTCTCCTTTAATACAGACTTGCCTTTAGTACACATCTTTAATCCTAAACAATGGTATCTAATTGAGGGGCAGATAATTAGAAGTGAAGAATCAGAGAAATATCTGACAGAATGAGTCAGAGATAAGATAAACCCACCCCTCATGAAAGAGTGAGGCTACTTAAGAGCAGGCAGATAAAGATAGTACAGTACAAAGGAGGAGGTTAGAGTATAGGAATACAGGAGAGTTCATGGAGACAGCATAGTAAAGTTTGGGAGTATGGTACAGTTCAGTGCACTTCAGAGCACTTCAATTTAATGCAGTCGAGTTCAATAGAGTTTGTGCAGTTCTGTTCAGTTTGTGCAGTCAGTGCAATGGAGTGAATAGAATTCAGAGGCAGTTTTTCCAAGAAGAACAATTCAGTCAGAAGTTGAGAGGAGTCAATTTGAATTAGTCAGTTTGGAGAGGAGTTTGGTTAGTAGATGGACACTAGAGGCTGAAGCCTTCGAGGTCCAGGCTTCCAGACTAGATTTTATGGAGGTTAGAAGGTTCCAAACCTAGGCCTAGGAATAGCTAGAACAGAGAAAGAAAGGTTCTGGGTGACTCAGGCTAAGCCATGTATTTGTACAGCTAGCGTAGAGCTCTAAACTCATCCCTTTCTCTAAGGGAAGAAAAGAATTTACAGTGCCATTTCACAGTAATAGCTCAAATGATAGTGAAATTAATTCACTATTATTTGGCTTCTGAGTGAATTTCAAAAGAACACAAACATATGAATGAAATAAAAATTTAATACAATATATGAAAATAGAATTCAATAAAGAAATAGAAAATAATCAAAATGGATAATGGGGAAGACAGAATACCAAGGATTGAAGACAAGGTAAATGAATGGAGATATTCAGTCAAGAATAAAGACAGATAAATAAAAACATCAATGGAACATGTAAAATCTTTGGAACACCATGAAAAGACCTATAAATTGTGGGCATAAAAGAATTCCATGCCAACAGCACAGAGAATATTTTTAGACATATTGGAAAAATTTGCAAATCTATGAAAAGAGGTGACCATCCAAATTCAAGAGGCATATAGAACACAAAATGACAAGATAAAAAACAAAATCCCCACACCTTGTGTACTTAAAGTGCTAAATAAATAAAAGAGAATATATTGAAAGCTGCAAGAGAGAAGCACTAAGTCACATATAAAGAAGACACATACACCAAAAGTTGAGTTCTCAACAAAAACTTTATATGTCAGAAGGACTTGGAATTATATATTTCATGTTCTGAAATACCACAGCTACCAACCAAGGCTACCATAACAAGCAAAACCCTTTCGTGGTTGAAGGGAAAAAATCCATGATAAAGTGAAGCTAAAATAATTTATTACTACAAACGTAGCTGTAGAGATGAAACTGGAAGAAATTCTTTGGTCTGCAGAGAATAATGAATAACAACCAAGATGCTATATGGGGAAAGAATGCTAAAACAATATCTAAGCAAATGAGGAGTAAGAAAACACTGAACACAACAAAACCAACAAAATGACAGGGAGCAACACACACCTCTCAATAATAAATCTGAACATTAACTGTCTTGGTTATTTAATTAAAAGACACAGATTAGTATATTGGTATATGTACATATTCCGTCTATTTGTTACCTCAAAGAAACATACTTCATCTTGGGGTAAAAGGATGGAAAAATGTATTCTAAGCACATGGAACTCAGAAACAAGCAGGTATTGCTAATTTAATATCTGAAAAAGCAAATTTCAAAACAGAATTAGTGAGAAGAGGTATAAAATGTCAATTAATACTTAGTGGGGAAGAATCCATCAAGAGGACATTGCAATTGCAAACATATATGCACTAAATATGGGTACACCAAATTTCATAAAGCAAAATTCCACTAGAAATAAAGTCACAAACTAATCCCAACACAGTAATATTGGGTGACTTCAATATCCCACTCTTATCAATAAAAATTAAACAGTAACATCTAAGGTAATGATATCATAGATCAAGTGAATTTGAGAGACATGACTGATCATCACATCCAGATCCTTTCAGAATGTACATTCTTCTCAGTATCCCATGGAAATTTCTCTCAAATAGATCACACATGAAGACACAAAGCATAATTCATCTAACATAAGAAAATTGAAATAACTTCTTGTAATTTATTTGACCACGATGGAATAAAGTTAGAAATCAATACCAAGAAAACAATGCACAAACTCAAAGAGCTTAAACAACACCCTATTGAATGATGAATGGATCATTGAAGAAATCAAGAAATTTTAAAATTTCTGGAATATAAAGCAAAAGATTTTAAAATGTATCAAATACTTTGTGACAAAATGAAAGCAATCCTAAAAGAAGAGTTTATATTTATAAGAGACTATATTTTTCAAATGGCATTCCTTTGCACAGTGGAAGAGAAGAATAAGCCAAGGTCAAAAGCACTAGATAAAAAAGGAATTAGTATCAGCATATAAATTAGTAAAATAGAGGTAAAAAAAAAAACAAAGAAAAAGAGAGATTAGTTCTTTGAAAAGATAAAGAAGATCAGAAACCTTTAACCAAACTAACCAAAGGAAAGTGGAAAGACTCAAACTGATAAAACTAGGAATAAAAGGGGATACACTGTAACTGATAAAAACAAAATTCAAAAATTTATAAGGGTATACCATAAAACTTATAATACACTGAATAGCAAAATCTAAAAGAAATTGATAAATTTCTAGTTGCATATGATCTAATGTTAGTACGTCAAAAAGGAAATTGTTGGTCAATTTCTCTGATGGAGGTACAAACATACTTTTTTATTTTTATTTATTACTTCAAGTTACATCTCCAACACAGTGCCCTCTTTCCACCCCTCCCAGTCCCACCCTCCCACCCTGTAGCACCACTTCCCCGTATCCTACTCCTCCTGAGTGGAGTGTCTTTACATATCAGCACCTTCCCCCCAAGTTCAGCAGTCATATGAAGGCTAAGAGCTTCCTCATGTACTAGGGGCTTCATGGAAGCACCACTAGGGCAAAGTGTCTAACTCACAGGTAACAAAGTCTATATTCCTGTTCTTTTGGTGTTTTGGTTGTAGAATAGTTATCCTGTATTATATGGCTAAAATCCAATTATAAGTGAATAGATGCCACGTACATCTTTCTGAGTCTGGGTTAGCCCACTCAGGATGAACTTTTCTAGTTCCATCAATTTGGCTGTAAATTTCATGATTTCATTGTTTCTGTTGAACAGTTTTATTTTTAGTTGAGTAGTATTCCATTGTGTAAATGTACCACAGATTTTAATCCATTAGTTAGCTGAGGGACATTTGGTTGTTTTTTTTTCCAGTTTCTAGCTATTACAAATAAGGCTGCTATGTGGACAAACATTCTCGATAGGATATTTGCACATCCAATTCAAAAAGTACATCTAGAAGATCAATCAGGGAGAATCAAGATGGTGGCAGCCAGCAGAGACACATTTTGAGAGTGTGGAAACCAAATAGAACATCTCAGAGATATAAACACGCTGAGCATCAATCTTAAAGGGCCAAACCCGCTAGGGCTCACCCAGCAAACCCAGGGACAAATAAAAGTCCCTGGGAGAGACTTTCAGACTCTCAGAAAAATAGACCAGCCAGTTGCAGAAGCAGGAGAGCTTCATATCAAGAGGAGCCCATGGGTCTGACCCATTCAGGTCCCCAGTTAGCAGCTCTGAACCCCAAACAGGTACAATCACCAACTTCATGAGCCACCAGCTTCCACTCAGGCATTCCAGCACCAAAAAGAGGATCAGTGGAGCCACAGGAATGGGTATATTCTCGGTGGAAGCATTATGGCAGCAACCCACAGCACATTGGGGGTTACAGGGGAACCTCTTGGACCACCTCTGTATATCTCCAGTGGAATGACAGTCTGGGAGGCACAAGCATATGTGGGCTCACCTGGAAAGACCTTGAATAATACAGGCCCCTCTACTGGATATACAATCACTCAGAAGAATGGTGCAGCCAGACAAGGCAATGGGGGGGCACTTCCTGTCAAGTTTCAAAGGCCCACAGGTCTGACCAATTCAGGACCTGAGCAGGCCGGCAGCTCTGACCTCCAGACAGAGGTCCTCTTGGTTTCCCAAACCCCAGCTTACAGCCAGTTGCTCCAACATCCAAAAGAGAACCATCAGAGCCACAGGAATAGTAAGATAAGATCTGGCTGAAAGGCCAGTGGTTGAGTTAAAAGGCAGCAGAGCTCTACTGAGTCCAAGCCCTGTGGACTGGTTACGGTGTTCATAGCACATCTCCCTGCCAGTACAACTTGCCCCTCGTCGGCAGGGTACCTGGTCTTTAGCATTTACACTTCTGGCCCTGGAGGAGTGGGTTCTAGGCCATTACACACTTCCTTAACGACACAGACTACAAGGGCTCAGTGCTTAGGGCTGAGAGGTGCCAAGGGGACCACTTAGGAGGAGATTCCTGGGGGAACTACAACTCCAGAATTGACCCTTGGAACAGACATATGAGCATCAGGGGATCTGCAGCTCTAGCCTACAGTCCGTGGTTCTCCAATATCCCCATTGACCTTACTAGGAAGACCTGCTGGATTTAAGGACCCTACAGGCTAGAATACCACATCCTGCCCCAATCCCTGAACTGAGTATCCAGTTGGGACATAACAGGAAGTGGTGAAATTTGGAGGCCCAGTGAGATCCAGTCTCCCACACAAGATCCCACCTGGCTCATGGAGAGCTACAGAGCACTAAGATTACAAGGACTCTACACCAAAGATCATTCCTTGGCACCAGGTCCAGAATACACTAGGAACAATCGGCTAAGGACAACCACATGGCCAAAGGTCAGCAAAAGAAAAAACCCAACAAAAGTCAGGGAAATATGACTCCAACAAAATTAAGTTTTCCTAATTTAGCAAAGCCTAATCATCCCCACCACAGCTGAAACACATGAAAATGATGACAAATCTATACTCATGAAAATGATAGAGGCCTTAAAAGAGGAGAGTAAATCCCTGAAAGAATTTAAAGAAATCATAATTCTACAAGCAAAGCATTGGAGAATTCCATGAGAGACCTCCAAGCTAACTCAGCCAAACAAGGGTGGGAAAGAGAAAAGGCTATGAAAGATTTGCAGGCAAAAACCACCAAATTGTACCCATGCCTGGTGTGGTGGCACATGTAATCCCAGTGCTGCAGAGGTAGAGAGGATCAAGAGTTCAAGATCAGCCTCTGCCAGAACAGACTGAAATGTCTGTCTCACAAACAAACAACAACAAATCATCAACAACAACAACAAATGGGATGCAACATTAAAGAATCAGAAGAAAAAAACAGAGGTAAGAATGAACTGGCAAGAATAATTATACAAGGGAAGCAAGATGGTAGCAGCAAGGACAGACACATTTTGAGAGCAGGGAAACCAGCTAGACCACCACAGAGATATAATCACTCTGAGCAAAAATCTGCAAGGCATGAACTCTCTGGGGCTCACGTGGCAAACCCAGGGACAAATAAAAGTCTATGGGCTAGACTCTCAGACACTCAGAAAAACAGACAAGACAGATGTGGAATCAAGACTGCTTCATACCAAGAAGAACCCACAGGTCCAAGCCATTCAGGACCCCATCTGGCAGCTCTGAACCCCACACAGAGTTACTAACCAGCTTCTTGAGCTCCCAGATTCTACAGAGGCGTTTCAGCACCAAAAAGAGGACCGATAATGTAATTGGAATGGATATATTCTTGGGGAACCAATAAGGCAGCAACTGACCACACATTCTGAGCTGCAGTAGAACTGATGGACCACGACAGCTGGTCCATAATCTCTGGCAGAACAGTGGTCTATGAGGTGCAAGCATATTTTGGCTCACCCAGAAAGGCTTTGGACAATACAGGTCCCTGTACTGGACATACAGACACTCAGAAGAACATTGTGGCCAGACAATGCAGCAGGGCATTTCCCACTGTGGTGGAGGAGCTCACAGATCTCATCAATTCAAATTGGAACAGGAAATGTATAAAACAGTAAAGATCAGAAATTGGAAATGGAAACAATAAAGAAAACACAAGCAGAGACAATCTTGGAAGTGGAAAACCAAGGAAAGAGAACAAGAACCACAGACATGAGTATCACAAAATAAGATACAAAAGATCGAAGACAGAATCTCAGGCATGGAAGACTTTATTGAAGAAGTCAGTACAACAACCGAAGAAAAGGAGAAATTTAAAAAATTCCTCACCAACAACATCCATGAAACCAAGGACTCAATGAAAAGATGAAACCTAAGAATAATATGCAGAGGTGAAAGAGAAGATTCATGACTCCAAAGTCCAGGAAACATTTTCAACAAGATCATAGAAGAAAATTTCCCAAACCTAAAGAAAGAGATGTCAGTCAAAGTCCAAGAGGCATACAGAACACCAAATAGATTAGACCAGAAAAGAAATTCCTCTCACCACATAATAATTGAAACTCCAAATGTACAGAACAAAGGATATTAAAAGCTATAAGAGAAAAATGTCAATAAATGCATAATGGCAGACCCATCAGAATTACATCTGACTTCTCCTCAGAAACTTTAAAAGCCAGATGTGCCTGGGCAGACTTCCTACAAGCACTAAGAGATCACAGGTGCCAGCCCAGACTACTATACCCAGCAAAACTTTCTTCTTTGTCAAGATATTCCATGACAAAACCTAATTTAAACAATATCTATCCAAAAATCCAGCTCCATGGAAGATCTTAAAGGAAAATTCCATCCCAGTGCAATAACTACACCCAAGAAAACAGGAAACAAAAAACTCCACTGTAGCTAAACAAAAAGAAACATACAAACACACTACCATTGCCTACATAAATATAACAGGAAATAACAACCTATGATCATTAATATCTCTCAACATCAATGGACTCAACTCCCCAATAAAAAGACACAGGCTTACAGAAAGGATCCATAGACAAGACCTATGATTTTGCTGCATACAGGAAACACACCTCATTAACAAAGATTGACTCTACCTCAGAGTAAAGGGCTGGGAAAAGGTTTTCCAAGCAAATGGTCCCTGGAAGCATGCTGGAGTAGCCATCCTAATATCAAGTAAAATATAGTTTCAACCTAAATTAATAAAAAAAAGATAGGGAAGGCCACTACATACTTGTCAAAGGAAAAATTCATCAGATGACATCTCAATAGTGAATATCTATGCCTCAAATACAAGGGCATCCACATTTGTAAAAGAAACTCTTCTAAAGCTTAACAAACATCAATCCGACACATTAATAGTGGGAGACTTCAACACCTCATTCACACCAATAAATAGGTCATCAAGACAGAAACCAAGCATAGAAATAATGAGGTCGTGAATTAAATGGACCTAATAGATATCTACAGAACTTTTTACCCAAACACAAAAGAATATACCTTCTTCTTAGCACCTCACAGAACCTTCTCCAAAATGGACCATATAGTCAGACACAAAGCAAGCCTTAACAGGAAAATTGGAATAAACCCTTGTATCTTATCAGACCACCATGGAATAAAGCCAGACTTCACAATCAGCAGAAATAACAAAAATCCTACACATTCATGGAAACTGAAAAGCTCTCTACTCACTGACCACTGGGTCAGGGAACAAATAAAGAAGGAAATAAGAGACTTCCTAAAATCCAATGAAGATGAAGCCACAACAAACCCAAACCTATGGGAAACAATGAAAGCAGTGCTATGAGGAAAGTGCATAGCACTAAGTGCCTTCAAAAAGAAAATGGTGACAGCTCATATTAGCAACTTAACAGCAGAACTGTAAGCACTAGAAAAAAAAAAGAAGCAAACACTCCCAAGAGGAACAGACATCAATAAATTATCAAACTCAGGGCCAAAACTAACAACTTGGAAACAAAAATAACAATACAAAGAATCAAACAAACGAAGAGTTACTTCTTTGAGGAAAATCAACAAAACAGAAAAAACCTTAGTCAAACTAAAAAAAAGGCAGAGGGAAAATATCCAAATCAACAATATCAGAAATAAAAAGGGAGAAATAACGACATTGATGAAATCCGAAGAATCTTTAGGTCTTACTTCAAAAACCTGTACTCCACAAAATTTACAAACCTAAACAAAATGGACAATTTTCTTGATAGATTCCACCTACCAAAGTTAAATCAAGATCAAGTAAACAAATTAAACAGACCTATAACCCTTAAGGAAATAGAAGCAGTCATTAGAAGTCTCCCAAACAAACAAAAAGCCCAGGTCCAAAGAGTTTTAATAAAGAATTCTACCAGACCTTCAAAGGGGGCTAATACCAATATCTTCAAACTCTTCCACAAAAGAAAAACAGAAAGAACACCGCCAAACTCATTCTATGAGGCCACAGTTACCCTGATACCTAAACCACACAAAGACCCAACAAAGAAAGAAAATTTCAGACCAATTTCCCTCATGAATATAGACACAAAATACTCAATAAAACACTAGAAAACTGAATTCAAGAACATATCAAAAGTATATACCATGATCAAGTAGGCTTCATCCCAGGAATTCAGGGTTGGTTCAACATACAAAAATTCATCAATGTAATCCACCATATAAACAAACTGAAAGAAAAAAAAAAAAAAAACATGATCATCTCACTAGGTACTGAAAAAGCATTTGACAAAATCCAACACCCCTTCAACCCAAAAGTCTTGGAGAGAGCTGGCATACAAGAACCATACCTAGAAATATTAAAGGCAATATACAGCAAGCCCATATCCTATATCAAATTAAATGGAGAGAAACTTAAAGCATTTCCTCTAAAATCAGGAACAAGGCAAGGATGCCCAATCTCCCTATATATCTTCAACATAGTACTTGAAGTTCTGGCAAGATTAATAAGGCAACAAAAGGAGATCAAAGGGATACAAATTGGAAAGGGAGAAGTCAAAGTATCCCTATTTGATATGATATGATAGTATATGTAAGTGACCCCAAAAATTCTGCCAGAGAACAACTTCAACTGATAAACACTTTCAGCAAGGTGGCTGGATACACAATTATTTTAAAAATTCAGTATCCCTTCTTTATACAAAGATAAGAAAGAAATTAGGGAAACAACATCCTTAACAATAGCCGCAAACAATATAAAATACATGGGGGTAACTCTAATCAAGCAAATGAAATACCTGAACAACAAGAACTTCAAGTCCTTGAAGAAAGAAACTGAAGAGGACATCAGAAGATGGAAAGATCTTCCATGCTCATGGATAGGTAGGATCAACATAATAAAAATTGCCATCCTACCAAAAGCAATATACAGATTCAATTAAAATCCTATCAAAATACCAACACAATTCTTTACAGACTTTGAAAGAACAATTCTCAACTTCATATGGAAAAACAACAACAACAACCACCACAACAACAACAAAAACCCTAGTGTAGTTAAATCAATTCTGAACAATAAAAACAAAACAAAACAAAAAACCATGTGGGGGGTATCACCATCACTGATTTCAAGGAATACTACAGAGAAATAGTAGTAAAAACAGCATGATACTGGCATAGAAACAGAACAATTGATGAACAGAATTGAATCGAAGACCCAGAAATAAACCCACACAGCTATGGTCACTTAATTTTTCTTTTTTGAGACAGGGTTTCTCTGTATATCTCTGGCTGTCCTGGACTCACTTTGTAGACCAAGCTGGCCTCGAACTCACAGAGATCTGCCTGCCTCTGCCTCCCAAGTGCTGGGATTAAAGGAGTGTGCCACCACCGCCTGTCTACTTAATTTTTAAAAATATTTATTTATTATTTCAGGTTACATCTCCATTACAATGCTCTCTTTCCACCCCTCCAAGTCTGGCCCTCCTGCCCTCCCACCCTCTACCCCCACCCCTTCCATCCCACTCCTCTGGAGTGGAGTGTCCCTACATAACAATCCCCTGCCCCTGTTCAGCAGTCATCTGAAGGCCAAGAGCCTCCTCATACACTGGGGTCCTACGAGGCAACACCACTAAGGCAAAGTATCTCATTGACAGGGAAAAAAAAATCTATGTTCATGCTCCCTTTGGTGCATTGGTTGTAGTATAGTTATCTTGTACTATATGGTTAAAATCCAATTGTAAGTGATTAGATGCCATGTGCATCCTTTTGAGTCTGGATTAGCTCACTCAGGATGAGCTTCTCTAGTTCTATCCATTTGGATGCAAATTGCATGATTTCATTGTTTCTTCTTGACAAAGAAGCCAAAACCATACAATGGAAATCGGAAAGCATCTTCAATGAATGGTGCTGTTCTAACTGGATGCCAACATGTAAAAGAATGCAAATAGACCCATATTTATCATCTTGCACAAAACTTACGTCCAAGGGGATTAGAAACCTTAACATAAAGCCAGATACACTAACTGTAATAGAAGAGAAAGTGGGACAAGGCCTCAAACTCATTGGCACAAGTGACAACTTCCTGGACAGCATACCAATAGCTCAGGCTGTAAGACCAACAATCAATAAATGGGACCTTATGAAACTGAAAAGCTTTTCTAAGGTTAAGGATACTGTTGTTAGAGCAAAACAACCTACCGATTGGGAAAAGATCTTCACCAACCCAACATCTGACAAAGGGCTAATATCCAAATGTTACAAAAAAAAAAAAACCTCAAGAAATTAAACACCAAGAAACCAAAAGACCCAATCAAAAAATGGGGTAACTAGAAAAGTTCACCCTGAGTGAGCTAACCCAGACTCAGAAAGGTGCCCATTGCATCTCCTCACTTATAATTGGATTTTAGCCATATAGTACAGGATAACTATCCTACAACCAACACACCAAAAGGATCAGAAACATAGACTTTGTTACCTATTAATGGGACAATTTGCCCTAGGGGTGCTACCATATCAGCCCCCAGTGCAAGGGGAAGCTCGTAGCCCTCATATAACTTAGAGGGCCTGATATGTAGGGACACTCCGCATTGGAGGAATGGGATGGGTGGGAGAGGGAGGAAAGTGTAGGAGGGCGGAAACGGGAAGGGTGGAAAGAGGACACTATGATGGAGATGTAACTTGAAGTAATAAACATTTTTTAATAAGGGAGGTACAGAGCTAAACCAAGTATTCATCAAAGAGGAATCTCTAATGGCTGAGAGACACCTAAAGAAATGTTCAACATCCTTAATCATCAGAGAAAAATGCAACTCAAGACGACTCTGAGATTCCATCTCACACCTTTCAGATGGCTAAGATCAAAAACTCTAATGCCAGGACATGCTGGTGAGGATGTGGAGAAAGGAGAACACTCCTACATTGCTGGTGGGAGTGCAAACTTGTACAACCACCATGGAAATCAGTCTGGTGATATCTTAGAAAACTTGCAATAGCTCTACCTCAAGACCCAGCCATACTGCTCCTAGGCCTAAATCCAGAAATTAATCACCAAACCACAAGGACATCTCCTCAACTATGTTTTTAGCAACTTTATTTGTAATAGCTAGAAACTGGAAACAACCCAGATTTCCCTAATCAGAAGAATGGATAAAAAAAAAAAAACAGTGGTACATTTACATATTGGAATACTACTCAGCCATCAGAAACAAGGAAATCATGCAATTCGAAGCCAAATGGAAGGAACTAGAAAAGCTCCTCCTGAGTAAGGTAACCCAGACTCAGAAAGATACACATGGCATATATTCACTTATAACTGGATTTTACCCATATAGTACAGGATAACTATCCTACAACCAACAGAATGAAAGGAACAGGAACATAGACTTTGTTAGCTGTTAGTGGGACATTTTGCCCTAGTGGAGCTACCATGTAAGCCCCCAGTGTAAGAGGAAGCTCTTAGCCCTCATATGACTGATGAACTTAGGGATTCTGAGATGTGGGGGCACCCCTCACTGGAGGAATAGGATATATGAGCGAGGAAGTAGAGAGTGGAAGGGTAGGATCAAGAAGGGTGGAGGGAGGGTGCTGTGAGAGAGATGTAACTTGAAGTAATAAATAAACATAATTAACAAAAAAGGTTATTCACCATGATCAAATTGACTCCATTACAAGGTTAAAGGTATGTTTCAACATATACAAATCAATGAATATGTTATATGTGAGGCTTTAAATATCAAAGCTCATAAATAATATATTATAAAAGTGGACGCAAAGAGGCAAATCAGACAATTATCTAAATAGATACAGAAAAGGTTTATGACAAAATACAATATCCATGATAAAAGATGGGCATGATGGTGCATGCCTTCAGACTGAGCACTTGGGAGGCAGAGTCAGGTAGATCTCTAAATTCCAGAGCAGCCTGGTCTACAGAGTGATTTCCTCACAGCCAGAGCTACATAGTCCATCAGACCCTGTTTAAAAAAAAAGTATGATTAAATCCCCAAAGAGACTAAAGATAGATGGAACATGTCTCAGCATAATAAAGGCTATATAACAAAGTGACCAGCATCATCCTAAATGAAGAAAAACTCAAAACATTTCTACTTAGATTTCTAACAAGTCAAGAGTGATCACTTTCTCCACTTTTGTTCAATATAGTGATTAAAGTCTTAGCTAGAGCAATAAAAGAAACATGTAGAATGAATACAAATAGGAAAGGAAAAAGTAAATATGTGCCTATTTTCAGGTGATATGATTCTATACATAACAAACCCTAAAGATTCTACCAAAAAACTCCTAGAGTTAATAAACACGCAGTAAGGTGGTAGAATACAAAAGTAATACGTAAAAATCAGTAGCCTTCCTATATGTTAATGGCAAACATGCCAAAAAAAAAATTCATAGCAACAATCCCATTTATAACAGCCTAAAAATATTTGGGGGATTCCAGGATATCGCTGACAACAGTGCATGGTATCTGAGTGGTGGGAGGCTGAGGTTAGTCATTGGAGCGAATGTGAGGCCCCACAGCTAACTGTGAAACAAAGAGTGTGCCTGAATTTCCACAGCAAATGATGAGGCTGGTCACCATGTCAAACAGCATACATGGGCCCCAAGAACATCACCCCGAGACAAGCCAGCTCTGTCACCCATTTGGAGAGGAGCTCTGGGCCCAAACCACATGCTGTTCCAGCCCACAGCTCCAGCCTCAGGTCAGAGACCCTCTCTGTCTTCCTGAGTTCCAGATTCTACATGGACCTTCCCACCTACCCAGGAAAAACAGTCAGGACCATAAGAGTACACAGGTCAGTGAGAATTTCTTTCAGGAGTTCCCAAAATGCCGGTGCCCAGTGAGCACAATATCTGAGTGACAGGAACCAAACCCAGCAGTAGGGGAACAATCCAGAGATGGTTGAGTGCAAACACAGCCTGCTTCAATGTTTCCCCAGCAAGAGCTGGGACTGGCCACCTACCTGAGCACCCAAGCTCCTGCAACAACCATCCACAGGTCTTCCATCCTGGTTGGAGCTCCCAGCCTGAACAACACAAGGTTCCAGACCAAGATTCCAGTGGAGCTCAATTACTGATGAATAAGTTAGCAGCTGAACTACTGAACCCAAAATGACCATGTTGATGAGGAGAAAAGCCCGGTTACAGTGGCACACAGATCCAGACTCTGGTTCACAGCTGAGGAGATCCACCAATTCTCAGGACCATACAGGATAGTCCCCCCCCCATGCCAATCTCCTGTCTAAAGGTCCAATTGGGTCACAACCAGCTGAAGAGAGCTGCAGCTACTCTCTGAGATGCAGTCTCTATTACAGGGACCTACCCATGATCCACAGGTGGGCATCAGGATCACAGGATCAGCCAGCCTTCACAACAGGGGTGTTCCCTGAGCACCAAGGCCAGGGGGCATCAGGAACAACCAGACAATACCAGGGTCAACCAGATGGCTAAAGGACACCACAAGAACAGTCTCAAAAGAAACCAAGGCAATATGGTGCCTCCAGAACCTAGCTATAATGCCACAGATAGCCCTGGAAATCCTAACAATACTAAAACACAAGAAAATGACCTTAAATCTATGCTTATGAAAATAATAGAGGTCTTAAGGGAGGAAAATAAAACCCTCAGAGAAAAACAGGAAAATATTACAAAACAGGTGATGGAAATGAATAAAGCCAGTAAAAAATGCAGGATATAGTTAAACAGGAGGAGGAAAGGAATGAAATGTTTGAAGACCTGAAAAGGGAAGTTGAAGCAATAAAGGAAACACAGGCGGAGGCCATCCTGGAACTGGAAAACCTAGGAAAAATAAAAGGAACTACAGACACAAGCATCACCAACAGAATATAAAAGACGGAAGAAAGAATCTCAGGCACAGAAGAGAAAATTGAAGAAATTGTCAAAGAAAATGTGAAATCTAAAAAAGTCCTGACACAAAATCTTCAGGAAATCAAGGACACTATGAATAGACCAAACCTAAGAATAATAGGAATAGAAGAGAAGACTCCCAGCTCCAAGGACCAGAAAACATCTTCAACAAAATCACAGAAGAAAATTTCCCAAACCTAAAGAAAGAGATGCCTATAACCATACAAGAAGCCTACAGAACTATAAATAGATTAGACCAGAAAAGAAATTGGTCCTTCCACATAATAATAAAAACACTAAATGTACAGAACAAAGAAAGAATATTAAAAGCTGCAAGGGAAAAGGGCCAAGTAACATATAAAGGGAGACCTATCATAATCACAACTAACTTCTCATCAGAGACTTTAAAAGCCAGAAGGACCTGGAAAGACATTTTGTAGACCTTAAGAAAAAGCAGATGCCTGCCCAGACTACTATACCCAGCAAAAATTTCAATCACCATAGATGGAGAAAACAAGATATTCCATGACAAAACTAAATTTAAACAATATCAATGCACAAATCCAACCCTACATAATATACTAGAAGGAATACTCCAACCCAAGGAAGATAACTACAGCCAGGAAAACACAGGAAGCAAATAACTCCCCTGCAGCAAAACCAAAAGAAGAGAAGCTTACTCACATGCTACCACCAACAACGTGAAGATAAGAGGAATTAACAATCACTTGTCATTAATATCCCTCAACATCAATGGACTTAAATCTCCAATAAAAAGACAGAGGCTAACAGAATGGATGTGGAAACAGAATCCATAATTCTACTGCTTACAAAAAACACACCTCAGGAAACAAAAAGACACTACCTCAGAGTAAAGGACTGGAAAAAGATATTTGAAGCAGATGGACTCAAGAAGCAAGCTGGAGTAGATATTCTAGTATCTAATAGCATAGACTTTGAACCAATGTTAATCACAAGAGATGGGGAAGGAAACTTAATCCTCATCAAAGGAAGAATCCATCAAGATGACATCTCAATACTGAATATTTATGCCCCAAATGCAAGGGAACCCACATTAGTAAAAGACACACTTTTAAAGGCCAAATTTGACATCAAACCCCACATATTAATACAGGACATATCCTCATCTATGTTCATAGCAGCCTTATTTGTAATAGCTAGAAACTGGAAACGATCCAGATGTCCCTCAACTGACAAATGGATAAAAAAAGTGTGGTACATTTACACAATGGAATAGTACTCAGTTATCAGAAACAATGAAATCATGCAATTCACAGCTAAAGGATGGAACTAGAAAAGCTCATCCTGAGTGAGCTAACCCAGACTAAGAAAGATGCACATAGCATCTAATCACTTATAAATGAATTTTAGCCATATAGTACAGGAAAACTAGTCTACAACCAACACAGCAAAAAGAACAGGAACATAGATTTTGTTAGCTCTTAGTGGGACAATTTGCCCTAGGGGTGCTGACATTTAGGCCCCCAGTGCAAGAGGAAGCTCTTAGCCCTCATATGACTGCTGAACTGAGGGGGGCTGATATGTAGGGACACCCCACTCCAGAGGAGTGGGATGGGTGGGAAAGGGAGGAGAGAGTGGGAGGGTAGAACTGGGAGGGGTGGAAAGAGAGCTCTGTGTGGAGATGTAAATTGAAGTAATAAGTAAACATTTAAAAAATCCTGAAAAAAATAGTGAGAAACTTCAAAACACCACTCTCATCAATGAGCAGATCAACTATACAGAAACCAAACAGAGAAATAATGAAACTTACAGACATCATGAACCAAATGGACATAACAGATATCTACAGAACATTTCAGCCAAATACAAAAGAATATACCTTCTTCTCAGCACCTCATGGAACCTTCTTGAAAATTGACCATATAGTTGATCCAAAAGAAGGCTCAACAGATACAAGAAAATTGAAATAACTCCTTATATTTTATCAGAACACCAAGGCATAAAGCTGGCTTCAACAATAACAGAAACAACAGAAAGCCTACAAACTCACGGAAACGGAACAACTCTCTACTCAATCATCTCTGGGTCAGGGAAGAAATGAAAATCTTTTTAGAATTCAATGAAAATGAAGGCACAACATACCCAAACTTATGGAACACAATGAAAGCATTGCTAAGAAGAAAGTTCATAGCACTAAGCACCATCATAAAGTAATTGTAAAGTTCCCATAAAATTTAAAAGCAAACCTAAAAGATCTAGAGCAAAAAGAAGCAAACACACCCAAGAGGAGTATATGGCAGGAAATTATCAAACTCAGGGACAAAATCAATGTGTTAGAAACAAAGAGAACCATAGAAAGAATCAATGAAACCGAGAACTGGTTCATTGAGAAAAATCAACAAAATAGACAAACCCTTAGCCAAAATAATTAAAGGTCAGAGGGAAAATATCCAAATCAACAAAATCAGAAATGAAAAGGGTGAAATAACAACAGACACTGAGGAAATCCAAAGAATCATTAGGTCTCACTTCAAAAACCTGTAATCCACAAAATTGGAAAACCTAAGCAAAATGGACAGTTTTGATAGATTTCACATACCAAGGTTAAATAAAGATAAGGTAAACAAATTAAACAGTCCTATAACCCCCAAGGAAATAGAAGCAATCATTAAAAGTCTCCCAACCAAAAAAATAAAAAAGTCCAGTGCCAGATGATTTCACCACAGAATTCTACCAGACCTTTAAAGAAGAGCTAATACCAATACTCTTCAAACTCTTCCACAAAACAAAACAGAAGGAGCCTCATCAAACTTATTCTATGAAGCCCCAGTCATCCTGATACCTAAACCACACAAAGACCCAACAAAGAAAGAGAATTTCAGACCTATTTTCCTCATGAACATTGATGCAAAAGTACTCAATAAAATACTCGCAAACCAAATCCAAGAACACATCAAAAGTATCATACACCATGATCAAGTTAGCTTCATCCCAGGGATGTAGGGGTGGTTCAACATATGAAAATCCATCAATGTAATCCACCATATAAACAAGCTGAAAGAAAAAAACACATTATCATCTCATTAGTTGCCAAAAGAACATTAAACAAAATCTAACACCCTTCATGTTAAAAGTCTTGGAGAAATCAGGCATACTAGGACCATACCTAAACATAATAAAGGCAATATACAACAAGCAGGTAACCAACATCAAATTAAATGGAGAGGAACTGAAAGCATTTTCACTAAAATCAGGGACAAGGCAGGGGTGCCCACTCTTTCCATATAACTTCAACATAGTACTTGAAATTCTTGCTAGAGCAATAAAATATCTTAAGGATATCAAGGGGATACAAATGGGAAAGGAAGAAGTCAAAGTATCCTTATTTGCAGATGACATGATAGTATACATAAATGACACCAAAAATTCTACCAGAGAACTCCTACAACTGATAAACACCTTCAGCAATGTGGCTGGATATAAAATTAATTCTAAAGAAATCAATACACCTTCTTTACATAAAAGATAAATGGGCTGAAAAAGAAATTAGGGAAACAACACTCTTCACAATAGCCACAAATAATATAAAATGACATGGGATGACCCTAATTAAGCAAGTGAAAGACCTGTACAACAAGAACTTAAAAGTTCCTGAAGAAAAAAAATTGAAGAAGATATCAGAAAATGAAAAGATCCTAACTACCTATGCTTATGGATAGGTAGACACAACATAATAAAAATGGACATCATATCAAAAGGCAATCCCTATCAAAATACCAACACAATTCCTTACAGACCTTGAAAGAACAATTCTCAACTTCATATGGAAAAACAAAAAACCCAGAATAGCTAGAACAATGCTGTACAATCAAAGAATATCTGGAGATACTGGCATAGAAACAGATCAGTTGATCAATGAAATCGAATCAAAGACCCAGAAATAAACCCACACATATATGGTCACTTGATTTTTGACAAAGAAGCCAAAACTGTACAGTGGAAAAAAGAAAGCATCTTCACCAAGTGGTTCTTGTCTATCTGGATGTCAACATGTAGAATGATGCAAATCGACCCATATTTATCATCCTGCACAAAACTTAAGTCCAAGTAAATCAAAGTCCTCAACATAAAACTGGACACACTAAATCTAATAGAAGAGAAAGTGAGAAAAAGCCTGGATCTCGTTGGCACAGGTGACAACTACCTGAACAGAACACCAATAGCTCAGGCTTTAAGACAAACAATCAATAAATTGGACCATTTAAAACTGAAAAAAACTTCTGTAAGGCAAAGAACACTGTCATTAGAGCAAAATGGCAGCCTACAGTTTGGGAAAAGCTCTTCACCAACCACACATCCAACACAGGATTAATATCCAAAATATATAACAAACTCTAGAAATTAAACACCAACAAGGCAAATAATCCAATAGAAAAATGGGGTACAGAGGTAAACTGAGAATTCACAAAAGAGGAATCTCCAATGGCCGAGAGACACTTGAAGAAATGCTCAACATCCTTAGTCATCAGGGAAATGCAACTCAAAAAGCCTCTGAGATTCCATCTCACACCTATTAGAATGGCTAAGATCAAAACTCAAGTGACAGCACATGCTGGTGAGGATGTGGGGAAAGGAGAACACTCCTCCATTGCTGGTAGGAGTGCAAACTTGTACAATCACTATGGACATCAGTCTGGTGATATCTTAGAAAATTGGGAATAGTTTTACCTCAAGACCCAGCCATACCAATCCTGGACATATATCCAAAAGATTCTTCACCTAACCACAAGGACATCACCTCAAATATGTACATAGCAGTTTTATTCATAACAGGCAGATACTGGAAACAGCCCAGATGTCCTTTAACAAAAGGATGGATAAAAAACTTTGGTATATTTACACAATGGAATACTACTCACCTATCAGAAGCAAGAAAGTCATGCAATTTGCAACCAAATGGATGGAATTAGAAAAGCTCATCCTGGGTGAGCTAACCCAGACCCAGAAAGATACAAATGGTATGTACTCACTTATATGTGGATATTAACTATATAGCACAGTACAACCATCCTATAACCTACATCCAGGAACCTACTATCCTACAAAAAAACTCCACTCAGCAGCTAGGCTTGGATCCTGTTGCCTGTTAGTGGAACACATTACCCTAACTGGGCTGCCATACCAGGCTACAGTACAAGAGAAAACTCTTAGCACTCATGTGATTGGTGAACTGTGGGGGTTGATATGTGAGGACTCCCCTCATTGCAGGAAAAGGAGAAACATAGATGAGGGAGAGGAGTGGATGGTAGGACGTGCAGGGGAGGGGGGGACTTTGATTGAGATGTAACTTGAAAAATAAATAAATAAATAAAAATAAATAGTTACACATAAATAAATATTTTGGAATAAACCTAACCAAGGGATTGAAAGAACTCTAGAGGGAAATGATGGTGTAGTGTTAAGCATTCTAAATGTTAATTGGTCCTGCTTGCTGTCTGTTACTTACATAGACTCTGATTGGTTAAATAAAATGCCGAGGCCTGAGATTGGGCAAAGACAGAGAAGGTGGGACTTCCTGAGATTAGAACAGGAAACCTGTGCTTTAGACAGAGAATTAATTCATTCCAGCCAGGAGCAGTAGGAAAGAGGATGCACACCATAGGTTAGAAAAAGGAACCTCATTCCACGTGACCAACAACATCGGCATATCATGGAGAATGTCAGTCCAAGGGGACGTATGTATATATGGGGTCATATTTGGGTAATAGAATTAAGAGGTAGCCTAGAATAGCCAAGATTGCTCCATCCAGGCCTAAGCTTGTTAAAATCCACATGGTGTCTCTGTGTGCTCTTTTATAATGGATGGTTAAGGATTAGCCGCCGAACCAATTAACAATAATTTAAATACAGGTTAAATAACTTAGTCATTTTTTTTTTCTACCAAAGAGCAGGGAACCAAAGTCAAATGCATTTCAAAGGTACGACTAACTTAACAAAAGCTGTTGCCTTGCAGCAAAGCAAATGATTTTTACCCTGAGAGTTGTGGCTCTGTGTATCTTTTTTGAGAAAGTTCAGACCAGGATAGGCTTAAAGGAAAGAATTTACAGATGGAATGATAAATTGCCAACAATGATAATGAAGGAAAGAGGGAGGCCTTTCCTGATAAATAAGGCAAAACTGATGACAGATGGAGCTTACCAGTCCCTGGGTAGTAAGTGCTTGTCAGGAGTTTCTGGTATCGGCCCACCAGTGAAATGCAGCCAAAACTAGATTTCAAGGAATAATAAACAGAGCTTTAATTGCAGCATGGGATGGCATGGTTAGACATGCCAAGGCTCTTGGAATGTTGTTTCTTTGCTTGAATTTAATTTAGATGTCTTTGATTTTCCTATATCAGGAGGTAGAAAGGATATTTTTCTGGTTTGGCATTGCTAAAACATAAGAGATTTTTGAAGATTTTGGGCAGATTTTGAATTCTCACTACAGTTCAAAGTTGCTCTCTGGGTTACAGAGATGCTAATATCTGGGATTTAAGTGAAATATTTGAGCAGGGTGGTACTGGCACACACCCTTAATCCCTGAATCCCATCACACTAGAGGAAGAAACAGGCAGATCTCTGGATTCTAGACCAGCCTGGTTTAAACAATGAAGGCAGGGCGGGAACCCTGCTGAGAAGATAAGACTGCTTGCTAAAGACAGTCTAGAATTCAAAAAAGACACATTTTTTTCCTTGATGTTAAGTTCAATAATGTCCTTACTGATCTAATGGATAAATACACATAATCTTAAATTTATGTAAAGAGAAATGGGTCACAAGCCAGTCTCAGATGAGGGGCTCCCACTGGAGAACTGGTTTCAAAAGACATTTTGCCATGAAGGTCATATGTTAATCGTTGGGCGTGATGGTGCACGCCTTTAATCCCAGCACTTGGGTAACAAAGACAGGTGGATCCCTGAACTTCACCAAGATTAGCCTGGTCTATAAAGTGAGTTCAGGACAAGGATACACAGAGAAATCATGTCTCAGGAAAAGAGAGAGAGATACATTCTGTTAACCAATGTAAGGAACCAGATTTAGGCTGGGGAAGAACATGCAAAAAGCATGCCTCCCACAGCCAACAGTTAAGAAAAGCTAACATAAATTAGCATATTATGCTATTCTCCACCAACCTCCTTAAGAATGGAGCTTTCATGGGAGAATTGGAATTTAAACTAATACAAAATGGTTTAATTAATGTTATTGTTTAATAAGATTAATTCAATTATTTAAATTCATACCTTGATCCCAAAACTTGGGAGACAAGGAAAAAACTGGTTCCTTGTGTGTTCAAGGCCAATCTAAATCTACAGAGCTCTACAGAGCAAATCAAGACAGCCCAAGCTACAAAGAGAAACCCTGTCTCAATAAGGATAGATATATCCACATAGAAATTAAATCTCCAAAGAAAGGAGAAAAGGAAAGAAGAAATATATAAATGCATACCTTTGATCCCAAAACATGGGAGACAAAGACAGAGACAGATTGGTTCCTTTTGAGTTTGAGGCCAACCTAATCTACAAAAAGCCAGAAAAACAGAGAATAAACCTGTTTTAATCAATTAGTAAATTTATATCAACTGTAGTGGAGAATACTTAAACTCCATACAGTCTTATGCTATATTTTCAATTTAAAATAAAACATATATATATATATATATATATATATATATATAAAATACTGCATGTCATCCTTTCATAATGGCATGAATGGAGACTTACAAATATCTTTCTGCTGTTCAAAGAACAGAAGATATTCCTTAATTTATTTGTGCATCCTGCACATCCAAGGCATTTTGGTAATTGGAGAACTATATGTTACTTGTGAGAAATTATATATTTTCAGAACAACGGGACCAGAGTTCAAAGAAGACAAGACAAGTAACCCAAATGATCCAGCCTAATAGACTGCTTCAATATCTGTTTCCTCAAAAATCTGCATCCAGAACAACTTAAAACTGCTTGCTGAGATGGCCCAGCCTCAAAGACTATTCCAGACAGGACTTCAATAAAGATCTGAACTTTCCTACCCCAAGTCCAGTTTCGAACTACCAACTGTTCAGTACATTCAAATTGTTGAGCATATAGAGACTGGACAACAAGTGTTACTATTAAATTGATTGACCATTTTTTTCCTTTTATTTGGGTCCCCAAACAGGTTTTCTGCATCCCAGTTCAGCAGGAAGCAGTTTTAAGAGAGCGACATCCCATTCCCAAAAAGTGGGGTGGATGATTCTTTGGTCATTTGATGTGTTATAAATGTTGTTTAGGGGTAATGGTTACAAATTGTTTTATGGTCTTGTTAAGCAAGATATAGGAAGGAGATTAGGTTCAAGGACTTTTCTATTTTTTTCTTTTCTCTATCCTTTCTCTCTTATATAGGGGGAAAAGACTTGAAAAGAAAAAGAGGGGGATATATGTATATAATATAGAAATGATAAGATATAAGGATAGATTATTGAATCTACTCTGAAACTCATAACTATTGTTATTCTCAAATAAGGTTATCTTTCAATACATTGGTATAGAATTTTGTATATTGATACAAAAATAAGGTTAAATTTAGATTAATTGGTATAGAATTTTACATTTTGACATATAATATGTATATTTCAACTCTTATAAGGTATTGTGCCTATACAAATCATTTAAAAGTACAGGTTTACTTCCAATCCTTTTATGGGTTTCTATTGCAATCTATTTAGGAGTCTGGGTAATACAGTTTGATTGCTGGCCAGTCAAGCTTCTGGTCATGTCAAATACTAGTCTTAATGTATCACAAAATAGACTTAATATGTTAAACAGATAGTAAATGATTAAAAATATACAGTTTGTTTTTTCATAGATAGAAGATAGATGATAGACAGATTTATAAATAAAACAGTAAATGTCTTCAAAACCGTCAGAGGCATAGAGAAAATGGCATTTAAAGATTTTCTTTTATTATTTTAAGAATTGTTTGACTTAAGACAGTCAGCTCCTGACAGCTCCCATTTGATGTGGAAGAAAACATGAACATCAAAAGGAAATCTCCCATCAGGAGATAATTCCTCAAAAAGAATTGTCCCAACAGGAGATAATTCCTATTGGGCAAAAATGCCCCCGCTCTCTGAACAGACTATATACAGTCCAAAGGTGGACCAGAGCTTAAATGCAGGTAAGTCGATGTCCTGATTCTTCAGAGACAGAATGGGAAAATCCTTATTTCTTGCTGTACAATTTAGTCTGTGAAAAATGTTTGGCCAGAAGGCTGAAGATAATGCTCCAATGATATCAAGAGATATTTGGGACTGTCTAGGCAACAAACTGTCATATTTCTTTTTGGAAGCTGCTCTCCTATGCTTCCTACTCACTCAAATAATAACTTTATCCCTTCTTATGTCTTTGATGGGGTTGAAGGCATAATAGTTATAAAATTTCAATTGAATTTGAGTTGTTTAGGATTTAAAAGGATGTTTTCAAGTCTAAATAAATTCTTTAGGTTTATAAATATAGGATATGAAAGAAATTATTTAGGTTCAGAACTTTAGATACACCAAGATAGATGATTTTTTTCTTCTTCAAGATTGCCTGATACAAATAAACTAAACATTATGTGCATAACTTTTATATATGGTTTTCTTGATTGTTTCATATTTGTTCTTATTGTTAAAAAATTTAGCCATTTTATTAGACAAAAGGAGGGAATTGATGGTGTAGTTTTAATTGGTCCTGCTTGCTGTCTGTTACTTACATAGACTCTGATTGTTTAAATAAAATGCCAAGGCCTGAGACTGGGCAAAGACAGAGAAGGTGGGAATTTCTGAGATTAGAACAGGAAGCCTGAGCTTTAGACAGAGAATTAATTCATTCCAGCCAGGAGCAACAGGAAAGAGGATGCATACCATGGGCTAGAAAAAGGAACCTCATTCCACATGGCCAGGAACATCAGCATATCATGGAGAATGTCCAAGGGGATGTATGTATATATGGGGTCATATTTGGGTAATAGAATTAAGAGGTAGCTTAGAATAGCCAAGATTACTTGATCCAGGCCTAGGCTTGTTAAAATCCACATGGTGTCTGTGTGTGCTCTTTTATAATGGATGGTTAAGGATTAGCAACTGAACCAATTAAATATAATATAAATATTGGTAAACAATTTAATTATTTCTCTAGAAATGGCGTGCAATGCAATTTAACTAATTTTTTAACAGGGAAAACACTAAAGCACTGAAAGACATAATTAAGGAAGACAGTAGAAGATGCACAGATCTCTCATGTCCATGGATTAGAAAAATCATATTGTAAAATTGACTGTCCTGCACCAAGCAATCTACAAAATCAATGCAATTCCCATCAGAATTGGGAACATGATATTGAAACAAAGAGAAATGCAAATTAGTGAAGTAGAATAGAGGACTCAAGGCTGGCAAGATGGCTCAGGATTTAAAGGTGTTTGCTTCATAAGCTTGGTTACCTGAGTTTATTCCCCAGAAACCAGAGTGGAAGACGAGAGCTGACTCCTCCCAGTTGGCTATCAAAATGAAATGGTAAGACCCTATAGTGGCTTTAATAAGAATGCCTTTCCCCACAGACTCATATATTTGAATACTTGTCTGCCATTTGGTAGCACCGTTTGGGGACGTTTAGATGATGTGGTCTTCCTCGTGAAAGTATATAAATGGAGGTGGGCTTTGATATCAAAAGCCTTATGCCATTTCCAGTTTACTCTTTCTATTTGTGTTTTCAATAAGGATATGGGCTCTCCATATGCTGTTCCTGCCACCATGCCTGAGGTTTGTTGCCATACCTTCCTACCATGATTGGCTCTTATCCTTCTGAAACTGTAAGCCAAAATAAACTCTTCCATAAGTTGTTTGTGACCATGGTGCTTTATCATAACAAGAGAAAAGTAACTAATACAGACTCTCTTCCTGGGCTGAGAATGATGAAGGAGCTTCCTACTTCTGAAAAGCAATTACCCAAGGAAGTGTTTCCCAGTGTCAGCACACAGAAGCTGATGTGACTGAGACCCAGTGGAAAGTGGCAGTAGAACTTGACAGTGTTGTTGATGATGTACTGGCATTGGGGCCATGAAAGATGCAAGCTTGAGGGATTTGTGAGTCTTGTACCATTGTTCCAGAGAGTCACTGAAGGCCAAGCAATGTGTGTTTGGATCAGAATACCTACCTGCAAGGAGGCCCTGTTAAGAAACTGGATGAAGCTGTGACGGTGAGGCTTAAATTGTGTTAGAGACCTCAGGATGTTGGAGGGACCAGAACCATGTGAGTTCTGCTGCCTAAAGCTGTACACATGGTATGTATCACATCAAAGAGAGAAACTAATGTGTGCTCTAGGCATCAGAGAAGGGGGTATAGAGCTACTTTGGAGCTAAGATGGTTATGTTGAGTCTCAGGTGCTGGACATGGAGTTGCAGAATTTGTGTTTTCCCTCCTAGGTTTTGGTTTTGCTTTGGTCAGATCTTTCTTTGCCCTTCCTCCCTATTCCTTCCTTTTTGAATAGGAATGCTTACTCTGTTTACATTGTATACTTCACGCATGTAAACTTTTTTTGCACAGGGTTACACAGTTAGGAGTTTGTCTTGAGTCTCAGAAGAGATTTTGGACTTTAAACAGCATTGAAAGTATTAAAGACTATGGGGACTTTTAAAGTTGGACTGAATGCATTTTGAATAAGAGAGGGACATGAACTTAAGGGGTCAGGAACTAATGTTGTAGCAAATGTGAAAAGTCTCTCATAGTCTCACATTTGAATACTTGGCAGTCAGATAAGAGCACTGCTTGGGAAGACTGTAGAACCTTTAGGAGGTGAGACTAATGGGGGAAGTAGTTTCATGCTTTGAAACTCTGTAACCCAGTCCCACTTCTTGTTCACTTTCTGCTTCCTGAGTCTGGCTGCAATATGACCAACCCACTTCCTACTTCTGCTACCACATCTTTCCTGCCTGATGTCATTTCTTCACCATTATGATGGACTGTAAAACAAAATTTATTCGTTGAGTAGCTTTTGTTAGGGCATACTATGAAAACAAGAAAGTAACTAGGACAGCAACAAACCACTTTCTGAATCAATTTGAGGCCCATTCCACAGTAGGGAATTCACATCTGGTATGTCAAAAGCCCCAGGTTGGGGAAGTCATAGTTCCTAGTGGGGAAGCTACTACTGTTGTTCTTCTGCTTGGACAAGATGTGCCCTGTCAACCTGATTTCTAAATGATTACATTTATCCCTATAGATTAATGTGGCTGTCTACTTTGGTTAGAGAAACTTCTATTGCAGCAAGCAGCAGCAATTACATAGACATATAACTGGTCAAAGTGATGAGAATGAGTTACTGTTGGATGCTCAGCCAAAAAAAGGAGCATATCTGTCACCCCTTGCAAGCCTCAGGGAACATCACAGAAGAGAAGGTGGTAGAGCTGGAGGAATGAGTGGAGTGTTATGGAACAGTGTCTTCTGTGCTTGACACGACTGTTGTACGCTTGAATTCACAGTAGCACGTGATCAACCTGGCCCATCAATATTCCACTGTGAATTGGGGAGATGAGGTCCCATCCCTCCCTCAAGCAGTTAATGGTTGGCACATATGCACCTGTAAACATGCCTAATGAAACTGATGGGATCATACAAAAAAAAAAGGTTAAAAGGAAGCTAGTTTGAAAGAAGGGGATCAGTGCAAGTGAGAAAGAGTGTAATTAGGGTGGTAAACATGATAAAATACATTTATACACATATGAAAATATCATACTGGAACCCATTACTATCCATAATTAATATATGCTCAGTAACAAAAATAAATATGGATATTTTTATAGTTAAGGTTTGTGGAAAGGTTCATTCTTTTAAATGACATGAAGTCACAAAAATGTAATAGTAATATCTGATATTTGACTACATAAAATCATAAAAGAGCATAAAACATAAAGATAATATGAGATAGAATAAACAAGATTAAGATATTTATAATACTAGAGACTGTAACATTCACAACAAAGTGGAAGATAACTCTTGCTAATTCATTAAAAATTAGTAAAAGCAGTTGTATTAGTCAGGTTACACTAAGCTCTACTAAAATATAATTTTTTGATAGTTTACTCTAACATTTATTTCTTGTTCAGATCACACATTCCTGTCATATCAGCTGTGGCTCTGTTGTCACCTTCACTCCAAAATCCAAGCTAAAAAAAGTATCTGATAGCTAAGATATTACTGATCTTGAGTCAGAAGAAAGTTGAATTACACCAACATTAAACATTTCTCCTAAGCATGGTATGTCACTTCCACTTGATTTTATTGGCCATTGTAATTAGAAGCCAATCTTGATGACTATGGGATAGGAGTATAAACCTATTGTGGTAGGGGACCCATGGGGGGAAATAGCAAGTATTTTGTGTAATAATCTATATATGGTGGACAAAGGGCTGCATTGCCCAGCAGTCTCCCACCTTGAGTATCATAGCATAGAATATGACTCCAGTTATTGGAGAACTCCCTAGTAAGCACAGAACTTTGTGTTGGCACCCAGGTTTGTGAAAGCTACCATTGGTAAGATCCTAATGACCACTGCCATCAGGCCCGTGCGCACAGGCTGATACTCTGCATGAGCCCTGGTATCAGGTAAGACAAATAACCACAGTGAGTTGGGCTTCTATTCCAGATCACTTCACCTGTGGCAGGTTGCAGTAGTCTTAGACCACAAGTGTACTGAAGCAGTAGACACTGCAAATCAACGTGGATCTTGATGCTATGTAAATGAAAATTTTATTAACCTATATTTATTAATACCTAATAAACACCTATAATCTATAAACACCAAGTACCTAACACTTAAATAATCCTACCCTAACTCTTTTGAAAGGATATTAAGGCCGTGGGTCTTTTGGGAAACTTGGTCAACCTTCTATCTGCTGGCACACCTCAAACAACAATCAGCAGGCTGGCTCCAGCACAGTCACAGCAGTCCCATTTCAGCTTAAGTTTGAGGCTTTCTCCTCAGGGTCAGGGCCTAGCATCACCAACTGGCTTGTGTGGTCAGTCTGCTTCATCTGCTCATCTTGGAGTTGGCTTCAGTCAGCTGAGACTGTCACTTCCATGGTCCCCTTCCATGGTTGAACTAGGTGAATCCCCTCAGGGCAACTGCTGCACAGTGCAGCCTAGTCTCTGGCGTCTTGGCCTTGCCTTGGCTTCATGGCCTATAGCAGGTCTCTGGCTTCCTCAACAGGGCTCTTTTTCTGCAGTCTCCCAAAGCCTCAGCCTCTATTTTTGTGGTCTCCTCACAGTCTGTTCGTGCCTCACACCTCCAGTACCTTAGACCACTCTGCTCTCACTGTTGTTCATCTTTGCAGGTTTTCATGGCCTTCTTGGGCTAGCTGGTGACCAGAGCCCCTTTTCAAGGCTTTTTCTGTCAGCAAAACTTCAATGCAAACAGTTGGCATACATCATCACACCTATGTCTCTCTTCCAGTGCAGCATCTCTCTCTATCTCTGTCTCTGTCTGTCTGTCTCTGTCTCTGTCTCTGTCTCTCTCTCTTACATGCTGAGGCTTCTGACCACTGATTCTTATTGCCTCAGGGCTACCAGATGACATACCTCTCCTCACACTTCTTCATCACCCCCCTGCACTCCTCCTCCTTGGGGCTCCCTCACCTCACGTGTTTAAATAGGGTGTGGTTCTCGAAGTCTCACACTCTCTCTCTTTGGTGGTCCCGAGCTGTCTAGTGGTTTCTAAGGCTTTATAGCCATGCCACTCAGCAAAGCTCTGCTGCATGTCTATCATGGAGCCAGAGCTGTGGCTTCAACTGGGCTCTGCCCATTTCGGCACAGATCTTTCTAGCATCCAAGCAATTCCATAAGATCTTTTCAGTTTTCTGGGCATTACTAATTGCATCTGTTTGCCCAAGACTATATGCTGCCATCTGCTAGGCCAATATGTATTCTAAAATCCCTTACTAATTCACTACAATGCTACCCAGTACTGTGCTGGTCTCAGTAGGCTGTGGGCTCAGGGAGTGATAGCAATGTTTATGATCATAAGTATGACATAGGGGACTGAAGCGGGTCTCTCCACAATTATTCTGTCAGAACTTAGCATAATCACAATGTTTGAGATGCTCTGTGATACTGAGGGACACATTTTGGCTTACCTAGATAGCAGGACATTGGTTATTAGAATGGATTATATCTAAAGTGCTCCTGGAACTTATGTTGACTAGCCTATCAATGGAAGATTTGGGGAAAGCCTGAGCTTGGGTTGCCCTCTAGTGCCAAAACAGTAATAATACACCACAACAGACAGGAAACAGAAAAACCTGGACTTATGGCACAATCTATAATTTCAGTACAATTTCTTAGTGCTGAAATTGCAGAAATATGTAAGAAATTAAGCAGCCTGTTACTAGCAAGAGAAGACAAGTATATACAAATCCAGATGGTAAAACATAACCCTTAAGTATGGAGATGACATTGAACACCAACAAGTATCATGGGTTTTCAGGGAGTCAGGTATAGTAGCATACATTTGTATTCTCAATACTCCGGAGGCTGAGACAGGAGGATCATAAGTTCTAGGCCAGCCTGGACTGCAAACATAGCAGTGACCTGTAGGGGCTCATGGACCATGTATTTCCTGTTCACCACACAACATGGGGTTATGGGCCATGCCTCCAGGGGATTTGGCATGGAGCAGGTGAGATTGAACATGTTCAAACCCTGGGAATCTCAAAATTGAGGTGTCATCCCTCTGAGAATGGAAGGCATGGACCAGAGGCTCTGTCCCTGCTTCTGTATGTAAACAACCTCAACAGTGGCTACAGGTAAAGAGCTTTTATTAAGCAAACACCCTGTTATTTCTCCCCATGCAAACAGAGCATTCCCAACACTCCAAGCCCTAGCCAATCACATGCCCCCACTCCCAAAACTCCTCCTGCTCCCCAAGATTTATATAATTCCTTCTGTTCACTGAAAGAAGGGTCACAATCTACTTCATCAAAACAGACTGAGAGCTTTCTTTATTTGGGGGAGCCACGGACATCTTTCCAGAAGGACCCACCAGCTGATATACCTGCTTTGTCAAGTTATTATTGCTAGCCACCCAAGTGACCTGGGACACAAGTTCCAGTAAGCTGCTGTCATTCGCCAAGCCAATCTTGGAATTAGTTCCCAAGATCCGTGCTCTGGCAGTAGGGGCACATCCTAATTTAGGGCTTGTAGCTGTTTTCAGTTGACAGTCTTTTCTAAAAGAGCTAAACACTTTTGCAGCAGAAGGGTTTTTCCATATGCCTGTCTCTCTGAGCTGAAGCACTTGGCTGTCCACTGAGGGTGGTGAGATCACCAGAAAACCTCAGAAGTTGGGATTCTGTGTCCTATCATATTTCCCCCCAGAGCTCCTCCTGGTGGTGAGGAGCCCATGTCCAGTCCTGCATCAGTTCAGAAACAGATAGCTGAGACTGGGTTCCAAAAAAAAGAATGGTGTCTGGGCATTCCAGAGAAGGACTGACCAACAGTGATACTGTGTCAGAAGAAAAGGAGGAGGAATAGGAAGCAGAAAACTTTTAGGTTTTCACTTGTCAAAATAAGGCACAAGAAACTGACAAGATAGTAAGCAGAATGATTCAATTTTGGGAATTTAAAAGAAACTCATGGAGCTTCATGAAAACACGGAAATGATTCAGTACTTTGACAGAGAAACTTAACACAAGGATGGACATAGTTTTCACAGAATTCCTTGATGTGAAAAATTAACTTAGTAACATTTATAATGCTATGGGAAGAATTAGTAGCCAAATAGATTCAAAACAGAAGGTAGAATTAGTGAGTTTGAAAACAGGATTTTCACAAGCTTGTGAAAACTTCAAGACAGTATTTAGACAAACAAATATATGGGTGTAATGGATAGTTCTGAGTACCAACTTAATGGCAAGAAGAATAAACTAGGAGACATGTCTCTGGGTGCATCTATGAGAACATTTCCAGACAAAACAGAGAAGACTGACTGCCCCTAGAGTCACAGATGGCCAAACTTTAAAGAAGTGTGAGGAAGGAAGCAGTGCTGGTTACTGATCAGTGTATCTATCCCTCCTCTGCTTCCTTCTTCACCTTCCCTCTCTCCTCCATTCCCCATACAACTGCCACTGCCACTTTGCACTGATAGCAGTTTCTTTGGCCTTCCAGTGTGTCTTTCAGATGAACATCTCCCACAGATTCCTTGAGGTCTTCGGGAACAGATTGAAACTGCTGTGACATCCAGTTTCTTGGACTCAGCTACTATTGAGGTCTCAGTTTCTCTAACATGCAAATACACTGTTGGACTACATAACTCCTGATATAAAAGCTATTCTAGTACATATACACAGAGACACACACATATGGACATTCTATCTGTTCTTCTCTTTTAGAGAATTCTACCTACAATACCAGTTTATTGGGGTTTAAGAAGGACTTGAGAATATCAAAGAGGTCAAAAGCTTATTTAAAGAGCTCATAACAGGAAACTCCCTCAACCTAGCAAATTATGCAGATATTCAGGTACAAAGATCACTAGTGAAATTTAATCTGAGTATATCCCACAGCATAATGAAATTATGCTCTCAGAGGTGAAAATGATGCCAATGTGAATAGGGAAAATTTCACAAGATTCATCCCAATGGTTTCACAAAGGAAAATTAAGATTTTTTTAAAGGATGAGGCCCCTGCTAAATCCCAAGTAGTCAGCCCTAAAAACACCACATATATATGGTCAAGTCTAAATGGACTCAGTAAGTTATGTATGTACATGTCTATGCATGTCAGTGCATGTGTGTGAAACAATAATTAAAGAAGGGGTTATGAATATGAAAGGTATTGAGTGGCACAGAAGGAAGGGAAAAGGGGGGTAGGAAATGATATAAATATAATACTCATGTATATAGTTCTCAAAAACCAAAAAAATTAAAAAATGAATCCTAGTAATGGCAGAAACAGAATCTCAACTGGCCATCTGTTTAATTCAGGTAATTGGTGAGACTAAGTTGTGTTCAATTGAGTTGTTGGCCAAGGGAGTCCCATGGAAATTTCCAAACAACGCAGGCTGTTGCTTAGACAAAAGTTTGCTTCCTTTTGGCAGACTCACAGTGAGGGGCACGGGTATTGCTGAATACAACACCCACACAACTTATTGAACATGGAGAAGTTGAGCTGGTGCCTTCAGGGAGCTCTCACCCCTACATTCTGGTTTCTGGTGCAGGACAGTAACAAAAGAAACATGGACACCAACACAGCCACAAAACTTTTGACCTACAATCTGTCTTACTTTCAAAATATGACAGAGCAATAGTGGCACAGAAATTGTGGGAGTAGCCAACCAATGTCTGATTTGACTTAAGGTCCACTCCATGAGAAGAAACACATACTTGACATTACTTGGGCAACCAAGAACCAGAGACTAGTTAGCTCAGAAACTTAGGGTAAAACCAAACACTACTTGTATAAAAAAAAGTCAATAAAATGATTGCTAATGATATTCTGCTATATATATGAGTCATCATGAAAGAAACTTCCTCAGGTGGCAGATGGAAGCAGATGAAGAGACCCAAACAAAAAGAAGCCCAGGGCCAAAGAGTTTCAGTAAAGAATTCTACCAGACCTTCAAAGAGGGGCTAATACCAATATCTTCAAACTCTTCCACAAAATAGAAACAGAAGGAACACTGCCAAACTCATTCTATGAGGCCACAGTTACCCTGATACCTAAACCACACAAAGACCCAACAAAGAAAATTTCATACCAATTTCCCTCATGAATATAGACACAAAAATACTCAATAAAACACTAACAAACTGAATTCAAGAACAAATCGAAAGTATATACCATGATCAAGTAGGCTTCATCCCAGGAATGCAGGGATGGTTCAACATACAAAAATTCATCAATGTTTTTTCCATTTGTACAGAGGTAACATACTGCATTAAATATGTAAGGTCTTATTATGTGGGTTTGATTACAAAAACTAATAAAGTATTCTCTAAATAAAAAAAATCATCAATATAATCTACCATATAAACAAACTGAAAAAAAAAAAGCATTTGACAAAATCCAATACCCCTTCAACCCAAAGGCTTGGAGAGAGCTGGCATACAAGAACCATACCTAGAAATAATAAAGGCAATATAGAGCAAGCCCATATCCTATATCAAATTAAATGGAGAGAAACCTAAAGCATTTCCTCTAAAATCAGGAACAAGACAAGGATGCCCAATCTCCTCATATCTCTTCAACATATTACTTGAAGTTCTGGTTAGAACAATAAGACAACTAAAGGAGATCAAGAGGACACAAATTGGAAAGGAAGAAGCCAAAGTATCCCTATTTGGAGATTAAGTGACCCCAATTTTCCACCAGAGAACACCTTTCAACTGATAAACACCTTTGGCAAGGTGGCTGAATACAAAATTAATTCAAAAATTCGTTATTCCTACTTTATACAATGATAAATGGGCCAAGAAAGAAATTAGGGAAACAAACTCTTGACAATAGCCACAAACAAAATAAAGCAATTCCTATCAAAATACCAACAGAATTCTTACAGACCCTGAAAGAAAAAATTTCAGCTTCATATAGAAAATCAAAAACCCCAGAATAGCTAAATCAATCCTGTATAATAAAAAAATATCTGAGGGTTTCATCATCTCTGATTTCAAGGTATACTACAGAGCAATGGTAATAAAAACAGTATGGTACTGGCATAGAAACAGAAAAGTTGATCAATGTAATTGAATCGAGGAACAAGAAATAAACCCACACACCTATGGTCACTTAATTTTTGACAAAGAAACCAAAACCATACACTGGAAAAATGAAAGCATTTTCCAACAAACGGTATTGGTCTAAGTGGATGTGAACATGTAAAAGAATGCAAGTAGACCCATATTTATACCTTGCACAACACTTAAGTCCAAATGGATTAGAGACCTAAACATAAAGCCAGGCACACTATTTCTAATAGAAGAGAAAGTGGGAAAAAGCTTTGAACTCATTGACACAGGTGAAAACAACCTGAACAGAACACCAATAGCTCAGGCTCTAAGACCAACAATCAATAAATGGGACCTTATGAAAATGAAAAGCTTCTGTAAGGCAAAGGACACTGTTATTAGAACAAAATGGTAATCTAGAGATTGGGAAAAGATCTTCACCAACCCCACATCTGACAGAGGGCTAATATCCATAATTTATAAAGAACTCAAGAAATTAAATGCCAAGAAACCAAATAATCCAATCAAAACATGGGGAACAGAGCTAAACAGAGAGAATTCACAAAGGGGGAATCCCTAATGGCTGAGAGACATTTGAAGAAATACTCAGCATCCTTAATCATCAGAGAAATGCAACTCAAGATGACTGAGATTCCATCTCACACCTGTCAGAATGGCTAAGATCAAAAGCTCATATGACAGCACATGCTGGTGAGGGAGTGGAGAAAGGGGAACTCTCCTCCATTCCTGGTGGGAGTGAAGACTTGTTCAACCACTATGGAGGTCAGTCTGGCGATATCTTAGAAAACTCAGAATAGCTCTGCCTCGGGACCCAACCATACCACTTCTGGGTATACATCCAAATGATTCCTCACCAAATCAAAAGGACGTTTCCTGATCTATGTTCATAGCAGCCTTATTTGTAATAGCTAGAAACTGGAAACAACCCAGATGTCCCTCAACCGAAGAATGGATTAAAAAACTGTGGTACATCTACACGATGGAATATTACTCAGCTATCAGAAACAATGAAATCATGTAATTTTCACCAAAATGGATGTAACTAGAGAAGCTCATCCTGAGTGAGCTAACCCAGACTCAAAAGGATGCACATGACATCTATTCACTTATAATCAGTTTTAGCCATATGGTACAGGATAACTATACTACAACCAATGCACCAAAGGGAACATGAACATAGACTTTTTTTTTTTCCTATCAACGAGACACTTTGTCCTAGTGGTGCTGCCTTGTAGGCCCCCAGTGTATAAGGAGGCTCCTGGCTCTCATATGACTGCTGAACTGGAGCGGGGGTCTGTTATGTATGGACACTCCACTCCAGAAGAGTGGGATGGAAGGGATCGGGATAGCGGGTGGGAGGGCAGGACTGGGAGGGGTGGAAAGAGGACACTATGATGGAGATGTAACCTGAAGTAATAAATAAATATTAAAAAAATAAAGTGTTAGGTTAGATAATATGCATCCAATAGGTAATTTAAAATAATACTTCTTATTACTACCATATTTGAAATGTTTGTGTTTTTAAGGTCTGTGTTTTATCTAACTTTATTTGTTATAAACATTAGAGTAAAACAAAAAAAAACAAATTCAAGAATTCAAGTGATTGTACATGTTGGCAAGGATGTGGAGAAAGGGGAACACTCCTCCATTGATAGTGGGGGTGCAAAATTGTACAACCACTTTGGAAATAAATATGGTGATGAAAACTGGGAATAGTTCTACCTGAAGACCCAGCCATACCAATCCTTGGCATATATCCAAAAGATTATCCACCAAACCACAAGAATATAGACTGGACTGTGTTCACAGCAGCTTTATTCGTAATAGCCAGAAACTGAAAACAACCCAGACGTCCCTCAACTAAAGAATGGATTAAAAAAAAACTGTGGTTCATTTTCACAATGTAATACTACTCAGCCATCACAAGTAAGGAAATCATGCAATTTGCAACCAGATGGATGGAACTAGAAAAGCTCATCCTGAGTGAGCTAAGCTAGTCTCAAAAGATACACATGTTATGTACTCACTTATAAGTGGATGTTACTCATATAGCACAGGACAACCATCCTACAGCCCACATACCCAAACAGCCAGGAACCTAGCATAACTATCCTAGGAAAACCTTCACCCATCAGGGAGTCATGGAACCTGTTGCCCTTTAGTGGAGCATATTGACCTAGCTGGGCTGCCACATCAGGCTCCTGTACAAGAGGAAGCTCTTAGCTCTCTTGTGACTGATGAACTGAGGAGGTTTGATATGTGGGGGTTTCTTTCAACAGAGGGGAAAGAGAGGACAGACATTGGGATTTGAGAGGGTGAGTGAGATTTGGAGGGGTGGAAGGAGAGGGATTTGTTCGAGATGTAACTTGAAAAGATAAATTAATAAAAAATAGTTTTCCACCTTCTCTTTCCCACCTTCATTCTTTATTTTATTTTTTCCAAATTCATAGCCTTTTTCCATTGTTGTTACTACACTCATATGGTGTAACACATATATATCACTAAATATTACCTTCTCAGTCTATACAATGTTGCCTGTATGTATGTTTTCAGGAATGACAATTAAGTATTCGACAACCAATTGGTGTGCTCTTAGCATTCATTCCTTAGTAGCCTATAGCTCTCTGTGTGGTCTTGTTGCCTGCTGAGTTTTCTCTCACCAGCATTAGGATGGCTTTTGTCACTATCTTTCTTCAGCACATGTTTAGGCAGTCATGTTGGTAAGACTTTGCATAAGTAGCTTCTTACATTCACAGGACACACAATCTCACAATAAACTCTGTTCCACTAGTTTTTACAACCTTTTTACATCCTCTTCCACAATAATCCCACTGCCTTTGGTGTGCAGAGATGTATTGTAGATATATCTATTGGGATGGGGCTCCATTATTCAACATCCTGATGGGTTGTAGTTTAGTGTAGTGGTCTTTGTCTGTTGTAGAAAGAAATTTCCACGATGAGGGGTGAGGACTACACTTATCTCTCAGTACAAGGACAAATATTTAGAATGTATTTAGGAATTATGCTTGTGTGGTAAAGTTCTCCTCCAATCTGTATGAAAATCTCTGGGTAGTTGCTACATTTCCAGTACCAGGCATGATATCCTCTTTTTGAGCAGGTATCAAGTCCCTTCAGAGAGCTGCTGGTTATCACCAAGGTATGTGTGGCACTACTGCACCCTTAGGGTTATTGCACCATGCTTCTTGTTGTGGTTTCCAGGCATAAGAGCTGAGTAAGACTGTAGGTTGCTTCCCTCCTTTGGAAGTTTGCATGGCACTTTCTGGTACCATGAAAGAAAACTAGTCCTCAGGAAGGAGGATTTCATGTCAGTTCCAGCTTACAGGTCTGTGCACTCTATGTCCAAAGTAGGTGATATTTTCAGCAATAGGGACTTACCTTTCACCTCAGGGATGGGGGAAAACCCAAGAGTAATAGCCACAGTCTATAATGTTGTGGGAATTCATTGGACACACCTGACCAACAAACTCAAGAGTCCTTCTCATGGCTGGTGTTGGAACAATGTCAGCCCAGATTGGAAATTTTCATTTAAATAAGTGTATTTGTACACAGACTTATGTGCATTATAGGTATTTTTAGGTAGAGAGTATGATTCCTTACGACTTTTGCAGATATATTTACTGTTGTTATCTTCCTCAGACCTTTTCTCATGTCTATATCTTTTCTCCTCCCTGATTAGAGCCACCCCAATTTTCCCATTTTCCCCATCAGATTACTTGTACCTCCCTATTGCTCCTCTACCTGATCACTACCCCCAAAATAGTCTCTTTTTGCTTTCCTTGTTTCTGCAGTTACTCCAGGGTATGAAGTCAGTTCTGAAGATTTGGAGCTACAAGTCTCTGATGAGAAAGAGAATATGTGATATTTGTCTTTCTGGGTCTGGGTTTTATCTGCTTCTGATAAGGGTAATACCTGGTTTGTAAAGAGTTTGGCATCTTTTCCTCTTCTATTTTATGGAATAATTTGAGTAGTACTGGTATCAGTTGTTCTTTAATGGTCTACTAGAATATTTCAGTGACTCCATGTGGAATTGAGCTATTTTTTGTTGATAGATGTTTTTATACTATATCAGTACAGTTGCACATTATTGATCTGAATAAGTTGTTCACTTCATCTTGATTTAATTTGGGTACATAACATTCATCTAGGAATTTACCCATGTTTTCTACATTTTTTAATTTGATAGAATATAGGTTTGTAAGGAATGTTTCTATGGTTGTTTTTGAATTTTATTTGTATCTGTTCTAATGTCTCCCTGTTATCTCCAATTTGACTATTTTGGGTCTTTCCTCTCTTGCTTTTGGTTAATTTGGCTAAAGTTATGTCAATCTTCTTCATCTTTTCAAAGAATCAACTCTTTATTTCATTGATTATTTTCAAGTTTTCATTTCTATTTCATTAATTTCTTCCTTGTTCTTAATTATTTCTCCCCATCTACTGTCTTGGGGCTTGGATTATTCTTATCATTCAAAAGCTCAAAGCAAGCCCAAAACTCAGAAGTTTTAGACTCTAGATTTTTAAGTTCTAGGTCCAGCCATTCTATATACATAGTGTAGTAGCAGTTAGGTATCTGAGGCCTTGGGAAGCCACACTGCCATGGCTTTACTATTTGGAGTTCACAAGGCTGCCCTATCAATCTTTTTATGTTTTCAAAGAATGTTTTTTGTGCTGGATATATAGCTCAGTGGATAGAAAACCATCCTTGCATACCCAAGGTCCTATGTTCAGTCTCTAGCACCATGGGAAATGAGGTGGTGAAGGCACACAGGTTTTCAACCCTAGCCATTTGAGAAATGGAAGCTGGAGAGTCAGGACTTCAAATTCATCCTTTGCCTCAGCCAGCTCCAAGGCTACCTTAACTATATTAGACCCCATTTGAAAACAACAAAAGAAAAACCTACAGATTGGGGAAAGATCTTTACCAACCCTACATCAGACAGAGGGCTAATATCCAAAATTTATAAAGCATTAAAAAATTACACACCGCCGGGCGGTGGTGGCGCACGCCTTTAATCCCAGCACTTGGGAGGCAGAGGCAGGTGGATCTTTGCGAGTTCAAGGCCAGCCTGGTCTACAAAGCGATTCCAGGACAGCCAGAGCTGTTAAACAGAGAAACCCTGTCTCGAAAAACCAAAAAAAAAAAAAAAAAATTACACACCAAGAAACCAAATAATCCCTTCAAAAAATGGAGACAACATCTAAACCAATAATTCACAAAAGAGGAATCTCTAATGTTCAAGAGACACCTAAAGAAATGCTCAACATCCTTAATCATCAGAGAAATGCAACTCAAGACAACCCTGAGATTCCATCTCACACCTGTCAGAATGGCTAAGATCAAAAACTCAAATGACAGCACATGCTGGTGAGGGTGTGGAGAAAGGGGAACACTCCCCCATTGCTGGTGGGAGTGCAAACTTGTACAACCACTATGGAAATCAATCTGGCAATATCTTAGGAAACTTGGAATAGCTCTACCTCAAGACTCAGCCCAACCACTTCTGGGCATACATACAAAAGATTCCTCACCAATCCACAAGGACATCTCTTCATCTGTGGTCATAGTAGTTTTATTTGTAATAACTAGAAACTGGAAACAACCCAGATGTCCCTCAACTAAAGAAGGGATTAAAAAAAACTGTGGAACATTTACACAATGGAATACTACTCAGCTATCACAAACAAGGAAATCATGCAATTTGCAACCAAATGGATGGAAGTATAAAAGCTCATCCTGAGTGATCTAACCCAGACTCAGAAAGATAAGCATGGTATATACTCACTTATAAGTGGATATTAACTAAATAGCACAGGATAATCATCAAACAACCCATACACTCAAACTAGAAATGCTCATCTTGAGTGAACTAACCCAGACCCAGAAAGATACACATGGCATCTATTCACTTATAACTGGAATTTATTCATATAGTACAGGATAACTATCCTACAACCAACAGACCAAAAGGAACAGGAACATGGACTTTGTTACCTATTAGTGGAACACTTTGCTCTAGCAGAGCTGCCATGTAGGCTCCCAGTGCAAGAGGAAGCTCTTAGTCCTCATATGACTGATGAACCAATGGAGGCTGAGATGTGGGGACATCACACACTGGAGGACTAGGATAGGTGGGAGAGGGGGTAGAGGTTGGGAGAGTGAGACCGAGGGGGTGAAGGAAGGGGGCTGTGATGGAGATGTAACTTGAAGTAATAAATGAACGCAAAAAAAGAAAAGTGACATCAAATTATAAATTCTTTGATTGACTATATGTATAATTTGTATTATGTATAACCTATTTATTGTTCTTTTAGTTGTCATTTCGTTAATTTCATTAACATCTCAATTAATCAATCTATATCTTTTTTTCCCTCTGCTAGATTTCAGTTTGTCTTATTCAAGTTTCCTAGAACTTTAATGTGTATTCTTCAGCTTATTTACTTGCTATTTCTGGTAATTTTTGACATAAGTACATATAACTATTAGCTTGCCTATTAGAACTTCCTTACTTGTATCCCCAAAGTTCTGGTCAGCTGTGCTATGCTAACAATATTTTAATTTACTCTCTGATGTTTAAAAAGATTTATTTTTTAAAGCACACACACAACACATACACATATAAATGCCTCTGCATATGTGTAGTTGTATAAGTGTCTGCTGAAACTAGCACATTGGACACCCTTGTAGCTGAAGGTAGTTAAGAGCCACCTAACATGGATGCTGGGAACCAAACACTGGCCCTCTGAAAGAGTAGTATGTGCTCTTACTCTCTGAGCCATCTCTACAGCTCTTCTTTTAGATTTCTTTACTGACCCATTATTCATTGAAAGTATATTGTACAGGAGCTAGAGAGAAGACCCAGTGGTTAAGAGCTTGTACTGGTCTTCAGAGGACTGGAATTTAGTTACAAGAGCCCACACTTTGGGTGGCTCACAACCACCTGCAACTTCAGCTCCAGGGGAATCCAACTTCCTCTTCTGCAGCCACAAGTGCCTCCAATGGTATGTATACACTGTCCTCACATAAATATAATTTTAAAATATATCTTTAATAATATATTTTACTCTTCAATTATTCCATGGTTTGTCTTGCTGTGGATTTCTATTTTTATTCTACTACAATGTCGTAAGGTATAAAAAAGTTTTTTGGGGATTTTTTGTTGAGGCCTGCTTTCTGTCATATAAAGTGCATCATTTTAGAGATGTTCCATGCCACTGGGAAGTATATATACTCTATAAGCTGTTGAATGTAATATTCTGACCATATCTGACACATTCAGTTGATCTCTGGTTTAGGTTAACTCTGAAGTTTCTTTGATTTTTTTTAGGTTGGGAGACCTATCTAAATATTGAAGTGGTGTGTTGTATTTTCCACTACTATTTTAGGTGGAACTGATGCTAGAGTACACAGGATAAGCAGTCAGGAACACAAAGTAGATGTAAAGTGACCAAGTGGCCATAGTGTAAAGTTACCAAGAGTAGAGGGCAATCTGCAAACTTGAGTTGAATACCCACAAGAATGAACTGAGAACTGGTCATTATTGTTACCTGATCATAGTGTCTCCCAAAGAAAGTCCAGCTAGCGATTTTCTTTCTTTTTTTTTTTTTTTTTTTTTTTTTGAGACAGTTTCTCTCTGTGTGTAACAGAGCCCTGGCTGTCCTGGACTGCTTTGTAGACCAGGCTAGCCTGAACTCACAGAGATCTGCCTGCCTCTGCTTCCCAAGTGCTCGAATTACAAGCATGTGCCACCATACCCAGCTGCTTTTTCTAATTTTTAATGATATAAGGCAAGAAATTAATTAGTTGAAAAATTGATGGTGGGTTTGGCTATGAAAATTCATGTTGTCCAAGATTTATATACCTGCCATTAACAAATGAAGTCTTAGGGGCTGGAGAGATGCTTAGTGGTTAAAGACACTTATTGCTCTGGAAGAATGTTTTAGTCAATATTCTGTTGCTGTGAAGAGACACCATGACTATGGTAACTCTTATAAAGGAAAACAAGTAATTGGGATTTGCTTATAGTTTCAGAGTTTTAGCCCATTATCCTCATGGAAGGGAACATGGCAGTACTCAGACAGACAGACAGACATGCTACCTGAGAGTTCTACATCTGGATCCAAAGGCAACAGGAAGTGAGACACACTAAGCCTGACTTAAGCATATGAGACCTCAAAGCCCACCCCAAGTAACACACTTCCTCCAACAAGGCCACACCTACTCCAACAAGGAAACACCTCCTCATAGCACTACCTGTGAGCCAGGCATTCAAATCTATAAGCCTATGGGGATCATTCTTATTCAAACCACCATACTGAGGACCTGAATTCAATTCCCAACACCCACATGTTGATTTTACAAATGCCAGTAGCTCCAGTGTTAGGGGATCTGATGCTCTTTTCTGACCTGCTGTCACTATATGAGTATCATTCTCATACATATACTCAGGCACACACACACATAAAATAAAACTTTAAAATAGAATTCAAATAGTTGAGTATGGGTGGTTTTTCTACTGCTGTGACAAAGAACCATCACTTAAAAAATAAATAATTTAATTTAGGGATCATGGTCCCAGAAGAACCATCATAGAGTGAATTCTTGGTTGGGTGACCTAATATTGCTATCCACTTCAGTGAACTGAATCTTAGTACATACTCAAGAAATATATAGTATCTTTTGTTGTTGTTGTTGTTTTGAGATGGGAGTCCTCTGTTTTACTCCAGTTAGTTTTGAAATCTGAGGCTCAAGAAATACTTCTACCTGAGCCTCCTTAATAGTTAGGGATATAGAGATATACCATCACACTCTACCTGGAATATAGTATTAATTTAATGTTATAGGGGATTAGCTTCATGTAATTAATTCTAATCAGTCTTAGGTGCAAAGGATAGTTTTCTGAGAAGTAGTTTTTAGGCATTATGTTATCAATCAATTTAAGTGTAAAATCTGCTTATATATTTATGTAAAATATTTGACTTTGTAATTAAGATGTAAAATATCCATTGGAAATAGTAAAGAAGTTTCATATGACAAATAAAAATACTTAGCCATTTGTGCCTTCAGCAATTTCATATAGCAAGGAACACATCAGATCAACTCACAGCATTTTAATTCATCTTCCACAGTCTAACTTTTCTATAGTTACATCTAGTGCTTAGAAGTTTTTTGTTTAATATTTTAAATTATATTTTGAATACACATTCGACCTATTTTGCTGTATTGGAATGAATTGTCTGTCATTCTTGGCATATATACTGTTTTATTTAGTTACTCTATAGTTTAAGATCTTCTTTTGTATTAGTTTTATCAAATGGAATATGTTATTCTCAGCTGTATTGTATTCCATTTTATTTTTTGTTACTTTTAAAATCTATATTTTGTTTTAATCAAGTAAACAGATTAATGTATACACAGATAGAAAGAGACAGACAGAGACAGGGAGAGAGACAGAGAGACAGAGAGAGGTTTTCTTTTTGTCAGTGCTGGAAATCAGTTCCTGGACTTTGTGCATGCAAGTGACCTACCACTGAGTGTGCCACAACTCCAACCTTTTTGTTTAGTATCCTTTAGTTTTGTTATTATCAATGTCTAAGTTCATTTGCATTGCTACAAAATAATGCAGGGTAGATAGCATGTCAACAATGGAAATGTATTACTCAGTTATGGAGTCTAGAAAGTCTGGGATCAAGATGTTGGCAGATTTCAATGTCTGTAGAATGTCTTCTTTATCCTTGCATGTGTCCTTGGTGGAAGGTCCAAGACAGCTCTCTGGGGTCTGTTTTTATAAGAACATGAATCTCATCTGTGAGGGTTGTATGTTCTAATTGTCTTCTAATACTATCATGCTGGCACTCAGGGCTCAGGTCCCAACAGCACATGCAGTATTGAAACTCTAGGAGGTATAAAAATTGCCAGAAATTGTATCTTAGAGCCACAACAAAGTAGACAGTTTTATTTTCCTCTTAAGTCTTCATGACTTTTGTTGACTATTTTAGGTTATCAAATGTTTTTAGACTATCCTAACTTGTACAGGGACCTGGGTTTGGCCTCCAGCACTGAGAAGACAAAGATAAGTAAAAAGTAAAAATAAAAACCTGAAAAAACAAACTCTGTTTCTGCCTGTTCCAAGAGCAATTTCTAGTTATCTCCCCAGGGAATGCCCTGAAGCTCTTGTCCACATCTGGGTTAAGGTTATGTGTATTTCCTCTTGTATTACTTTCCTAAGGCCAAATTTGATCAAGGAAGTCTGCTTTTTAGAAACTAGAATTTTCCTAACCCAAAAGTTCCAGCCCAGATTCCCTTATGGCATACTTTCTCTTTTTCAGTCACAGTATGTGCTCTGTTCTCAGGCCTTTATGTTTCTCTAGATGCTTGGAATAGTTTCTTTTCTTTCTTCCAAATTAAGTAGGTCTGACTGAATTAAAGAAATCACTCTTTAAAAAGACTTATTTTTAATTATGTGTATACATGTGTGTTTCTGTGTGGGTATGTGCACTTGACTGCAGGTGCCCAAGGAGATCAGAGGCATCAGATCCTGTCATGGGTTAGTTTTCGTTAGTGAATTAGTAAGGACTTCTGAAATGCCGACTCTTAAGGGGCACGCACATCAGCCTGGAACCTTGTAGCACATAGTCCTGGGCACCCATTGAGAAGGTACTCTGAAAGCCCTGGAAACTGAAAAGAGCTGATGGCCTAGCTTTCTTTGACTTTGCCTCTCTTCAGAAGACATTGAAGAGAGACAAAATGGAGCAGAGCCCAAAATGGAGTGGAGACCTTTTTGAAGCTGTAGCTCTGTGGTAGGCACAGCAGTGCCTGGTAGAGGAGTGTGGTTGCAAAGCTGTGAGGGCTGAAAGTTATCTCGAGAGAGACTGAGACCTCCCTCTCTTTAAGTCAGAGAGCTCCACATGAAGGGGCTCCCACGAGAGGAGAGAGACAGAACCAGATCATGAGAGAGATAGCCAAGCCGGAAAAGAGAAATAGATGTGGAAATATACACCAGCTGCTTGCTCTGAGGTCTTGCTGACAGAATAAGCCTTGGAAAGGGGTTCTGATAAAGAGCCAGTCCAAGAAGGCCAAGAAAAGCTGCAAGGATTACTGCAATGGGAACAGAGTGGTATAAGTTACATTAAATGCAGGAGCAAGGTGCAACATATACATGCTCCAAAGCCATGGCAAATGCACTCTGAGAGGACTTCAAAAACAGGCAAAAGGGCAACCCCTATTGTGTGAGGTGTGGCAAGACTTTGAAGTAAAAGACTAGGCCAGGCTAGGCCATTCGCAGCACAGTTTTTTTACTGTGTATGACCGAAGCCAGTTCCAAGTTGAGTGAGGCAAGTTGGCCTCACACACCAGCAGACAGTGGCATGATAAGCCTGGAGGAAACTTAGTCAAGGTGAAGATAGGACTACTGTGACTGCCATTAGAGCAAGACTGTGACTGCTGTTTCAGGTGTGCCAACAGATAGAAGACTGGCTAAGTTGCCAGCAGGTTGCTAGAGAATTCTAGTATTCTTTCAAAAGGGTTAAAGTGGGATTCTTTAGGTGTTCTTAGGTATTAGGCTATAGGTGTTTATAGGTCACAGATACTATAGGCGTTTTATAGGTATTGATAAATACAAGTTAATAAAATTTTTGTTTACAAGATCCTTTGACCTGGGGTAACAGGTAGTTGTAATCTGCCAGATATTGATCTTAGAAATTAAACTCAGATCTCTTCAGCTTCTGAATGTCACTATTTTGAAAAGCAACTTCTCTTTTCCAATGTAACTTTTATTCTTACCTTACTTTTAACATTCCATTAGCATATTTATAATATCACATTATTGTAATGTGTGTGTATCTGTCTGTGATTTCCCCTCTATCATTTATTCAAGACAATGTGCAGCTTGGCTGGCAGGGAATTAGTGACTATCTTTCTATATCCAATTGAGCGCTTGTATTTTAGACTTGGGCTCCATGCTTAGTTCTGGTTTTTGATTGTTTGTTTTGTTTGTTTTTGTTTTTGAGAGAGCAGGGCTTTTCTGTGTAGCCTTGGCTTCCTAGACTAGCTTTGTAGATGAGGCTGGCCTCAAACTTAGAGATCCACCTGACTATGCCTCCCAAGTGATAGGAGTAAACGCATGCACACCATGCCTGGCCCATGCTTAGTTATGAATAGTTCTTAGTGTACTATTGATCAGAAAATTTAGTCCTTTGTTATCACACACACTTATAATCCTAGCCCTTGAGGAATTATGTCTGAAGGCTATTTTGCTCCAGGCCAAGTTGGGCTACATAATGAATTCCAAGTGCATCTGGGGCAAGCTTTTACTTCTAAAGTATTTTTTAAACCATGTTTAGAGTAACACCCTACATTTTTCTACATTTATTTTAATTGTGAAAGACTTACATTCTTTTTGTAAATTGTGCTTTAGTTTTTTTGTTTTTGTTTTTGTTTTGTTTTGTTTTTGTAAGACAGAGTTCTCTGTGTAGCCCTGGCTGTCCTGAATTTGCTCTGTAGACCACGCTGGCCTCGAAACTCACAGAGATAGACTGCCCTAGTGCAAACAACATGACATGCTTGAATGACCATTAGTTTGCATTTCTTAATTATCCTAAACATTTTATGACAGTTGGTAGCAAAAGGCCAAAACTTCACATTTCATTTTTAAGCCTTACCTAGGTACAATGCTATGCCTTAAAAAGAGTTAACCTTAATTTTGTATCAATATATAAAGATCAATACCAATATGGCCAAATATAATCTTATTTCATATCAATATACAAAGATCAATACTGATGTAGCCCAATACAATCTTAATTTTGCATTAATATACAAAGATCAATACCAATTTAGCCAAATATAATCTTAATTTTGTATCAATCTATAAAGGTATAAGAGCATATTGAATTATCTGTCCTTTTTTCTTGATCTTTCCTATATTATGTCTATGTCCCATTTTTTTCTCAAGTCTGTTCACTCCTACATAGGAGAGAAAGAAGGATACAGAAAATAAAAAGAGAGAAGTCCCTGGGTCTAACCTCCAAAACCCATTTAACAAGACCATTTAACAGCTTGTAGTCTTTTCCCCTAAATAACAAAATTTTCTATTATCCCCCAAATAACCAAAGGGGGGGGAACACCCTCCCCACCTTCTGGGGATGGGACGTTGTTCTTTTAAAATGACTTCCTGCTGATTTGGGAAGTAGTAAACCTGTTTAGGGCCCAAATAAGAATGGAAAATGGCTAAAAATGATAATAGAATCATTCGATACTCAGTCCTTTTGTGCTCAGCTATTTAAATGTCCTAAGAAATTTGTAGACAGAAGCTGAACTTCAGGGCTTTACTGGAGTTCTGGCTGGACCAGTCTGTGGAGCTGAACAATCTTAGTGATTTTGAGTTGTTGTGGTTGTAGACTTTTGAGGAAACGGCTATTGAGGAAGTCTGCAAGGCTGGATCGTCTGGGCTACTTGTCTTCTTTGGTATCTGATCTATTTTCTTCTGAGCTTTCAGTTGTCCAGCTAGCTCTGGATTCCTTGGATGGATGCTTTAAATCTCCTGGAAAGATAAGAACAGAGCCCTGCCCTAATCCTAACTCTGGGACACTACCTTTTATTTTGGGAGGTCAGGCAATATTTTTCGTGGAGCAAATTTGTTTTTTTGACAATATAAAAAGTATTATCTTTCAATTCTGATTAAAAAAGAAATTATTTTGATATTCTGGAACTAAACAAACCTTTAAGTGTATATATTTTGAGATCTCAAAGGACAATTTGTTTGAATTTCAGCATGCCTTTTGTTAGTAGCTTTTAAACTTAAATCCTTCCAAGTCCTATATGCCTGTCTCTGCATTCTAAGTATTGGGATCAAAGGCATGTGGTTCACAACTGATGGGATTAAAGGTGTGCTCTACCACCCCTGGATCGAAGTTTTTCTCTATTTAGAGATTGTTTTGTGTCAGGCTGACCTTGAGCTCTGAGATCTGCTGCTTTCTGTCTCTAGTGTGTGGGGATTAAGGGTGTATCCTTCTCAAATGATGGGATTAGGGGTGTGTAGCATCACCATCCTGTTCCTTGTAACTCTAGAATTTATAAGAAAACCAATTCTATAATAATCCTCCTGTCTCTGCTGGAGTTAAAGCCTTGGTTGATACCACATATTTCATGTGTTATACCTTAGCTCCAAGTTTTTTCAACTCTTGGAGGTTTAGAAAACCAGGTTGAACTGCAGTAACCTTTAATTTATTCACAGTATTTTAAACCTTTTACCTGCTTTTTAATGCCAAACCATGAAAATATACTTTATATCTACAAAAAAAAAAAAAAACAAAAAACAAAACTTTAAAGCTGCTATCAAGTTTGTGTAAGCTATGTGGCCACCTGCAGTCTAACATTATAGTCTGAAATTAAGGCCATTTTCCTTTCATGCCAGTAAGGAAAGTAATTACCTTTGGTAAATTATAGTTTGAAAATTTTATATTGTATTTTTTATTATATTTTTAAGCTTATTACTCTTTTCTGAAAAAAGTATTATTTTGTTTTCTCAAGTTACTTGTAGAACATAGTTTGAGGGAGAGGATTTTTAAAGGCACTACAAGATGGAAAGAATTCCTATGTTCACAAATAGCCAGAACTAACATTATGAAAATGTCCCTATTGCCAAAAATGGTCTACAAATCAATTTAATTTCCATTAAACTTTACAATGACATTCTCCATAGCAATTGATGAAAAAAAATCCTTAAAATTCGTACAAAAGCTCTAATAACATCTAATAGCCAATGTAATCTTGAGCAAAGAAAATAATGCCAGAATTATCAACACACCTAATTTCAAGATAGACTGTAGAGGCATAGCAACAAAAACACAGTATTAGTAGAAAAACAGACAACGGTGTGGAATTGAGGACTCAAAAATCAAACACAGTTATTACACTAATGCACACCTACAACCTCCTGATTTTCGACAAAGATGCCTGAAAAATACAATGGAGAAAAGACAGCATATTCAATAAATGGCTCCTGAAAACTGGATATCCACAGGTAAATGACTAAACCTGTATCTGTATCTCTCAGTACAAAAATCAGTTCAAAATGGATCAACGATGTTTTTAAGACCTGAATATATGAAGCTATTAGAGGAACACAATGTGAGGTATGGCAAGGACTTTCTGAACAGGAGTCCAGTAGCTCAGAAAATATCTCCAAGAATTGACAAATGAAAGTATATAAAATTTAAAACTTCTTCAGCTAAAATGGAACAACTGAATGAAGCGAAAACCTACACAATGGGAGAAAAGCTTTACTCACTACAAATATGACAGAAGACTAACATCTAATTAACTCAAAAGAATATTTTAGTGTCTGACCAATAAATAGAATTGATGTACAGACAGTTCACAAATCATGAAGTACAAATAGCCAATAAACATGAAAAAATGTTCAGCACCTCTGGCCTTAAAAGAAAGATAAATTAAGACCGAGATTCTATCTCACCCTAGTCAGAATAGCTATCATCATAAAAACAATTAACAAATGTTAAAACAGATATAAGAAAACACGAACCCATATACACCACTGTTGAAGAATATAGCCACAATGAAAATCAGTATAGAGGTTCCTTAAAAAAATTAAAAATAGAACTACCATATCGCCCAAGTATACCATTCCTGGCTACATGACTGAAACATTCTAAAAGAACTTTCATGAAGAAACTTCCACATTGACACTTCCTGCAGCACTATTCACAAGAGTCAAGAAAAAGAATCATTCTGGAGATCCATCATCAAGTGATGGATAAAGAAAATGTGACAAATATACACAAACAAGTTTTCTTCCTAAAGAACAAAGGTATACTATATGCGGGAAAATGAATTCAATTGGAGATACTATGTAAAATGACAGACTCAGAAAACAAATGTTGTATATTTTCTCTTAGTTGTGAATCCTAGATTTCATGTAAGTACATAAAGTCATATATGAATATAGGATGTAAGAGTAGAAGCAATAGTATCTGGGGAAACTAACGGGAATAATAGCAAGTGAAGGAGATGGGGGAATATGCCAAAGCATTTGATATACTTGTATGAAAATATATCTTCATAAGAACATCAGTGTGAGCAAATAAACACCAACTAATTCATTTTTAATAGTTCAAGGCAATTCAAATTTATGTTTAGATAGGAAGAGAAATAGTTAAGAATATAAAATATGGTTTTTGGAGCTTGCATAATAATGATATTAAATAGTATTTTAACTTACTCCATGTTGTGGGCCATGAGACAAAGGTAATCAGTTCAGAATTCTAATTTGCTACCCATAATTAGAAAAACAGAAATGAAACATAAAAATAAAACAAAACAAAATGAATTTAAAGAAACATAAATAGGGGCTAGGGGTGCAGCTCAGTGTAGAGGACTTGCCTAGCATGCACAATGCCCTGGGTTCATTGCATGGCACTGCAAAGAAGATGATTAAATAATTTAAAAAATGAGTAATGAAAACAGAAATAGAACAAAATACACAGACTGTATCACATATTGGTTTAGTCTTATTTTATGAAATTTTGTTACATATAGATACATGTATATTTACATGTCACAATGTAAAAAATACATTTTTGTGGTTTACAATCAAACATTTGAAATTCTATGGAATTGCCAGAATTTGTGAACTTCTCCATAAAGTATTAAATTTTAAACACTGGTGCAGGAGTTACTTCACCATCTTGACTAATAACTTCTGATTCATATCTAATTTCACATTATAATAAAAATATGAATGTATAAATAAACCAAATATACGCATGCAGTACTCTATACATACACACTACATTTGGTCTTGAAATTAGTATTATACTCTGTCATCACATGTACCCACAAAAGATGTTAAGGAAAATCAAATTCCTCCAATCACTACTACTTTAGAAATTACTTATAACATATATATATGTGCATGTATGTGTATACATATATATGTATATATATGTGCATGTATGTGTATACATATATATGTATATATATATGTGCATGTATGTGTATACATATATTAGAGTGTGCACGCAAAAGTAATTAGAAAATTAAAATTAAATATTTTTCTTCCATGGTCAAAATGGACTTCAATTATATACCAAAAATAGGTAAATGAAGATCAGAATAACAAAATCATATTGGCATACCCTTTTTCCTGTCCCTCTTCCCACAGGAGGATGACATTCAGATGTTTTTCTAATAGTACAAAGCATTATTTCAATCAAAGCACTCTCTTGTCTGTCTGTTCGAGCTAAAAATGAAAATCAGAAAGAGTTAACCTATTTCTCTTCCACATACGCCTCTTAAAACTATTATGTTTCTTTGGCATATGAACAGGAACTGACCTAATGTACAAAGGAAAATCCCATTATTATCACAGAAAAGATCAGAATAAGTTAAATCTTATCTTTTTAAATTTCAGAATTATGAGGAAGTTCACTGCTTATACACATAAGCAAAAGAAATTATGAACAGATCCAACATAGACACAATTTTTCACATATATTGTAAATATATATAAATATATTGAGACAGGTTCCAAAACATAACCCAGGCTAGCCTAGGACTTCTTATGGAGTCGAGGCTAAAATAGGATTCATTATGTTCCTGCCTCATCCTCACGAGTGCTGGTATTACAGGCATGTGGCAGCACATCTGGCTAAAAATACTTAATTTTGATAGCAATTTTATCTTTTCACATCACACAATATTCACATATATGAATATGAGACAGGGAACATGTTTTTGAATTAGTGTTCATTCAATAATGTACAAGACCTTGAGTTTGATTAGCAACACTACCAACAACACCACTTACTTATGCAAAAATAACACTAACAAAAACTAATAGAATGAACAAAATCTATTTGCAAAACAATATGGACAAACAATATCATAATTACATAGCCTTACCTTCCTCTCCACTAAGTGGCTCTTCTAGCAACAAGCTATTCATACATTCCCAGTCTTTCAGTAGCTCAGTAGCACAGTCCCACTTGCTATCCACAAGGTATGCTGCAGTCTCAGGTAACTAAAAATTTAAAACAACAAACTCTTAGACAAATAGCACAGTACCCTTAGGACAGAAGAATATATGTTTTGTCAACACTATGTTAAAACTCGTAAAAGGCAATCTGGTTCTTGAGAGCAAACAGATTAAAAAACAAAGAACTGTTGTAGTTTTCTGTATAAAAGTAAATTTTGTTAAAGCATTACTACATCTTAACATATTAATATAAAATATTTTACAGTAAGATTAAATACATACTTATTGCTTATTTGGAACTAATATTACATAAGTTAACTCCTCTCTTTGTTTTTATGTTGCCAGCTATATATTTATAGAAAGATAATCCCCTGGCTTTAAATAGATATGTAAATAAAAATATGAACAAACTTAAAAAATGCAAACCCTTGGCTCACCAGGGGCCTCTAGGAACCCCGTACCCTCCCCTCACCCAAGGGCACAGGGCATAAGTTTGCTTTTAAAAAATAATTAATTTTGGCCATCTTTGCAATAACGAGCCTGGAGTTAGGTGTTTTACTCATAAAGTGAAAGTCAGAGGAAAAATTCGGTTTCCTCTCTGAATTCTGTATCTCCAAAATTAGGGCTATGTGCTTTTTCTTTTAGCTAATACATCAGGTTAGATTGGGGAGGGGGCTGAAACGGTTAAGAAATAAGATACACTCATTTAAAAAGGGGTGTGTTTCACCTGCTCTGAGAGCAAATGATAAGATAAAGACATACAGACCCCAGAGAGATGTCCCCAGTTCCCACACCTCAGAAGCTTATTTTCTGGACCAGGTCCTGACCATAAGGTATTTGTCTAGCTGCCACCTACCTCACTTTCCAAGAAGAAAAAAAAAAAACCAAAGTCTTAACAAGGTTGGCATTTGGACCTTGTCTTCCCCTCTTTTCATTATTCCATCCTCTTCTGGATCTCTATGGCTGAAAAGTCTATGGACAAAGAAAAATACTAATTAGAAAACTGCATTTCCTAATCACAGATATTGACTCTATTCTGTATGTAAGTATCTTACAAGAGAATAATATACTGCTGGGTGGGAAAGCATTAAAGTATCAAGCAAATCGTTGATACAGAACCTTCAATTCAATTTTGACAGTCTTTTGAAGCTATAACAACCTATAACTATACCAAGTTATAAATTTTTGGGGGGAACCTTACATTATTTATACAATTTTTTTTCTTTCATGGAAATAATACAAAAGACTAACTTAAAATATTTACGCACAAGTATGATACATATCTTTTCTCTAAAATGAAAAATATCATTCCCTGTTCTTTTTTGAACATTATCTTAACACAATGCTCTTTTCTAGTGGCTAGTGTGGTTGTTTTTCCTTCAGAAACAACAAAGGAGAACTAATTTTCAATACCAATTTATAGAAAAGTAGAGTGCTTATTTCATAGCAAGTAAATATCTTAGTAGTTACCAGATCCCAAATAAGCCTTTTAATAAAATCGTAACAAAGTTTGTGTGATTAAATATGTTCTCTTTAAAAGTCACAATACAATATTTGCTGAATGTTATCTGTGATCATATATACAAAAAGCTTTATCTGAATTGTTAAACAAAATTATAAAAGAGTAACATAAATATAAATTTACTTTTGTAAAGAAATTATTTAGCTGCTACTACTACTGGCCGGTGAGCTAAATAAACCAGATGATAGACATTTTCAGTCTTCTGCAGTAAGAACTTCTTCACTACTCCTGATAAGAGATTTTAGGAATATGACTCTACCAAAATTTTATGCACTTAATTTCACAAATTTATGTTAAAAGTAAATAGAATTTATTTGAGTATAATCTACTGGTAAAACTCTGCCCCAACAAAAATGCTGAGTGTGTCATTAAGATCAAAGATAACTGTTGTGATACACAATTAAGAATGAATATAGGCTAGGCGTGTTGGACCTTTGCCTATTATCTCAGCACATGAGAAATACAGGCAGGAGGATGAGACTTTGATGGACACACTCAGCTATGCAGAAGGCTCACGGTCAGCCTAGGATTATGAGCAGGGGAGAGAAGAAAGGAGGAAAGAAGGGGGTGTGGTGGTTTGAATAGGTTTGTCCCCCATAGACTCGTGTGTTTGAATGCTTGGTCCACAGGGAGTGGCACTATTAGGTGTGGTCTTGTTGAAGTAAGTGTATTACTGTGGAGTTGGGCCTTGAGGTCTCATATATTCTGCTGCCTGTGGATCAAGATTAAGAACTCTCTAGCTCTTTCTCTAGCACCATGTCTGCCTGCACACTGTCATGCTTCCTGCCTGACAATAATGGACTAAACCTCTGAAACTGTAAGTCAGCCCCAATGAAATGTTTTTGTTTATAAAAGTTGCCTTGCTCATGGTGTCTCTTCACAGTAGTAAATCCCTAAGATAGGGGGCAAGCGCACAAAGCAAACAATAAGAGTGAATACAGGAAACAAAAAATGTAAGTGGTTAAGAGAAATAGTGTTCTCTCTCTCTCTCTCTCTCTCTCTCTCTCTCACACACACACACACACACACACACACACACACACACACACACACACACACACA
>CAJQZJ010000542.1:2171093-2234339 GCA_907164525.1 Lophiomys imhausi
ACACACACACACACACACACACACACACACACACACACACACACACAAAGACAGACCTGTGTGTGACAGTAAATGTGTGGCCATCAGAGGACAACTTTTGGGAGTCAGTTCTCTGTATTTAGCAAGGTCCTTTGTTTCTCCTGCTCCACTGCATACTGAAGGGCAGCTGGCATGTAAGCCACTAGCTGATTTTCTTGCCCCTGCTTCCCTCCCAGCACAGAGGCGGTAGGCGGATGCACACCACCACATGCAGCTTTGTATGTGGATTCTGAACATTGAACTTGGGTTGCCGGGCTTATGCTTTTACCCATGGAGCAAACTCCTGGCCCACAATTCACTAACAGTTTAAAAAGAATGTAGATTAATATTATATCTTGGTAAGATTTTATAACTACATCTAAAACTACGTTCTTTATAACTACTGCAATATTGTATATTTCATGTAAATAGGGGTAATAACCATCACCAATTCATAAGCTACAATAGGTAATGAGATACTCCAAGCAAAATAATAATGATGACTACTACTAATGTTAATTTAATATTTCTTCTATTAATACTTAAACTCTTTCACAAACAATATATATTACAGAAAGTGGGCATTTTATATTTCAACAGATTGTCAACATATTCTTTGAGGAATTTACACATGTTCTAGTTTTCTCTCTATTGTGGTGAAAAAATACTGACCAAAAGCAACTTAGAGAGGAAGTAGTTTATTGCATCTTACACCTTACAATCCATCATAGAGAGAAGCTAAGACAGAAACTAAGTGCAGGAATCTGGAGCAGAAACAGAAGCAGAGACAGTCTATGATTGAAGGCTGCTTATTGGCTTGGTTCCTCTGCCTTGCTCAACTATGTTGGTTACGTAGTCCAGACCCACCTTCCTAGGAATGGCAGTGCCCACAACGCCATTGAGGTAGCTCTGCTATCTCAATAAGATTTTTTTGAATACCCCAGACATGCCCACTGTCCAATTAGACAGATATAATTTCTCAATTGAGGTTCCCTCTTTCCCAGGTAACTATAATTTCTGTCAAGGTGACAAAAAAACTACAGAACAATTAATTCTATTCCAACATTGTATAAGGGCTTATTTCCGCATAAGATGAAAAATACAGTGTATTGATAAATATTTTTTAATCTTCCCCACTGATGTTTCTTTTTAAAAAGTGGAGAAATATCATTTAAATGTGATATCTCTTCAATGTATTTTGGGGGGTCAAAGATCAGATCTGTAAGTTTTGACTCATTTGCCATTAAACTTCTGTACCCTTAACTAATCCATGGAAATTAGTGCTCTGGATGCAAATATCTTACTGTCATAATCTAACAGTTGCTTTCTGGTCTGATCACAAAAATATCTTGAGTTGTTTTGTTTTTAAAATAAAGCTGAATGATTGATTTAACTGTCTTAGAAATTAAACTAAGTACATAACATACTAGGCAAGCAGTACAATATGGAGGTACATTCTCAGCCCTCTCTCTACTTCCAGACAGAAATGTCACACAGCTGACCACCCTGTGTGCCTCCACATCTAAAGTGCTGGGATTACAGGTCTGTACTACTGCAAATAGATTAGATTATTTTGTTGCACCCATCCCTCAATACAACCTACTTGTCACAAAAAACATTTACTGGCTGTATCTTTTACCCAAGAAAAGCTATCCTCATCCTGCAGTAGAATACTGCTGTGTGTGTGTGTGTGTGTGTGTGTGTGTGTGTGTGTGTGTGTGCTATTTAGTTTATTCAAGCAACAGCATCAGAATTTTAAAGTCACTATAATGTAGAAGATCTAAAATTTTATTGGACTACTCCCTATTTTTTATTAGAATTCTGCAAGTTTACCCCCTACACCTACACCTACACATTTGAGTCTTACTTCACCTTACTGAAAAAAATGAAGAGAAAATATATTCAAACCATGTAATTCCAAGCTCAAAATTGAGGTATATATTTTCTACTTTAAAAGATAAACAGCATTTACTCAGAAACTGTAATATTTGATAATGAAAAATAGAAATCAATACAAATGGTTAAGTTTGAGCAATCACAAGATTACTATTTCTATAAGTAAGTTGATAATATTTCTCAAAAATTTATCAGAACAAAACTACTGTGAACTCTGATAGCATATTTCATTTAAAAATAACATTTAGTGGCTGGAGAGATGGCTCAGTGGTTAAGAGCACTGGCTGCTCTTCCAAAAGACACAGGTTCAAATCCCAGCACCCACATGGCAGTTCTCAGCTGTCTGTAATGGCTGGGCGTGGTGGTACACACCTTTAATCCCAGCACTCTGGAGGCAAGTGCAGGCAAATCTCTGTCAGTTTGAGGTTAGCCTGGTCTACAGAGTGAGTTCCAGGACAGTCAAGGCTCTTACACAGAGAAACCCTGTCTCCAAAAAAACCAAAAACCAAAAAACAAAACAAAACAAAAATTTAGAAGAATTAAATACGAGGAACTTCTTCAAGGCTAATGAGGTAGCTTAAAAATGATACTTTAAGGAAAAATATGAATTAAAGGTCAGAAGCCAAATAGTAAGATATAACTTGATTAAGGTACACATTTATTAAGACAGGATAAAAATTAAAAAGAAACTGAACTGTATGGCTGTGGCAGAAGACGTGCTTAGCTTGTACAAAGCCCTGGGATTGAATCTCACTATTGTACAACAAACCAGAAAAAAAGCTGTAAATATGTAAGACTCTGAATGTAACAAAGTGCTCTTCTTAGTGCTCTATAATAAAATGTCTCACTATCACCACCTACACGATCCTACTATATCAGAATAAAATAAAGTCAATATCAAACATAAAGTCAGTATACATGGCTCAACAATCCAGGGGACTCTGTGCTAGTGAGTAAGTTTTGACAGAACAGATAGAAAAGTGTTTTTTTTAAAAAAAAGAGGTTTCAAAGGATGTGGCCAAAAGCACACATATGTACAGGATTTTTTTTAAATACAGGATCTCTCTATATAATCCTGGCAGTACTGGAGCTAACTTTGTAGCTCAGGCTGGCCTGAAACTCAGAGAAAGCCTCCTGCTTTTGCCTCCACAGTGCTGGAATTTAAGGCATGTACCACCATACCTGGTTCAAATACCTAATTTATAAATGAGATTTGCAGACAATCATACCTATGTACCCATAGAAGACTCAATGGAGTACATCTTACCTTATCATGCATAGTCCAGCCAACATATTTTAAAAAGCTGTCATAAGGAAGGCATCACTATACATCTTCAGATGCCAATCTCTTCAATTCATATAGCTCTGATTTCAGCTATTGCATCCCTAAATGGAGAAAAGGCAAGTTATATAATCAGTGCTACTGTACTATTAGGCATATGGTCTATTCAAGAAATGCCATGTACTTCTCACCTACTATTAATATCCCACCAATAATAACTGCTGTTGAGGATGAAGAAGAACTGAAATGAAGCATGGCTCCAAATGTTAATATGTTTTCAATCTAACTGGCAAAGAACAATAAAAATAAATATTTAAATTAAGCAAAACTGTTTCATCCCTTAATTGGTTAAAGAACCTATCTTATAAACAAAATCCTACTTTCACCTTTTATCTAGACCAGTGTTCTCAACCTTCCTAATGCAGCAAACTCTTTAATAGTTCCGCATATTGTGATGATCCTGGAACCTAAAATTTAATTTTGTTTTGCTACTTCATAACTGTAACTGTGCAACTGCTATGTATCATGATGTAAGTGTTTATGTTTTCTGATTGTTTTAGCGGACCCTAGTGAAAGGGTCATTCGACCCCCATTGGTGTTGTAACCCATGTGTTGAGAACTGCTGCTCTACACCATATCCCAATCTCTGTTTACAAGCACTTGGATAGGGTTCAGAAAAATAACGGGTCACTGGCATGACGAGATCATAATCTTTGAAGTATATTTACTTAATACCCATAACACTTAGGCCATGTATAAATGATCTTAGCCTATGATACTTTTTTTAAAAAGGTTCAGAACTTTAGACACACCAAGATTATTATTTTGTTCTTCAAAATTGCCTGATAGAAATAGGATAAATATTTATCCTTTTTATTAGACAAAAGGAGGGAAATGATGGGGTGGTGTTAAACATTGTAAATGTTAATTGGTCCTGTTTGCTGTCTGTTACTTAATTGACTCTGATTGGTTAAATAAATGCTGGGGCCTGGAGATTGGGCAAAGACAGAGAGGTAGGCAGGTCTAAGGTTCCTGGGCTTTTTAGAGAGATACAGAGCATTTTGGGAAGAGGTCGCCAGAGAAGAAGCCAGGAGTAAACAAGTAAGACACGCCATGAGGTAGATTAAAGAAGATCCTTCCACGTGGCCTGAAACATTGGCTTAGTGTGGAAAATAATAGTCCAAAGGGACGTATGTATATATCGCGTTATATTTGGGTAATAGAATTATAAGCTAGTTTAGATGGGCTAGGATTGCACAACCCAGGCCTAGGCTTGTTAAGATCCACCTGGTGTCTGTGTGTATTCATTTATAATGGTGGGTTAAGGATTTACACCGCCAAAACAATTAAAGATAATATAAATACTGGGTAAATAATCAGCCATTAGTTTTTCTACAGTAACTTGAAAACTGCAAATAAATTAATTAATGCAGTTATTAGTAGGTATAAACTGTAATATTAGGTCAGCAGAGTAGCCAGCAGCTTGGCAGAGGAGCCGGCGGCCTGGCCCGAGTGCCTTAACCGGCTGCCTAACTTATCCTGGAGAAAGAGCCCCAGGACCAAGGGTGGCCTACACCACCTGTAACCTAAACTCTGTTAATTAATATAAGTTGTTATATTAGGCTGGTAGAATTACCAGCGGCTTGGCACGAGATTTGCCTGGGCTCAAGGGGAGTCTGAGAGTCTGAAAGTCCAATGGCCTGGGACTGCTTGGACTGAGGGCCTATAAGCCGCCACAGTCTTTTCCCCAATAATTAAACACACCAAGACCTTTAATGTTTTAATGCTTAGCCCTTAGCTGAGCAGACTCTCAATTAGCTACTCTATGTTAACCCAGATCAGATCACCTAATCCCAAACCACCATGTGCCTGCGAGTACCTTCCAGCCTTCTCCAGATCTCTGTCTCCTTCTGTGTCTCCCGGTGGAAAGAGAACGAGTCTCTGTGTGTTTCCAGAGTTCCTGCTCTGATCTCAAGAAGTTTCGCCTTCCTATACTCTTTCTGCCCAGCTAATTGGCCATAAGCGACTTTTATTAACCAATCAAGAGAATGCCTCAGCAGGGGCAGTAACCAGATCTCAGCATTGAATTCAATGTATCGGAAACAATATTAGACCTTCCCTCAACCATAACTCATTGAAAGCACAGTAGTGTCACAGAGAAGAATGATTTTGCAAACAGGAATAATCAATAAATATGACTATGATAAGGGAATAAACTAAGGAAATAGTGGCATAAGAAACAAAAAAGCAAGAGTTAATTTGGGAATAGTATAAAACAAGCAATAAATGGATTCAGTAAGTAAAGGAAATGAAGGTGAATAAAATGAAGTTGAACAAAAATGGTACCAACCTTTTTAAATGGTATAAACTGTGCTAAGATTACCTTTTTCATCTGCTAATCCAAAATAACAAAAAGAAACATCTTACTTTAATCTATCCAAATTTTCACAGAGAAATTAAATAGAAGAGTTAGGAATTAGTAAGACAATATATCCAAAAGCAATTAAGTATTTTGTTTCCTAACTGAATCACACAGCACTTTGAACTGGCTGAACTACAAATCTGGAAGAGCATTACCCTTCATTCAGCTAGGAAACATCGATGTCAGAGCAGTAAAATGGATTTCCCAGACTTACTCAGTGGAAGAGCTCAGTCTCCCACATTTATCTTACTATAACACTCTTTCTATTATTTTATACCATCTGTCTCAACCACTAAAAATCAAACAACCATAAAAAAAACAGTCTTGACTTACCAGTATCTATGTACAAACACTCATTTAAATATTACATTGATCATATTTTCTATTTCATCTTGATTTTTATGAAGCTATAAAGAACTAATCATTTGATTTGAATTGCAAATGAACACAACCAAAACAACACTTAAAGTTTGTTATAAGTAAAAATATAGACTTTTACCAGTATTTGGTAGCTACATCTTTTCATTTTACTGGACAAAAGTAACCATAAAGAAAAAAAAAGTAGGACATCAAGTAAATAGCATCCCGTGTTTCTTATAATATATGACTTAACATCTAAAATTTGGCTGGTAGATTTTTTTCTAATGTTTATGAGCTTCCATTGTGTAATAGGCACTTAAGTATTTCTACTTATGACTATTCACATAAAAAATATGGAGGGACTTTTCATTCTTAATCTAATGAAAAAGTAATATGAACTAGTGCCTGCTCAAAACAGAAAAAATAGTGTATAATAAATAAGTAAAAAAGATTTTATTATTAATATATATAATATATTATTATATATATTAACTATATATATAATTACTCTATTGTTTTCAGGGAGGAAATAATGACCTGAAATAATAAAGTAACATTACAAATCTTGACTAATTTATTTCTTATATACATATATACATATCTACTCACATACATTTACATTTTGTAGTTTGAGAGTGAGAGGAATATTGATTTACAATCTATGGATAAATCAAATTTTATTATGTCATGTAATTTTTCTAGAATGCATCTTCTCTGTATGAGTTATATCTTGTATTTCCAAATGATGCTAAGATGAGCATGTATTTAGATACCCTTATCTATGTTCATTAATATACTCAAGCTGTAGAGTGATTTTAAATTTGTTTAAAATCTTAGCCTTAGACAAAGGATGCACATCAGCAAATCAGCAACAGAATATTTGCCTAGAATCCAAGCTTTTACATGACCAAAGGAGCAAAGAAAGGAAGGAGGAAAGGCATGTAAGGGGTAAAGGGAGAGAAGGAAGGAGGGAGGGAAGGGGAAGGAGAGGTAAGTAATGGAATCAAAGGAAAGAAAGAAAAAACAACAAACAAAACATACACAATCCTAATTTAGAAAGAGGGGCAGTTTGTGATTCAATCCAAGACTTCTCACATGCTACAAAGGGTACATCTGTATCTTTTGGAGTATTTGTACTAAAACTTTAATTAGAAGCACTTGTAAAATTTTCTACTCATTCTATGTTAACAATTCATCCAAGAATACAGACATATTCAAGGGATAAAGTTCACTTCACATTTAGAATGAACCCACCAATAAACTCTATTAATTAAATTAAGGTACACATGCATTAATTCTTCATTTCAAATTACATGAAAATTGAGGAACATAGGCTTGAGGTCACATAACAACAAATTTTGCCTCTCTAAATAATTTATTACTTTTCTGAATTTATCATATTATGTAATAGGTTTCGTTATGGCATTGTCATCAATGATTTCTTTTGTTGGTTTTCCTCCTCACTCTAACCCCTCCATGTGTCCCCATACTCAACACATTTTCACCCTAGTAGTGTTCATGTGTATTCTGTTAACCTCACCAATCTTTCTAGTTTCATGACTTAAATATATATATGCACCAATATAAACATTTAAAGAAGTATTTGTCTTTTCTTTTCCTTCCCTTTTCCCTGAAAGACAGGGTTTCTCTGGGAAGCCCTGGAACTCACTCTATACACCAGTCTGGACCAGAACTCAGAGATCTGCCTGCCTTTACCTCCCGAGTGTTGGTACTGAAGGCATGTGCCACCATCACTGCCCAGCCCGTCTTTACTTTTCTTAACATTATTTAGTCAAGTTATTTGACTAATTCAGAAATAACCAATTAAAAATTTTGGCTTTTAGTTTCTCCAAAATGAAAAAAAAGTCCCAGTGTCAAGTAAACAATGTGTAACATATCATGACCATGATTTTTTTAATATTTATTTATTTATTACTTCAGGTTACATCTCCAACACAGTGTCCTCTTTCCACCCCTCCCAGTCCTGCCCTTCCACCCTCTGCCATCTATCCCTTCCATCACACTCCTCTGGAGTTGAGTGTCCCTACATAACAGACCCCTGCCCCACTTCAGCAGTCATATGAGGGCAAAGAGCCTCTTCACTGGGGGGCTACAATGCAGCACCACTATGGCAAAGTGTCTCATTGACAGGAAAAAAGTCTATGTTCGTGTTTCCTTTGGTCCATTGGTTGTAATATAGTTATCGTGTACTATATGGCTAAAATCCAACTATAAGTAAATAGATGCCATGTGCATCCTTTTGAGTTAGCTCACTCAGAATGAGCTTTTCTAGTTCCATCCCTTTGGCTGCAAATTGCATAATTTCCTTGTTTCTGATAGCTGAGTAATATTCCATTGTGTAGATGTACTACAGTTTTTAAATCCATTCTTCATTTGAGGGACATATGGGTTGTTTCCAGTTTCTAGCTATTACAAATAAGGCTGCTATTAACATAGATGAGGCAACATCCTTGTGATTCAGTGAGTAGTCATTTGGATGTATACCCAGAAATGGTATGGCTGGATCCCGAGGCAGAGCTATTCCAAGTTTTCTAAGATATCGCCAGACTGACCTCCATAGTGGTTGCACAAGCCTGCACCGCCACCAGCAATAAAGGAGGGTTTCCCTTTCTCCATACCCTCACCAGCATGTGCTGTCATATGAGCTTTTGATCTTAGCCATCCTGCAGGTGTGTAATGGAATCTCAGAGTTGTCTTGAGTTGCATTTCTCTGATGAATAAGGATGCTGAGCATTTCTTCAAGTGTCTCTCAGCCATTAGGAATTCCTCCTTTGTGAATTCTCTGTTTCGCTCTGTTCCCCATTTTTTGATTGTATTATTTGTTTTCTAGCCATTTAGTTCTTTGAGTTCTTTGTAAATTTGGGATATTAGCCCTCTGTCAGATGTGGGGTTGGTGAAGTTTTTTTCCCAATTGGTAGGATGCTGTTTTGTTCGAATGACAGTGTCTTTTTCCTTAGAGAAGCTTTTAAGTTTCATGAGGTCCCATCTATTGATTGTTGGTCTTAGATCCTGAGTTGTTGGTGTTCTGTTCAGGAGTTCAAGGGTTTTTCTCACTTTCTCTTCTAATAGATTTAGTGTGTCCTGCCTTATGTTAATGTCTTTGATCCACTTTGACTTAAGTTTGTACAACATAATAAGTATTTCATTCTTTTACATTTTGACACCCAGTTGGATCACACCATTTATTGAAGATGCTGTCCTTTTCCATTGTCTGGTTTTGGATTCTTAGTCAAAAGATTCTCTGGTTTCCTAAATACCTGTTGTTATTTCTCCCTTTTCATTTCTGATTTTCTTGATTTGGGTTTTCCCCCTCTGCCTTTTAGTTAATTTGGCTAAGGGTTTGCCTATTTGTTGATTTTCTCAAAGAACCAACTCTTGGTTTCATTGATTCTTTTTGTTTCTAAATTGTTTATTTCAGCCCTAAGTTTGATTATTTCCTGCCTTCTGCTCCTCTTTGGAGTTTTTGCTTCTTTTTTTTTCCCAATTCCCCCAGTTCCCTGTTAATTGGCCAATATGAGCTATCAAAATTTTCCTTTTGAAGGCACTTAGTGCTATGAACTTTACTTGTAGCACAGCTTTCATTGTGTCCCATAGGTTTGGTATGCTGTGCCTTCATTTTTGTTGGATTTTAAGAAGTCTTTGATTTCCTTCTTTATTTCTTCCTTGACCAAGTAGTCATCCAGTAAAGAGTTGTTCAGTTTCCATGAGTATGTATTCTTTCTGTTATTGCTGTTGTTGTTGAAGTCCAGCTTTATTCCATGGTGGTCTGATAAGATGCGATGGGTTATTTAAATTTTCTTCTATCTGTTGAGGCTTGCTTTGTGTCCCACTATATGGTGGATTTTGGAGAAGTTTCCATGCAGTGTTGAGAAGATGGTGGATTCTTTTTTGTTTCGGTGAAATGTTCTGTAGATATCTGTTAGGTCCATTTGGTTCATGACCTCTGTTGGACTCATTATTTTTCTGTTTGGTTTCTGTCTTGATGGGGTGTTGAAGTCTCCCACTACTAATGTGTGGAGACCTATGTTTGATTTAAGCTTTAGAAGAGTTTCTCTTACAAATATATATGCCCTTGTATTTGATGCATATTTATTCACTATCGAGATGTCCTCTTGATGAATATTTCCTTTAACAAGTATGCAATGCCCTTCTCTATCTTTTTTGATTAACTTCAATTGGAAAGTCTATTTTATTTTGTATTCAGATGGCTACTCCAACTTGCTCCTGGGTCCATTTGCTTGGAAAAACTTTTCCCAGCCCTTTACTCTGAAGTAGCATCTATCTTTGTTAGTGAGATGTATTTCTTGTGTATAGCAAAATAATAGGTCTTGTTTATGGTTCCATTCTGTAAACCTCTGTCTTTTTACTGGGGATTTGAGTCCATTGATGTCGATGGATATTAATGACCAAAGGTTGCTATTTTCTATTATTTTGGTGTAGGTGGAGGTTTTGTGGTTTTTTTTTTTTTTTTGGTTTGGCTGCAGTGGAGTTTTCTGTTTCCTCTGTTTACTTTGGTGCAGTTATCTTCTCTGGGTTTTAACTTTCCTTCTAAAATCATCTGTATTCCTGGATTTGTGAGTAAATACTGTTTAAATTTGATTTTGCCATGGAATATCTTGTTTTCTCCATCTATGTTGATGGAGAGTTTTGCTGGGTATAGTAGTCTGGATGGGCATCTATGTTCTCTCAGGTTTGTAGGATGTCCACCCAGGCCCTTCTGGTTTTAAGGAGAAATCAGGTGAAATTCTGATGGGTCTGCCATTTTATGTTACTTGACCTTTTTCTCTTACAGCTTTTAATATTCTTTCTTTGTTCTTTATATTTGGAGTTTCTTATATTTTTGGTTGTGAGCCTAGCCTTTAACAGCTGAGCTATTATGTGGCGAGAGGAGTTTCTTTTCTGATCTAATCTGTTTGGTGTTCTGTTTGCCTCTAGGAATTTCATTGGCATCTCTCTCTTTAGGTTTGGGAAGTTTTCTTCTATGATTTTGTTGAAGATGTTTCCTGGACCTTGGAGTAGGCAGTCTTCTCTTTCCTCTATGCCTATAATTCTTAGGTTTCATCTTTTCATTGAGTCTTTGATTTCTTGATGTTATGGGTGAGAACTTTTAAGGTTTCTCATTTTCTTTGGTTGTTGTACTGTTTTCTTCCATCGAATCTTCCATGCCTGAGATCCTGTCTTCCATCTCTTATATCCTATTTTTGATATTCGTATCTGTAGTTCCTGTTCTCTTCTCTTGATTCTCCTCTTCCACTCTTATCTCTATTTGTGTTTACTTTATTGCTTCTACTTCCAATTTCAATTCTTGTAACATTTTATATGTTTCCTACTCTAATTTACTTGTTGCCTTGTCTCTTTCCTGCTTAAGTTGAGCCACTTTGGCATGGAGATCTCCAATGGTATTCTCTGTTGCTTTTGCTTTCAAAATGGTGGAAGCTTTGAATTCCTTCAAAGATTTAAATTCTTCTTGAAAGGACTCTATCACTTTCCAGAATACAGATTTGCCATTGTTTTCGTGTGTTTCAGCTGTGGTGGAGTGGTCAAGGCTTCCTGTACTAGCATAGCTGCATTTGTTGGAGTCATATTTCCTTGACTTTTGTTGGATCTGTTCTTTCACTGACCTTTAGCCATTTGGTTGTTCTTAGCTGTTTGTACTTGGTGCCTTCTGGGGTTGGTACCAAAAAGGGTGCTTTGGTGTAGAAGTCGTATAACTTGGTGATCTGTAGCTCTCCACAGACTGGATGTGGCTTTGTGTGGAGGTTTGCTGTCAGTATGTCTCCCAGAGCGCACCCCTTCCTGTTGTATCCCAATTGGGGACTCACGTCAAGGGTTGTGGTAGGATGTGTTCCTGTAGGTTGCTGGGATCCAACTAGTCATAGTATAGATGACGGTGCAGGTTGGCAGGCCACAGACTGTTGGCTGGGGCTATAGCTCCCCTGCAGCTTTTGTGTCTGACCATGTTTGTGGTCCTCCCAAGCTGCTCTCAGGGAATTCTCAGGATCAATATGCATCTAATAGCCAGAAGCACTGTGATATGATACAGCCCATGTCTCTCAGGTAATGAGCAATGGCCCTGGATTGTTTAACTGCTCCCGAGTCAGAGCTCTCTGTGTTGTAATCTGGGTATTCAGCATGTAGCAGATCTGCTGGTATGTTCCTAGCTGTCCAAGCACAGATGCTGTGGACTCTGAAGGCCCTGTGTTTGGGGATTGTGTCTGCCAGCTGGAGACCTGAAAGGATACAACAGGGAGGGAGTACAGTTTCCTGGTGGGAGGTTCACAGTTCAGTATCTATATTTCCCATACTGAGTTCTTTATTTTCCCTGCTGGGCTGGCCCAGATTGGCTTGCCCCTGTCTAGATGGTCTGCAGGGAACCTCTATGCCTCTCTGCCCTAAGCACTAAGCCCTTATAGTCTGAGTCACTCAGCAGTGCACCCAGGCCAAGAACTAACTGCTCCAGGGATGGACTATATATGCTGAAGATCTGGTTTCCAGCTGGAGGGGCCAGCACTAGCAAAGAGGTCCAATATTAACCCCACAACCTGTCCAGGGCTTGGATCGGGTGGAGATCCAAGCAGCCTTCCAATCTGGCCACCCACCTTTCTCCCTGCTCTGATCTCACCTCTCCTATGTCTGTCCTGGAACTGTCCTGTGGCTACTGGCAATTGGGGCCACTGTAGTCCAAGTCCCAGGACACTGTACTGGTGCCAGCAGGCACCACTGGTAAACCACTGCTGGAAGTGTATCCTCCTCTGTCTAGCTGCAGTGTTCTTCCCAGTGACTGCAAATCCAATAGAGGGGCCTGTGTGTCTAACACCCCTCGACAACAACATTTTTTATCATGCAAAATTTTAAATCCCATTATAAGATAGAAAACATTACATCAACAATAAAGAAAGAACTTAAATTATATATGCAGCATCAGATGATTTTTATTTGTCATTGTTTCAGATTAAAGCTACGACTGAACTTCCACATTTGAAGTTGAACTTGGAGAGCAGAAAACCAAGTGTTACCTACTACACAGAAATGAATTATTTAAAATTCTAATAAAAAGCTTTATGTTGAGCAGGGCAATGGTGGGACATGTCTTCAATCCAAGCACTTGGGAGGTAGAGGCAGGAAGATCTCTGAATTAGGAAGCCAGCCTGGTCTACAGAGAGAGTTCTGAGACATACATGGCTATTAAAAAGAGAAAGCCTGTCTCAAACCTCCCCTTCCCCCCAAAAAAAGCTTTAAGTCATTTTAGAAAGGGAATTCATATTAAGTATGAAATCTCATATCATTTTATCAAAAACCCGAGGAAGACAGGACACAGACTGACAGTAACATGAATACTAAGGCTTAGATAACTTTCCAGACTGATTCAAGCCATCTTATTCAAGCATAATATTGAACAATAGGCTACACAGAAAATGTAAAATAAGGTATTATTGGCATGAATATTTAATGAAACTTTAATACAGATACTTAAACAATATTTAAATCTTCCTTGGAACTGGGGTACTCTAGCTCAGTGGTAAAGCACATACTTGGTATTCATAAGGTCCTAGGTTCAACTAATTCCATAAACAGACAAACAAACAAATACCTTTAAAAATATCTAAGCCTAGACAGTTATAATTAATGGTAAGCAAGTTGGTTGTACATTAGTAGTCTAAATATATAATATTAAAATTTACCTCTTTATACTTCTGTAACAAGAGTTCTAGCCTTTCATTAGCTCATTTTCTAATCATTTTATTCCATTCTTCTTCATATTGTCTTTGTGTGTTATTATCCATATTAATGCTGATATTTAGTGCCACATTTGCCAAAGCACTCCTCAACTTCATAGCTAGGTTTTAAAGGTGAACATGTTATAGTTAGCATAATAGAGCCGAAATTGTTTTAATAAGATCAAACTAAAATAAATTAAGAACAGCTAATATCCTCTTTGACAGAAATAAAGTATATAACTGCTAAAAATGATAACAGTTGATAACATCACATAATGTATAGAATATTATGTGTCAGTAAAGTGTCTAGCTAAATAATTATCATGGATTGGATTATCTGCTAATCCTTACAAAAGCCCACCAAAATAAGAGCTAAGGAAATTGAAACACAAAGAAATTAAGAAAACCCAGTCCTTAGGCTGGAGAGATGGCTCAACAGTTAAGAGCAATGGCTACTCCTCCAAAGGACACAGGTTTTTTTTTTCCAGTATCCATATGTCATCTTACAGCCACATTTAACTCCAGTTTTAGGGTATCAAAAGCTGTCTTCTGCCCTCTCCAAGCCAAGCAAGAGGTACACATATGGTATATAGACATACATGTAGGAAAATGTTTTGCAGAGTTTAGGATTCACTTTCTAAGTAAAGTACATTTTATATTATATCCATTTTACTGTAGGAAGAATCAAATACTGTTTTAAAAAGAACTTTAAGACAAGGTCTTACCCTGTTGCCAAGGATAGCCTGGAATTGACTATGTAGCCCAGACTGGCTTCTGACTCATGGCAATCCTCCTGTGTCAGCCTCCTGGGTACAAGGATTATAGACACAAGACACCAAATCCAACCTTAACTGCCACACATCAAATTATTTGGGCTAAAGTGTTTCCTAAATATCCATTCTTAGGTTTCTTGGTATATATCATCATAAACACAATGATGAAATTGTAAAGAGACATATATATATATAACCTTTAATAAAGGTTAAAATATTAAGTATTCCCTCATCAAAGTAGAACTTTCTTCTGAAAAGCACAAATATATCTATTAAATTTCATTAGAACAAAAATAAACCAAAATTTTATTTTCAGATTTGAAATAACAAAATTATATTCTCAGCCAGTTCAACAGAATAATATATAAATCAAAAACAGTTAAAAGACACCAGATAGTCAGTTGCCCTAAATAACCACCTAATTTAACAAAAGCAAAGTTGGGCATATAGCTCAGTAGGAGAACATTTGCTAGCATGAGTAAGGGTTTAAATTTGTTCCCAAACACCAAATAATATAATAAAATTAAACAAATAAGAGAAAAGGAAATGTAGCTACTGCAGTCCTCAAAAGTCCTCCAGTTTTCCTTTGTATATTAATGGGCTCATTTGTCATTCTGAACTTAAATTGATATTATCAATATATGATTAAAAATAAGTCATAGGCTGAGGTTTTTAGATTAGTAGTAGAGCACATGCCGAGATTAAGATTCTGGTTTCCATCCATAGCATGTATGTATATTTAAATAAATACTTAAAGCAGCATTAAATGCTATATTAAAAACTGTGAAAAGGTCTCTGACAAAAGACAAAATGATTTAAAATCAATTTCATCACTGCAGTTAAGTTTTTAACATTTAACTTCATAATTAATTTTTAATTGTTGCTATATACAAGTTCTGTGCTTGAGAATAAGGCCCTGGTATACTCCATAAATGATTCCCTTCTATTTACCTTTTGAACTGAGGTGAGTTAAATCCAGGGTTGAATCCTGTTAAATACATACTCTTCCCACTGAGCTACTAATGAGTTCATTTAATTGACTATACTAAAATATAGTTGTGAGCAAATTGGTTTGCTGAGATTTTCTTATCATATGCCAAGATGATTAACTCAAACCTTTGTTTTCTTTTAGTAAGAAGGTTCTCAATAAACATTTACTATTGAAAGGCTAAAAAATACCACTGTTCATAAATACCTTCCTGCTACTAAGGGACTGATTAATAGTACTTAGTGGAATCAAAGCCATTTTAACAAGTGAACTTTCTCTTAGAATAATAGCAGAAAGCATTTTGCTTAGACAGAATAAGAAAAAAACGACAAAATGAAACAAGTGAGACAAGAGTTTCTACTTGAAAATTCAAGTCATTTTAGAAATGTAAAGCTCAGCCAGGCAGGGTGGCACATGCCTTTAATCTCAGCACTTGGAAGGCAGAGGTAGGCAGATCTCTGTGAGTTCCAGACCAGCCTGGTCTACAAAGTGAGTCCAGAACATCCAGGGATACACAGAGAAACCCTGTCTCAAAAAAACAAAAACAAAAAACAAACAAAAAAGAAAAAGAAGAGAAATGTAAAACTCCTGGCGCTGGAATACATTTATGAATAAAACAAATTCCTGTCCTGAAGAAGTTTTCACATTAGTAAGCCTACCTATGATTTATTGATAGCAATACTTCAATGATATCACTGTGATAATCAACTACTATATATACTACTGTTTTGTTCTTACAGTTGAATTATAAGTACTTCTATGTAATAATCTATATATTTATGTACCTAAACTACCTAATTACCCAATTATTTGAACAAATATTTTTTCAATATTTCAGAATGCTCTACTCTAAATTATATTCTCTGATTTTTATATTTATAATAATAATAATTACTAACTTCTTATTATGGCATAGAATTTTAAAATGCTGTACAATTTTTTAAAAAATACTAAATGTCACTTTGAGAGCAACCTTGTACCAAAACTTACTATCCCCATTTACGTATGAGACTGATGCTAACAAAACTTACCTAAGGCTGTACAGCTATCACGTGATTAACACCATAAATGATATCTTCAATATTAGTACCTAAAAATATGTAAGTGCTAAGCTGCAATCAACAGGAATAAAATTATTAAAACATTTATAATGTTACCTCAGCAAATTCTTCAGTCATTTTTCAAATTATCTCAGAATTCTTCATGTGTCTACACATCTCTGCTGTGACAACTCCTGAAATTTCCAAGAAATTAATATATTAAATAATGAAAAGAACTGCAGAGAACTTATAAGATCACATCTAATCAGGCCACAGTCACAATAAAAGCATACTTCTTCACAGCACACTGCTAACAGGCATAGTTCTTACAAGCATGATCAATTTTGACCATTAATCTTATCATCCAAAAGATGATACCATTGCCTGGCACCATTATCAGACAAAGAACTGATGGCTAGACAGGTCATAGACATTAGCAGAGAACCTACTACTACCATTCTGATAAGTGGACATAGTATTAAAGTAATTCTGAATGACTTCTCATTATGCCCACAGACTAATTACTTGGGGATGGTGATCAACACTGAGAACTAACAGACAAGGTACAGAGAATAAAAGACTACAGAATACTCAGCAATGATTTAAAAATATATACTGATCTCCCTCCTCCCAAGATTTGTTTAACATTGTGGAAGAGTGGGCAGAAAGAATATAAGAGACAGAGGATATTGATAACTACAAGAAAACAATGCTTTCTGTGCCCAGTAATGTAGCTGCACATATAAACTCACATCAAATAAGACAGCATGTACAAAACCCAGGAGAGAGAAATTTTTTTTTTGTTTTTTTTTCCTCTAAGACTGAAGTCCCTAGTAAGCTGACCAGCAGAAAGCCACAGATCCAAGAATATTTTGACAGCATAACTTAGTTTTGATGAATTTCTACCAAATGGAGAAAAAAAAGGATAATATGTTGGGTGGGTAAGGAAGAAAGAACTGGAGGATGTAAGTATGACCAAAACACATTGTATGGTATTCTCAAAGGTCTAATAAAATAGTTAATACATAAATTTGGTGCTTTAAAATTTAAAATAGAGAAGGAAAGGAAATAAATCAATAAAGGTATATTACAGTAAATTCTCTGTTGAATAGTAATGACAATCCCCATTTCATAAGCTTCCCTTCCTCACAAATAAAATGACAAGCAGAAACCCCAAAACAAGCAGAAAAACACCAAAGGGCAGGAAATATAGACGCCACAAACTCCAGGTCCTGAATTCTAAATCAGTTGTCACAGCACCGTCAGAACATTAGGTCATAGCCCACAGTCTAAAGATATGCAAGCCATGAAGTAAAACTGTAGAAAACTGGTAAACAAAAAAGTGACAGGTGAATAAGAAAGAACAAAAATCTAGACTAGCCACAAAATTAACAAAAGAGCAGCCTGGAGTCACTCTCATTACAACCAAAGATTCCTAACTGAATGAACAACTGCAGAGGCAATTACATTAAAATGAAAAATGAATGTTCCTCATAAACTAAGTCTACAATAATGGTTAAAACTAAATGACTACCACAGAGAAACTTCAAACCCCTTTATAAATGAATTCTACCAAAATAATTTTATCTGTTGAAGAATAAATCCTCATAATATAGAAAATGCTTAGGTATAAAACAAATGTTATATAAGTACCAAAATCTACATGATAAAAAGTTTTCAACACAAAGCTGTAGAAATCTAGTTTCCAGTAAATAAACAAATGTTCATTGAGCAAGTCCTTATTTGTAAAACAATGCAACATCAGACAAAGGATCTACTTAACCACAAAGTTTTCAAACTAGACTAAAACAGATAAATGACAGCTATTTTTACTTTAGCTAAGGTAAGTAAGCGAGGAAGCCCTCTCCACTCTGTTAAGACAGCATTTGCATTGGTACTGATCTTTGTATATGGATACAAAATTAAGATTATATTTGGCCACAATGGTATAGACCCTTGTATATTGATGCAAAATTAAGATTGTATTGGGCTACATAGGTAATGATCTCTATATATTGATATAAAATTAAGAGTTTATTTGGCTACATTGGTATTGATCTTTGTATACTGATACAAAATTAAAGGTAATGCTTCTTAAAGGCAGTGTACCTAGTAATGCTTAAAAATGAAATGTGAAGTTTTGGCCTTTTGGTACCACCTGTCATAAATTGTTTAGGATAATTAAGAAATGCAAACTCATAGCCATGCAAGCATGTCATTTTGTTAGTTACTATGACAGTCTATCACAGTTGTTTTCTAAGCTACTCAGAAATCAAGTTGTTAAGAGACAAGCAACATTTGCTTATCTAAATATAAGAGATAGATAGGGCATCTTCACAAACCTCAAGAGATCTGCAGAATATGGGATTCAAAGTTGTTTTCTTAAATTAAGATTGTTTTGATATCGAGACATGTCAGCTCCTGACAGCTCCCCCTATTCTACTCCAAGTAGAAGATGAGCATCAAAGAATCTCCAGTGTGATATTGTTGAATTAGTGGCAAGTCTATCTCTTGGCAAGAAAAAACCCTTGCTTCAACTGTAGACAGATTGCTGTCCAAAAAGGACAAAACTTGGAAGCAGGTTTGCAAAGTCGACTGCCTAGCTCTGTCAAGACAGGGTAGGTAAGTCCTTCATAATTCCTGCTCTACAATCAATGTCTGTCAGAGAAATGGGGCCAAATGGCTGGAGATTGATGCTGTAATGTATGGAGAGAGAATGGGAACTGTCCAGGCAGCCACTGGTATGTCATTTCTTAGTTTTCGAAGCTGCAGGCCCTGCACTTCCTATATAATCAGATATATTTATCCCTCTCAGGTCTCTGACGTGGTTGAAGAATTGATAGCTAGAGTCTCATAGTTAAATTTTGAGTTGTTTAGGAATCCAGAGGGTGTTGTGGATCTAAGAAGATGTTTTTAACATTGTGATGCAAGTTAGTATGAAAGCTGAGTTAGATATAGAACTTTAAACTCATGGAGATGGTTAGATATTAGAATGTTAAAGTCAGGGACCAGATGCATATGGACTGAACATTCAGAATGTATGCTAAGCCATATAACCCTCATAATTGTGGCCTATTTGTTTCTGTTGTTTTGTATTGTATTTATCGTTGTAGGAGAGAGAACCATTTGTTGGACTGAAGGGGGGAGCTGTTGGGGGAAAAAGATGTATTTAGACTAAAGAAAAAAAAGGATAGAGGATGGGGGTTGAGGGGGAAGTGGGTGGAAGGGTGGGACAGGAGGGGCCAGTAGGGAAGGGATTGTGACTGAGATGTAACTAGAAGAAATAAAAAAATATATATATATATATATATAGCATTTAAATTTCTCAAGACTGCTCTTATGTAAACCTGAAGGCAAACATAACCAGGAATCAGAGATAACAACACTCAGAGTGTGATGCCAATCTGGACAACACAGTGGGATTTCATCTCAAAAAGGATCTTTATTCTTAAAACTAACCAAGTCAATGACAATATGAAGATCGCAGGCTTGAGAAATGAGTGTATTTATATTAACCATCACAAATAAATGAGATTTAATATGTATACTCCATGGAATGTTCTGATCAACCACAAACAAAATGTCAATATTACTTGTTTCTCATTTAAAATTACTATATTTTAAAAGAGACATTGTACAATTTAAAGTAAGTAATTTCTTACAATTTTTTCTACTTTTAAGTGACTCAGTTTTTAAGACATCATAAGTTTTAATTATATTTTAAGCCACTCTTTCCATCCAGATTTTCTAATCCTACTATTGGTGATAGTCTCGTTAAAAATGTAATAACTTTGACAGTACATAAAATATTTCTATCGTACTAGAGAGATGGTTCAGCGGTTAACAGCACTGGCTGTTCTTCCAGAGGACCCAGGTTCAAATCCCAGCACCCACATGGCAGTTCACAGTTGTCTGGAATTGCTCGGCCTGGTGGCACACCCTTTAATCCCAGCACTGGGGAGGTAGAGGCAGGCAGATCTCTGTGAGTTCAAGGCCAGCCTGATCTACAAAGTGAGTCTAGGACAGCCAGACTCAAAAAACAAAACAAAACAAAACAAAAAACAATATATATTTCTGTAGAGAGCTGCAATGTGCCGCGCCCTAAAAATAGCGCCGGTTTCCGCCTTCCACCAGCCCAATGGTGAGCGCTCTCAGTGGTAAACAAGTCCATATTTGGTTAAGACTGCTGATCTGGCTTGCTTCCACATACGTAGGCCTCTAAGATAGCACCATGTGGCTTTACTTGATTGGCTGTTCATATAGTATTTAGCCTGTAGGTTGGGTCTGCCCGGGCATTTGGAAGACTGTTTTCAAGGGACCTGAATAAACTGCTGGAGAAGAGCTTTTGCGAGTTGTGTCGTCCTTGCTGGTCGAGGGGGACGCGACAAGTGGTGGCCCGTACGGGGAACCAGAAAAAAAAAAAACTCCTGCAGTCAGGGGCAGTGCACTGGTAAGTTCCCGGGGTAAATTGGGACAGTAAAGTTTTGCGGAAATAGCGAACAAAAGGTAAAGTTTCGCGGAAATAGCGAACAAAAGGTAAAGTTTCGCGGAAATAGCGAACAAAGGGTAAAGTTTCACGGAGATTGCGAACAAAAGGTGAAGTTTCACGGGAAACTGCGAACCGAAAGTAAATTTTTAATCATGGGATTGTCTCAGTCACATCCAATTTCTCTGGCTCTTCAGGAGGTACTTTTAGCTAGGAATGTGAAACTTAAGAAGTCAACCCTAGAAAGATTTTTTAATGAATGCGACTCCGTGGCTCCGTGGTTTGCGGTGTCCGGGAATCTTATGGTATCATGCTGGGACAAATTAGGCAGGGACTTGGATTTTGCTTGGGAACAAGGTACTCTGAAGCATGGAGTAAGACCGGTTTGGAAGATGGTGAGGAGTTGTTTAGAAGATCAGAGATGCTGTAACGCAATCAAGGAGGGAGAATCAGCCTTGGAACTGCTGCAAGGTGAAAGATCTGAGCAGGCAGACAGTGAAAAGGGAAGCAAAAAGAAGGTCCCTCTCTATCCCGATCTTAGAGATTTTAGAGATTTTGAGGACTCAGAGGGCACGGATTCTGAAGGGGAGCTACACGCTCTAATAGAACAGTTGGAGAGGACTGCTATTAGAAAAAGGGAAAAGAAAAAGGTAAAAGAGAAAGACATGTTGGCGGCAGTCTGTGTAAGTGAAGCCGTTGCTGCGGCGCCTTCAACTCCCCCTCCATACCCAGAAGCTGTTCAGATAGATCAGCCTGTTCAGTCCCTGAAAGTAGGGAGATCTTTCTGCCCAGGGATGTGGACACAAGTAAGAACAGAATTACAGTTTGCCTATCCGGTATATCAAGACCCACAAGGGAACAGGTACGAGGAACTGCTTGATTTTAAAGTAGTTAAATCCCTTGCAGAGTCAGTTCGTACCTATGGCATTACCGCTTCTTTTACATTGGCTCAAGTAGAAGCATTAAGCAGACATTGTATGACTCCAAGTGATTGGAGTGACCTGGCCCGCGCCTGCTTAAGTCCAGGGCAATACTTAGACTAGAAAGCTTTCTTGATTGAGTATGCCACTGAGCAAGCAGCCATTAATCAGAGAGATGGAAATCCAGCCTTGGATAGAGATATTCTGCTTGGGCAGGGGAGATTTGCCAACCTGCAGACAGGAAATCCCAATCAGATTTATGAACAAATAAACCAGACAGCTATCAAGGCTTGGAAATCCCTTCCTAACAAAGGGGAGGTGAGTGGGAACTTAACTAAGATTCTACAGGGCCCCATGGAGCCCTTTTCAGACTTTGTGGCACGATTGGTGGAAGTGGAAGGGAAGATTTTTGGTGACCCGGATGCTGCTATGCCACTAATAAAACAGTTGGTCTATGAGCAATGTACCAAAGAGTGTAGAGCCGCTATCACCCTTTACAAGAACAAAGGGCTAGAAGCCTGGATGAAAGTGTGTAGAGAACTTGGAGGGCCATTAACTAATGCTGGTCTTGCTGCCGCAGTAGTACAGTTGACCAGAAAAGGTGGAGGAAGTTCAGGAGTTTGTTTTAAGTGCGGCAAGATGGGACACTTTAAAAGACAGTGCCCCGGGGGAAGGAGTACAGAAAGTACAGGAAGTGCACAATGCCCCAGGTGGCCGGGGTTATGCCCAAAATATAAAAAAGGGAACCATTGGGCTAATGAATGCCGTTCAGTGACAGACATCCATGGCCAGCCTTTAACTCAAGGTTATGGTGGCACTCGTCCAAAAAACAGACAGCGGGGCCCACGACCCCAGGGCCCACAAATATATGGGGCAGAAGAGAATCAGGACAAAGAACAGAATCAAGAGAGATGGCCAACCCTCTGCCATCCGAGAGACCGCAGACAGCCACTGCAGGCTAAGCAGGATTGGACCATTGCTCCACCACCAGACTCGTATTAACACCCCAAATGGGGGTCCAGTTAATTGAAACAGATTTTAAAGGACCCCTTGAACCTGGTACAGTTGGTTTGCTGTTAGGGAGGTCATCATCAGCCTTGAGAGGACTTGTTGTCCATCCTGGAGTTATAGATCCAGATTATACAGGAGTGGTTAAGATCATGGTAGCCTCCCCCCGTGGTATAACAGCTATCTCTCCTGGAGATAGAATTGCTCAGTTGATCATGTTGCCGAGCTTACATGATCGCTATGCGGCAAGGGATCAAGAGAGAGGAAAAGATGGTTTTGGGTCCACAGGCACAGATCAGACTTTTCTCTCCTTGGATTTGGACCAACGCCCCATCTTGGAGTTAAAAGTTGATGGTAAAAGGATCCTGGGCCTTTTGGATACTGGGGCTGATAGGAGTATCATAGCAAAGAAAGACTGGCCTTCAGGTTGGCCCATACAAGCCTCTTCTCAAACACTTCAAGGGCTGGGTTATGCTAAGACTCCAGATATGAGTGCAAGATTATTAAAGTGGCAGGACCAAGAAGGCCACTCAGGAGAAATGCAGCCATATGTACTTGAACTCCCTATCTCCCTTTGGGGAAGAGACCTTTTAAAGGATATGGAATTTAAATTGAGTAATGACTATTCTGATTCAGCCCAACGTATGATGCAAGATATGGGATATGCTCCAGGCTTTGGAATAGGAAAATATTTGCAGGGGCAGAACAGTCCCATATCTATGCAGCAAAGACAAAAGAGACAGGGCCTGGGTTTTTCCTAGGGGCCACTGAGGAGGGCATTCCCATAACTTGGAAGACGGAGGACCCAGTATGGGTTCCTCAGTGGCCACTTTCCTCTGTAAAATTGAATGCGGCCAAAGAGTTGGTGGATGAACAGATGTCTTTAAAGCATATAAAACCATCTGTATCTCCCTGGAATACACCTATCTTTGTCATTAAAAAGAAATCTGGAAAATGGAGATTGTTGCAAGACCTGCGTGCCATAAATCAACAAATGCAGATCATGGGCCCAGTGCAACGCGGCTTGCCGCTTTTATCATCTTTGCCAGCCTCATGGCCCATTATAGTTATAGATATAAGAGATTGTTTTTTCTCCATCCCTTTGTGTGCCAAAGATAGTGAGAGATTTGCATTTACTGTTCCATCCTGTAACCATGAGGAACCTGATCAGCGGTTTGAATGGGTAGTATTACCTCAGGGCATGGCAAACAGCCCCACTATGTGCCAACTGTATGTGGGGGAAGCCATTGCTCCCTTGAGAAAGAATTTTCCAGATTTGAGATGTGTTCATTATATGGATGATATCTTACTGTCAGCTAAGAGTGAACAAATGTTAGATCAGGCCTATGAAGAATTAGTTCAATTATTAAAAAAGAAGAGGTTGTTTATAGCTCCTGATAAGGTTCAAAAGGAAAATGTGGTTGATTATTTAGGAGCGAAGGTTGGACCTGAAAAGATAATACCTCAAAAGATTGAGATAAGAAAAGATAATTTAAAGACTTTAAATGATTTTCAAAGGTTGTTAGGAGATATCAATTGGGTAAGAGGCTATTTGAAGCTACCAAATTATGAAATAAGACCCCTATATGATATTTTGAAAGGTGATTCAGCCCTTAATTCTCCTAGGCAATTAACAGGAGAAGCAGGAAAAGCTTTATGTAAAGTGGAAGAAAGGTTACAGAGTGCCATCCTAAAGAGATTGCAGGAAGGACAGCCCATTGTATTGTGCATATTTGCCACCTATGGTCAACCTACAGGATTGTTATGGCAGGACAGACCATTATTATGGACTTATTCAAAGATTTCTCCAAAAAATCCATAGAACATTATCCCACTGCAGTTGCTGCTTTAGCCTTGAATGGTATCCAACAATGCTTGCAGTCTTTTGGAGTTGCTCCTGCCGGTATAATAGTGTCCTATTCCAGTCATCAAATTAAGATTTTGTGTGGCACTGTAGATGATTGGGCAATATTGCAATGTAGCTTTGAAGGAGTGATTGATAATCATTATCCTAAGCATCCATTGCTATCATTTTTTAAGGAGCACCCAGTGATATTCCCTAAGGTTACTTCAGTAGTACCACTTCAAGGGTCACCAAATGTGTTTACTGATGGCTCAAAGACAGGCTGCGGAGCCTATTTGATAGAAAGACAAGAGCCCGTGTTATGTCAATTTCAACCGGGCTCCCCCCAAATAGTAGAGTTGAAAATAGTAATTGAGGTGTTTAAAAGATGTCAATTTGCATTCAATTTGATTTCAGATTCAGTCTATGTGGTCAATGCAGTTTAAGTATTAGAATTAGCAGGTCCTATTAAGAATAGTAGTACTGTATGTGCCTTATTACAAGAGTTACAAGTTTTAATCTGGCAAAGGAAAAGGTGTTTTTATATTCAACATATCAGAGCACATACAGGATTACCTGGACCATTAAGTGAGGGTAATGATAAAGTTGATCAATGGACTAGGATGGAATGCATTTTTTGGAGCTCATTCCTGGACCAAGCCAGACAGTTTCACCAATTATTTAATGTAAATGCCAGAACTCTACAGCAAAAATTCCATTTGTCTAGAGCAGATGCTAGACAAGTGGTTTTGGACTGTCCTCAGTGTGTGATTCATCATCATCCTCCCAGTGTGGGAGTGAACCCTACAGGGTTGATGCCACTCAAAATCTGGCAGATGGACGTTACCCACATTTCAGAGTTTGGAACCTTAAAATATATTCATGTATCTGTGGATACCTGCTCAGGTATCATACATGCTACACCTATGAGGGGAGAAAAGGTTCGCAATGTCATAGGGCATTGCTTAGAAGCCTGGGCTGCATGGGGAAAACCACAGCAGCTGAAAACGGACAATGGACCAGCCTATACGGCTCAGTCCTTTGTCTCCTTCTGCAACCAGATGGAGGTACAGCTTAATCACGGATTACCATATAATCCTCAAGGACAAGGAATTGTGGAGCGTTCTCATCACACCTTGAAAGAATGTTTGCAAAAACAGAAAGGGGGGATAGGCCAAGGCCATGCCCCCAAGGAGAGAATGTCTTTAGCCTTATTTACTTTAAATTTTTTAAATTTGGATGTTCAAGGCCGCTCAGCAGCGGACAGACATCAGGATTCCCATGGTCCACCTAAAGGCATGGTGAAGTGGAAGGATATTTTGACAGGCTCTTGGTGAGGGCCTGACCCCGTGCTAACATGGGCAAGAGGGTCTGTTTGTGTTTTTCCTCAGGATCAACAAGATCCAGTGTGGGTGCCTGAACGCCTTGTGAGGAAGATTCGTCATGAAGACCTTCCTAGGGATCCTGGTGATAGTAGCAGTGAGTATGTCAGGAATGACCAAGCCGAGATGGGGGATCCTGTCGATATTCCCAAAGCTGATGCCGGTCAGACATGATGCAACTGTGTTTCCACGCTTATTTAGCAGTAATAGAAGCTTAGGCTTACCTTACCTTCCTTTTGATTATCAGAAAAGCCCTATAGAGGGTAATAGAAATGTCAGCTTGAAGGGTAGTCTGTGCTTTTTAATGAGCTTCAATAGGTCAGATGATACAGAATGCATTAAATTATCTCAGCAGTCAGCAGATTTTTTACCACAACTGAGATTTGGGGGTAGGGGTGGTGGTTTGTTTTCGGGCAGCGGTTCTCGCCTTGAAGGATGGTGGCCCACACGAGTCTCTGGCTGGGACTCCACCAGACAGCCACGCTGGGCACCTTTTTGTAGAGGATCCACAGGAGAGGAAGGACCTTTTCCCTGGACTGGATGTCAGGAGCGCAGAGTAGTTTGGGTTCAACAAGATTATTTTTCCTTTAGCCCCATGATTAGTAATATAGTGAATAAGTCTTGTACAGGAATGCTTGATATATCTACTAGGGATCCTCAGCAGACTGCCACCAATCCTTTTGATTTGTGGCTTTTGTGTGGGGTAAATGGAAGTTGCATGGACTTGGGACCTGTTATTATGCTTGGGGGAGGAATTTATCAAAGAGGTAGTTTTTCCCTAGGGTCCGCTACCAATATGGATTTTTCTAGTGGTAGTGGCTCTGGTACTTGGAATTCTTCGTTTCATTCTTACCGCAATAAGACCTTTTCAGCCTCACCAGTATGTCTCTGGCCTCCTTTTCTGTGGATTGTAAGTAATGGGAGTGCATCCTTGGGTGAAGAAAAGTTAGTATGCACTCTGGACATATGTTTTTATGCCCTGTGCTGGAATGCCACAGCCTTTCCTGTGGCTGTGTTGACTAGAATGACTCGATATGTACCAGTTCCTGTAGAGGCCCCTAATACCATGATGCTATTCAGGTTTAAAAGAGATTTTGGCATCACTGCAGCTATTGTTACTGCCATCACTATTGCTGCTGTGGGGGCTACTGCCACAGCTATTGCCTTGTCTAGTTCTATACAGACTGCCAATGCCCTGAATAACATCTCAGCCACTGTAGCACAGGCATTGGATACTCAGACCTCTATGAATTCTCATCTCAAAGGAGGCCTTATGATAGTTAATCAACACATAGATTTAATACAAGAACAGATTGATTCTCTTTGGCAACTAGCACAATTGGTGTGTGAGTGGAAAATGCAAGGTTTATGTGTTACTTCCGTGCAGTATCGAAATTTTTCAAAGGCTGCTAATCTGTCTAGACAATTGTCAAAGTTCCTCTTACAGGATTGGTCTGCTGAATTTGAAAATTTGATGAGAGAGCTGAGAGCAACAATCATCCACATCAACTCCACTCGGGTGGATCTGAGCCTGGCCACTGGTTTGACTTCCTGGATACAGACGGCTATGGATCATCTTAAGGAGTGGGCGGGCATAGGCTCTTTGGCGATACTGATGATACTAGCCTCTCTGGTTTGCCTATGGTGCATCTACAAGATGAGAGCCACACAAAAGGGAAATGCAGCCATGATTATACAGGCCCTTGTCGCCATTGAGGCGGGCCAGTCCCCTCAGGCATGGCTCGCTGCCATGAAGCCTTAAATCATCACTGAGCATAGTCCCTGCCCAGTGAGGTATTCGTTCCACGGGTATTAGGGTCTGGCAAGTCAATGACGGAGTTGACGAGTAAGTACTACTCAAATTATTCCATAAAATAGAAGAGGATAAAATGCCAAACTCTTTACTAACCCAGATATTACCCTAATCAGAAGCAGATAAAACCCACACCCAGAAAGACAAATATCACATATTCTCTTTCTCATCACAGACTTGTAGCTCCAAATCTTCAGAGGTGAATTCATACCATGGAGTAAGTGAAGAAACAAGGAAAGCAAAAAGGGACTATTTTGGGGGTAGTGATCAGGTAGAGGAGCAATAGGGAGGTACAAGTAATCTGATGGGGGAAATGGGAAAATTTATATCTGCAAAAGTCATAAGGAATCATACTCTCTACCTAAAAATACCTATAATGCACATAAGTCTGTGTACAAATACACTTATTTAAATGAAAATTTCCAATCTGGGCTGACATTGTTCCAACACCAGCCATGAGAAGGACTCTTTTGAGTTGTTGGTCAGGTGTGTCCAATGAATTCCCACAACATTATAGACTGTGGCTATTACCTTTGGGTTTTCCCCCATCAGTGAGGTGAAAGGTAAGTCCCTGTTGCTGAAAATATCACCTACTTTGGACATAGAGTACACAGACCTGTAAGCTGGAACTGACATGAAATCCTCCTTCCTGAGGACTAGTTTTCTTTCATGGTACCAGAAAGTGCCATGCAAACTTCCAAAGGAGGGAAGCAACCTACAGTCTTACTCAGCTCTTATGCCTGGAAACCACAACAAGAAGCATGGTGCAATAACCCTAAGGGTGCAGTAGTGCCACACATACCTTGGTGATAACCAGCAGCTCTCTGAAGGGACTTGATACCTGCTCAAAAAGAGGATATCATGCCTGGTACTGGAAATGTAGCAACTACCCAGAGATTTTCATACAGATTGGAGGAGAACTTTACCACACAAGCATAATTCCTAAATACATTCTAAATATTTGTCCTTGTACTGAGAGATAAGTGTAGTCCTCACCCCTCATCGTGGAAATTTCTTTCTACAACAGACAAAGACCACTACACTAAACTACAACCCATCAGGATGTCGAATAATGGAGCCCCATCCCAATAGATATATCTACAATACATCTCTGCACACCAAAGGCAGTGGGATTATTGTGGAAGAGGATGTGAAAGGTTGTAAAAAAAAAAAAAAACTAGTGGAACAGAGACTTTATTGTGAGATTGTGTGTCCTGTGAATGTAAGAAGCTACTTATGCAAAGTCTTACCAACATGACTGCCTAAACATGTGCTGAAGAAAGATAGTGACAAAAGCCATCCTAATGCTGGTGAGAGAAAACTCAGCAGGCAACAAGACCACACAGAGAGCTATAGGCTACTAAGGAATGAATGCTAAGAGCACACCAATTGGTTGTCGAATACTTAATTGTCATTCCTGAAAACATACATACATGTAACATTGTATAGACTGAGGTGGTAATATTTAGTGATATATATGTATATACCATATGAGTGTAACAACAATGGGAAAAGACTATGAATTTGAAAGAAAATAAGGAGATATACAGTATAGGATAAAGGTTGAAGATGGGAAAGAGAAGGTGGAAAACATTTTTTAAATTAATTTTTCTTTTCAAGTTAAATCTAGATCAAATCCCTCTCCTTCCACCCCTCTAAATCTCACCCACCCTCTCAAATCTAAATGTCTGTCCTCTCTTTCTCTTCAGATGAAAGAACCCCAACATATCACACCTCCTCAGTTCATCAGTCACAAGAGAGCTAAGAGCTTCTTCTTGTACAGGAGTCTGATGTGGCAGCCCAGCTAGGTCAATATGATCCACTATAGGGTAACAGGTTCCATGACTCACTGATGAGTGGAGGTTTTCCTAGGATAGTTATGCTAGGTTCCTGGCTGTTTGAGTCTGAATGGTTGTAGGTTGGTTATCCTGTGCTATATGAGTAACATCCACTTATAAGTGAGTACATACCATGTGTATCTTTCTGGGACTGGGTTAGCTCACTGAGGATGAGATTTTCTAGTTCCATCCATTTGGTTGCAAATTGCATGGTTTCCTTTTTTTGTGATAGCTGAGTAATACTCCAATGTGCAAATGTACCACAGTTGTTGTTGTTTTTTAATCCATTCTTCAGTTGAAGGACATCTGGTTTGTTTTCAGTTTCTGGCTATTATGAATAAAGATGCTGTGAACATAGTCCAGTCTATGTTTTTGTGGTTTGGTGGATAATCTTTTGGATATATGCCAAGGATTGGTATGGCTGAGTCTTGAGGTAGAACTATTCCCAGTTTTCATTGCCATATTGATTTCCAAATTGGTTGTACAATTTTGCACCCCACTATCAATGCAGGAGTGTTCCCCTTTCTCCACATCATTGCCACCATGTACAATCACTGGAATTTTTTTTTTTTTGGTTTTACTCTAATGTTTATTACGGAAAAAAAGTTATGTAAAACAGACCTTAAAATGCAAACATTTCAAATATGGAAGTAATAAGAAATATGCTTTTATTTTTTGGTATTTATATTTTATTTTTTTCCTTTATTTTTTATTTCTTCAAGTTACATCTTAATCGCAGTCGCCTCCCTATTCCCCCTCCAGTCACACCCTCCCACCCTCAACCCCCCATCCTCTTCCCTTTTTTTTTCTTTTAAGTTTATGGTATATCTTATTTCTCCCTACAGTTTCCCCTTTCAGTCCAACAAATGGCTCTTTCTCTTATAATAACAAATAAAATACAATACAACAGAGGAAATTAGGCCACAGTTATGAGGGTTATATGGCTTAACGTACATTCCCAATATCCAGTCCATATGTATTTGGTACCTGACTTTAACATTCTACTATCTAACCATCTCCATGAGTTTAAAGTTCTATATCTGACTCAACATTCATACTAACTTGCAACACAATTTTAAAAGTATCTTCTTAGATCTATAACACTCTCTTGACTCCTAAACAACTCAAAATTTAATTATGAGACTCCAGCTATCTGTTCTTCAACCATCTCAGAGACCTGAGAGGGATAAAAATATCTGATTTTATAGGAAGTACAGGGCCTGCAGCTTCCAAAACTAAGAAATGACATACCAGTGGCTGCCTGGACAGTTCCCATCTTCTCTCCATACATTACAGCGTCGATCTTCAGTCATTTGGCCCCGTTTCTCTGACAGACATTGATTGTAGAGCAGGGGTTATGAAGGACTTACCTACCCTGTCTTGGCAGAGCTAGGCTGTCGACTTACCTGCTTCCAGGTTTTGTCCTTTTTGGACAGCATTCTGTCTACAGTTGGAGCAAGGGGCTTTTCCTACCAAGAGATAGGCTTGTGACTAATTCAATCATCTCCCACTGGAGATTCTTCGATGCTCATCTTCTACTTGGAGGAGAATAGGGGGTGCTGTCAGGAGTTGATATGTCTTGATATAAAAAAAATCTAAAGTTACGAAAACATCTTTGAATGCCATATTCTGCAGATCTCTTGAGGATTTTGAAGAGGCCCTATCTATCTCTTATATTAGGGTAAGCAGATGTTGCTTGTCTCGTAGCAGGTTTATTTCTGATTAGCTTAGAAAGTAACTATAATAGGCTGTCATAGTACCTAACAGAATGACCAGCTTGCATAACTATTAGTTTGCATTTCTTAATTATCCTAAACAGTTTATGACAATTAGTAGTAAAAGGCCGAAACATCACATTTCATTTTTTTCTTTACCTCCTAACCCTTCCATCCCATTTCTCTGGGGTGGGGTGTCCTTATATAACAGTCCCTCATCTCAGTTGAGAGGTCGTATGAGGGCCAAGAGCCTCCTCATTCATTGAGGGTCTACGAAGCAGTACCATCAGTGAAAAGTGTCTCGTTGCCCGGGAGAGAGAACTACTAAACAAACAAACCAATAAGCAGACAATAAATAAAAAAGACTAAAAAATAGAAAAAATATAACTAATATATAAAAAATAAAAATTAAAAATAAGAAGTCTATGTCCAAGTTCCCTTTGGTGTGTTGGTTGTAGTATCGATACTTCCACTATATAGCTAAAATCCTACTATAAGTGAATAGATGCCATATGTGTCCTTCTGAGTCTGGGTTAGTTCACTCAGGATGAGCTTTTCTAGTTCCATCCATTTGGCTGCAAAATGCATAATTTCATTGTTCCTGATAGCTGAATAATATTCCATTGTGTAGATGTACCACAGTTTGTTAACCCATTCTATGGTTGAGGGACATCTGGGTTGTTTCCAGTTTCTAGCTATTATAAATAAGGCTGCTATAAACATAGATGAGGAAACTTCCTTATGATTCCATGAAGAGGCATTTGGGTGTATACCCAGAAGTGGTATGGCTGGGTCCTAAGGCAGAGCTATTCCAGTTTTCTAAGATATCACCAGACTGACCTCCATAGTGGTTGCACAAGCCTGCATTCCCACCAGCAATGGAATAGGGTACCCCTTTCTCCACACCCTCACCAGCATGTGCTGTCATTTGAGTTTTTGATCTTAGCCATTCTGACAGGTGTGAGATGGAATCTCAGAGTCGTCCTGAGTTGCATTTCTCTGATGATTAAGGATGTTGAGCATTTCTTCAAGTGTCTCTCAGCCATTAGGGATTCTTCCTTTGTGAATTCTCTATTTAGCTCTGTCCACCATTTCTTGATTGGATTATTTGGTTTCTTGGCATTTAATTTCTTGAGTTCTTTGTAGATTTTGGATATTAGCCCTCTGTCAGATGTGGGGTTGGTGAAGATTTTCTCCCAGTCTGTAGGCTGCCGTTTTGTTCAAATGACAGTGTCTTTTGCCTTATAGAAGCTTTTCAGTTTCATGAGGTCCCATTTATTGATTGTTGATCTCAAGTCCTGACCTGTTGGTGTTCTGTTCAGGAAGTTGTCACCTGTGCCAATTTGTCAAAAATTAAGTAACAATAGGTGTGTGGGTTCATTTGTGCGTCTTCAATTCATTTCCATTGATCCACTGATCTGTTTCTTTACAAGTACCGTGCTATTTTTATTACTGTTGCTCTGCAGTGCAGCTTGAAATCTGGGATGCTGATATATCCAGATATTTTTTCTTTATTGTTAAGGATTGATTTAACTATTTTGGGTTTTTTCTTATTCCATATGAAGGTAAGGATTTCTTTTTCCAGGTCTATAAAGAATTGTGTTGGTATTTTTATATAAATTGCATTGAATCTGTATATTGCCTTTAGTACGATGGCCATTTTTATTATGTTGATCCTACCTATCCATGAGCATGGGAGATCTTTCCATCTTCTGATGGCCTCTTCAATTTCTTTCTTCAAGGATCTGAAGGTCTTGTCATACATGTCTTTCACTTGCTTGGTTAGACTTACCCCCAGGTATTTTATATTGTTTGTGGCTATTGTGAAGGGTGTTGTTTCCCTAATCTTTTTCTCAGCCCATTTATTTGTTGTATAAACATGGGATTATGATTTTTTGAATTAATTTTGTATCCAGCCACCTTGCTGAAGGTGTTTATCAGCTGTAAGAGTTCTCTGATGGAATTTTTGGGGTCGCTTATGTATACTATCATATCATCTACAAATAGGGATAATTTGACTTCTTCATTTCCAATTTGTATCCACTTGATCTCCTTTAGTTGTCTTATTGCTCTAGCAAGAACCTCAAGTACTATGTTGAAGAGATATGGTGAAAATGGACATCCTTGCCTTGTCCCTGAGTTTAGAAGAAATGCTTTAAGTTTCTCTCCATTTAATTTGATGTTGGCTACTGACTTGCTGTATATCACCTTTATTATTGCTAGGTATGGTCCTGGTATGCCTGTTCTCTACAGCACTTTTAGCATGAAGGGGTGTTGGATTTTGTAAAATCCTTTTTCAGCATCTAGCAAGATGATCATGTGGGTTTTTTTTCTTTCAACTTGATTATATGGTGAATTTCATTGATGGATTTTCGTATGTTGAACCATCCTTGCATTCCTGGGATGAAGCCTATTTGATCACGGTGTATGATACTTTTGATGTGTTCTTGGTTTCAGTTTGTCAGTATTTTATTAAGTATTTTTGCATCTATGTTCATGAGGGAGATTGGCCTAAAGTTCTGTTTGTTTGTTGGGTCTTTGTGTGGTTTAGGAATCGGGGTGACTGTGGCCTCACAGAATGAGTTTGACAGTGTTCTTTGTGATTTCATTTTATGAAAGAGTTTAAAGAGTATTGGTGTTAGCTCTTCTTAGAAGGTCTGGTAGTTTTCTGTGGTAAAACCATCTGGCCTTGGGATTTTTTTGGTTGGGAGACTTTAATGACTGTTTCTATTTCCATAGGGTTTATAGGGCTGTTTAATCTGTTAATCTGATCTTGATTTAGCTTTGGTAGGTGGAATCTATCAAGAAAATTGTCCATTTCACATTTGGTGGAGTATAGATTTTTAAAGTAGGACCCAAATATTCTCTGGATTTCCTCAATATCTGCTGTTATTTCTCCATTTTCATTTCAGATTTTATTGATTTGGGATTTTAGCCTCTACCTTTTAGTTAATTTGGCTAATAGTTTGTCTATTTTGTTGATTTTCTCAAAGAACAAACTCTTGGTTTCATTGATTCTTTGTATCATACTTTTTGTTTCTAAGTTGTTGATTTCAGCCCTAAGTTTGATGATTTCCTGCCTTCTGTTCCTCTTGGGAGTGTTTGCTTTTTTTTTTTTTCCAATTCTTCCAGTTAATCTGTTAATTTGCTAATATGAGCTCTCACAGTTTTCTTTTTGAAGGTGCTTAGTGCTGTGAACTTTCCTCGTAGCGCAGCTTTCATTGTGTCCTATAAGTTTGGGTATGTTGTGCCTTCCTTTTTGTTGGTTTTTAAGAAGTCTTTGATTTCCTTATTTCTTCCATGACCCAGTAGTCATCCAGTAATGTGTTGTCCAGTTTACATGTGTGTGTAGGCTTTCTGTTGTTTTTGTTGTTGTTGAAGACCAGCTTTATTCCATGGTGGTCTGATAAGATACAAGGGGTTATTTTATTTTTCTTGTATCTGTTGAGGCTATCTTTGTGTCCAACTATATGGTTGATTTTGGAGAAGGTTCCATGCATTGCTGAGAAGAAGGTGTATTCTTTTGTGTTTGGGTGAAACTTTGTGTAGATATCTGTTAGGTCCATTTGTTTCATGACCTCTGTTAGACTCATTATTTCTCTGGTTTCTGAATTGATGACCTGTCCATTGTTGTGAGTGGGGTGTTGAAGTCTCCCACTACTAATGTGTGGGGATAGATGTGTGATTTAAGATGTGATGGAGTTTCTTTTACAAGTGTAGGTGCCTTTGTATTTGGGGCATAGATGTTCATTATTGAGATGTCCTCTTGATGAATATTTCTTTTAATGAGTATGTAATGCCCATCTCTATCTTTTTGGATTAACTTCAGTTGGAAGTCTATTTTACTTGATATTAAGATGGCTACTCCAACTTGCTTCCTGGGTACATTTGCTTGGAAAAACATTTCCCAGCCCTTTACTCTGAGGTAGCATCTATTTTTGTTATTGTGATGCATTTCTTGTATGCAGCAGCAAAATGATGGGTCTTGTTTACAGATCCAATCTGTAAGCCTATGTCTTTTTATTGGGGAGTTGAGTCCATTGATGTTGATGGATGTTAATGACCACAGGTTGTTATTTCCTATTAGTTTGGTGTAGGTGATGGTTGTGTGTTTCTTTTGGGTTAGCTGCAGTGGAGTTTTTTTTTTTTTTTTGTTTCCTCTGTTTTCTTGGGTGTAGTTATATTCTTTGGGTTGGAATTTTCTTTCTAGGATCTTCTGTAGGGCTGGATTTGTGGGTACATACTGATTAAATTTGATTTTTGTCATGGAATATTTTGTATTCTCCATCTATGTTGATAGAGAGTTTTGTTGAGTATAGTAGTCTGGCTGGGCACCTATGTTCTCTCAGGGCTTGTGGGACATCTGCCCAGGCCCTTCTGGCTTTTAAAGTTTCTGAGGAGAAGTCATGTGTAATTCTGATGGGTCTGCCATTATATGTTACTTGACCTTTTTCTCTTACAGCTGTTAATGTTCTTTCTTTGTTCTGTACATTTGGAGTTTCAATTATTATGTGGGGAGAAGAGTTTCTTTTCTGATCTAATCTGTTTGGTGTTCTGTATGCCTCTTGGAATTTTATTGACATCTTTTTCTTTAGGTTTGGGAAGTTCTGTTCTATGATTTTTTGAAGAAGTTTCCTGGACCTTGGAGTCGGGAGTCTTCTCTTTCCTCTATGCCTATAATTCTTAGTTTTCATTGAGTCCTTGATTTCTTGGATGTTATGGGTGAGAACTTTTTTGACTTTCTCATTTTCTTTGGTTGTTGTATTGATTTCTTCCATAGAATTTTCCACGCCTGAGATTCTGTCTTCCATCTCATGTATCCTATTTTTGATACTCATGTCTGTAGTTCCTGTTCTCTTTCCTTGATTCTCCACTTCCACTCTTCTCTCTGTCTGTGTTTTCTTTATTGCTTATACTTCCAATTTCAAGTCTTAAAACATTTTATTCGTTTTATATGTTTCCTGCTCCAATTTGCTTGTTGCCTTGTCTCTTTCTTGTGCAAGTTGAGCCACTTTGGCTTGGAGATCTCCAATGGTATTCTCCGTTGCTTTCGCTTGTAAAATTGTGGAATCTTTGAATTACTTCAGAGATTTAAATTCTTCTTGAAATGACTCTATCACTTTCCAGAATATAGATTTTTCATCGTTTTCATGTGTTTCAGCTATGGTGGTGTGGTCAATGCTTGCTGTACTAGCGTAGCACCATTTTGTTGGAGTCATATTTCCCTGCCTTTTGTTGGATGTGTTCTTTTGCTGACCTTTAGCCATTTGGTTGTTCTTAGCTGTTTCTTCCTGGTGCCTTCTGGGCTTGGTGCAAAAGAAGAGCACTATGGTGTAGAAGTTGCATATCTTGTTGATCTGTAGCTCTCCACAGGCTGGATGGGGCCTTGTGTGGAGGTTTGTTCTCAATGTGTCTCCTGGGGCTCATCCCTTCCTGTTGTGTCCCAATTGGGGACTCAGGTCAGGGGTTGTGGTTGGATGTGTTCCTGTAGGTTCCTGGGATCCAACTGCTCTTCATATAGATGACAGTGGAGATTGACAGGCCACAGACTGATGGCTGGGGCTGTAGCTCCCCTGTAGCTTTCTTGTTGGACCATGTTTGTGGTCCTCCCAAGCTGCTCTCAGGGGATTCTCAGGATCAATGTGCATTGAATACCCAGAAGCACTGTGATCTGGTACAGCCCATGTCTCCCAGGCAATGAGCAATGGCCCTGGATTGTTTCACTGCTCCCGAGTCAGAGCTCTCTGTGTTGTAATCTGGATATTCAGCATGTAGTGGATCTGCTGGTATGTTCCTAGGTGTCCAAGCACAGATGCTGTGGACTGTGAAGGTCCTATTTTTGAGGGTTGAGTCTGCCAGCTGGAGTCCTGAAAGGATACAACAGGGAGGGAGTACAGTTTCCTGGTGGGAGGGACTCAGTGTTCCTGTCTGGTGACTCTGATCCTTCAGTGTCTATATTTCCAGTACCAAGTTCTTTCTTGTCCCTGTTGGCCAGGCCCAGTTGGACCAGCACCTGTCTAAATGATCCCCAGGGCACCTCTGTGCCTCTCGGCCCTAAGTACTAAGTCCTTTAATCTGAGTCACTCAGCAGTGCACCCAGGCCAAGACCTCACTGCTGCAGGGGTGGAACCATATGTGCTGAAGATCTGATTTCCCACCAAAGGAGCCAGCACTAGCAAAGGGGTCCGATATTAACCCCACAACCCATTCAGGGATTGGACCCAGTGGAGATCCAAGCAGCCTTCCAACCCGGCCACCCGCCTTTCTGCTTGCTCTGATCTCACAGCTCCTAAGTCTGTGCTGGAGCTGTCCTGTGGATACTAGGAATTGGGGCCGCTGTCCTCCAAGTTTTGGGACCCTGCAGTGGTGCCAGCAGCATAACCCACTGCCGGAAGTGTATCTGGCTGCTCTGTCTAGCTGCAGTGTTCTTCATAGTGACTGCAAATAAAATAGAGGGGCCTCTATGTCCAACATCCCTCTGGGGAAGCCCAAATATGCTTGCATTTGTCAGAACCCCACTATGCTGTGGTTCTGCTGCCACCCTGCAGCTCAGAATGTGCTTTGGGCCACAGCCACAATGTTTCCACTGAGAATATATCCCTTCCGGCAGCTCTGCTGATCTTCCCCTTGATGTCAGAAGGCTTGTGTGGAATCTGGGAGCCCAGGAGGCTGGTGAGTAACCCTGTCTGGGGTTCAGAGCTACTCACTGAATATTTGATTCCCTCGTACCCTGGTCCCTCTCTTGGTGATGATTCTGTTTCCTGGACTCAGTGGCTTCTGCAGTGTCTTCTGGTCTGATTTTCTGAGTGTCAGAGAGAGGAGAGTCTTGCCCAGAGACTTTTAATGGTCCCTGGGTTGGTGGGTGAAACCCAGTCAGTTCTCACCACTCAGATCATTGCTCAGCATCTTATAACTCTCTGGTGTTATAGCTGCCCCCCCAAAATGTGTCCTTGAGGGCTGCTGCCATCTTGGATGCCCCCCCAATACCTTGAATTTTTGATCTTAGCCATTCTGAAGGGAGTGAGATGGAATCTCAGTCGTTTTCAGTTCCATTTCCCTGATGACTAAGGATTTTGAGCATTTCTTCAAGTGCCTCTCCATTGTGAGAGATTCCTCTTTTGTGAATTCATGGTTTGTCTGTATCCCATTTTTTTCTTTAAACATTTATTAATTCTCGATTCCATTACAATGCTGTCCCTCCACACCTTCCATGTCCCACCCTCCCACCTATCCCACTCCTCCAGTGTGGTGTGCCTGCACATAAGAGCCCATTTTTTGGATTGGATTATTTGGCTTCTTGGTGTTTTATTTCTTGGACTCTATATAAATTTTGGATATTAGTCTTCTGACTGATGTGGGGTTGGTAAAGATTTTTTGCCAATCTCTAGGTTGCTGTTTTATTCTAATAACAGTGTCCTTTGCCTTACAGGAGCTTTTCATTTTCGCAAGGTCCCATTTATTGATTGTTGTTCTTAGAGCCTGAACTATTGGTGTTCTGTTCAGGTTGTTGTCACCTGTGTGAATGAGTTCTAGGCTTTTCCCCACTTTTTCTTCTATTAAATTTAGTGTGTCTGGCTTTATGTTAAGGTCTCCAATCCACTTGGACTTAACTTTTGTGCAAGGTGATAAATACGTGTCTATTTGAATTCTTTTACATGTTGACATCCACTTAGAGCAGCATCATTTGTTGAAGATGCTTTCATTTTTCCATTGTACAGTTTTGGCTTTTTTGTCAAAAATTACGTGACTATAGGTGTATGGGTTTATTTCTTGTTCTTTGATTCAATACATTGATCACCTGGTCTGTTTCTATGCCAGTACCATGCTGTTTATATTACCATTGCTCTGTAGTATACCTTGAAATCAGAGATGATGAAACCCCCAGACATTTTTTGTTCTGTACAGGATTGATTTACCTATTCTGGGGTTTTTGATTTTCCATATGAAGCAGAATTTTTTCTTTCACAGTCCATAAAGAATTGTTGTGGTATTTTGATAAGAATTGCATTGAATATTGCTTTTGGTAGGATGGCAATTTTGTTTATGTTGATCCTACCTATCCATAAGCATGGGAGATCTTTCCATCTTCTTATGTCTACTTTAATTTCTTTCTTAAAAGACTTAAAGTACTTGTTGTACTGGTCTTTCATTTGCTTGGTTAGAGTTACCCCAAGTATTTAATATTGTTTGTGGTTATTGACAAGGGTATGGTTTCCCTAATTTCTTTCGTGGCCCATTTATCATTGTATAAAGTAGGGATACTGAATTTTTGAATTAATTTTGTATTCAGCCATCCTTGCTGAAGGTGTTTATCAGCTGAAGGTGTTCTCTCATGGAAAATTGGGATCACTTACACATACTATTATATTATCTCCAAATAGGGATACTTTGACTTCTTCCTTTCTAATTTGTGTCCCCTTGATCTCCTTTAGTTGTCTTATTTATCTAACCAGAACTTCAAGTAATATGTTGAACAGATATGGGGAGCTTGGGCATCCTTTTCTTGTTCCTGATTTTAGAGGAAATGCTTTACGTTTACTTCCATTTAATTTGATATAGGATATGGGCTTGCTGTATATTGCCTTTATTATTTCTAAGTATGGTTCTTGTATGCCAGCTCTCCCCAGGACTTTTGGGTTGAAGGGGTGTTGGATTTTGTCAAATGTTTTTTCAGCATCTAGTGAGATGATCATGGTTTTTTTGTTTGTTTGTTTCAGTTTGTTTATATGGTAGATTACATTGATGAATTTTTGTATGTTGAAACACCCCTGCATTCTTGGGATGAAGCCTACTTGATCATGATATATACTTTTGATATGCTCTTGAATTCAGTTTCCTAGTGTTTTATTGAGTATTTTTGCGTCTATATTCATCAGAGAAATTGATCTGAAATTCTCTTTCTTTGTTGGGTCTTTCTGTTGTTTAGGTATCAGGGTAACTGTGGCCTCATATAATGAGTTTTGCACTGTTCCTTCTGATTCTATTTTGTGGAAGAGTTTGAAGATATTGGTATTAGCCCCTCTTTGAAGGTCTGGTAGAATTCTTTGCTGAAACTGTCTGGCCCTGGGCTTTTTTTGTTTTGGAGAATTTTAATGTCTGCTTCTATTTCCTTAAGGGTTATAGGGCTGTTTAATTTGTTTACTTGATCTTGATTTAACTTTGGTAAGAGGAATCTATCAAGAAAATTGTCCATTTCAATTAGGTTTGTAAATTTTATGGAGTACAAGTTTTTGAAGAAAGACCTAAAGATTCTTTGGATTTCCTCAATGTGTGTTGTTATTTCTCCCTTTTTATTTCTGATATTGTTGACTTGGGTATTTTCCCTCTGCCTTTTGGTTAGTTTGGCTAAGGGTTTGTCTATTTTGTTGATTTTCCTTAAAGAGCTAGCTCTTGGTTTCTTCGATTCTTTGTATTGTTATTTTTGTTTTTAAGTTGTTGGTTTCAGCCCTGAATTTGATAATTTCTTGATGTCTGCTCCTCTTGGGAGTGTTTGCTTCTTTTTTTCTAGTGCTTCCAGTTCTGCTTTTAAGTTGCTAATATGAGCTGTCACCATTTTCTTTTTGAAGGCACTTAGTGTTGTGAACTTTCCTCATAGCACTTCTTCATTGTGTCCCATCGCTTTTGGTTTGTTGTGCCTTCATTGTTGTTGTATTTTAGGAAGTATTTGATTTCCATCTTTGTTTGTTCGTTGACCCAGTGGTCATTGAATAGAAAGTTTTTCAGTTTCCATAAATGATGGGGTAGTGTTAGGCATTCTAAATGTTAAGTTGTCCTGCTTGCTGTCTGTTGCTTACATTGACACTGATTGGTTAAATAAAATGCCGAGACCTGAGATTAGGTAAAGACAGAGAGAGGTGGGACTTCCTGAGATTAGAACAGGAAGCCTGTGTTTTAGACAAAGGATTAAAGCATTCCAGCCAGCAGCAGGAAGAAGAAGGCATTCCAACCAGGAGGAGCAGGAAGAAGGAGGTACACACCATGGGTTAGAAAAAAGAACCTTATTCCACATGGCCAGGAACATTGGCATGACGTGGAGAATGGCAGTCCAAGGGAATGTATGTATATATGGGGACATATATGGGTAATAGAATTATGAGATGGCTTAGATGGGCTAGGATTGCACAACCCAGGCCTAGGCTTGTTAAAATCCATATGGTGTCTGTATGTACTCATTTATAATGTCTGTTTCAAGATTAATGGCTGCCAAACCTATTAACAATAACCTAAATATGATAAATAATTTAATTAATTCTTTCTACAAATGCCACACCAACATAATTTAATTAATTTTTTCTACACTTGAATGCATAGGCTTTTTTTATTTCTGATGTTTGTGAAGTCTGGCTTTAATCCATTGTGGTCTGATAAGATACAAGGGTTTATTTCAATTTTCTTCTACTTGTTGAGGATTACTTTGTGTCTGACTATATGGTCAATTTTGGAGAAGGTTCCATGAAGTGCTGAGAAGAAGATTTATTCTTTTGTGTTTGGGTGAAATTTTCTATAGATATTTGTTGGGTCCATTTGATCCATGACTTATATTTCATCCCATTATTTCTCTGTTTGGTTCCTGTTTCGATGACCTGTGTATTGGTGTGAGAATGGTGTTGAAGTCTCCCACTATTAATATGTGGGATTGATGTGTGTTTTAAGCTTTAGAAGAGTTTCTTTTACAAATATGGGTGCCCTTGTGTTTGGGGCATAGATATTGAGTATTGAGATGTCATCTTGATGAATTTTCCTTTGACAAGTGTGTACTGTCCTTCCCTATCTTTTTTGATTAATTTCGATAGAAAGTCTATTTTATTTGATATTAGGATGACTACTCCAGCTTGCTTCCTGGGACTATTTGTTTGGAAAATCTTTTCCCAGCCCTTTACTCTGAGGTAGAATCAATCTTTGTTAGTAAGGTGGGTTTTTTGTATGATGGATCTTGTTTATGGATCAGTTCTATACGCCTGTAAGCCCTTTTATTGGGGAGTTGAGTCCAGTGATGTTGAGAGATATTTGTAGGGAGTTAGATAAATTAAATTAGATTTAGAAAATATATAGGGGTTTCTGATACTGTCTCTTAATTTGGGGCATGAAGATCATTATCAGCATGTGGACTAAAAACAGGAAACAAACAGGAGACTTAATGGACTGAAAAACAAGGTTGAAGTCAGGAAAAACAGGAAATACTTAATGGACTGAAAAACAAGGTTGAAGTCAGAAAAACAGGAAAGACTTAATTGACTGACAAAACAAGGTTTTGAGAAAAACAGGAAAGACTTAATGGACTGAAAGAAACAAAGTATCTGGCCTGACATTGTTTTCAGCTGCCAAGTGGGCAGAGCCCGAATTAAGCTGAAACAGAGTTCCTCCTATTTAAGGACAGTGCATGGAGCCCCATGAGAAGAAGAGGCCCCTGATGCTAGAGAGCTCCAAGAGTCCTGCTAAAAAAAAAAAGTGCTGGGATGGCCAGATCTCCCTGAAGCAGAAAGAAGCTGGTGAGCAAAGAAAGCCTGAGCAAGACACCAAAAGGCCAAGGACTAAACCCTGTGGCTCAGCTTTTGCCTAGAGGGGTTTGATCTGTCCGAACAGTGGCCTAAAGGAAACTGTGCCTGGCTGTAAGGACTCTGAGGTAGAGTGGCAGAGTTGCTGATGTGAAGGGGCTGGTGTCTCCCAGAGAGAAGGAAGCATCAAGCTTTATTTAAGGTGAGACTGCAATAACCAACTTACCCAGAAGAATCTACATCTAAGAGACCCAGAAAAAGGACTGCTAAGTGTGCTAAAGAATTTACAACAAAGACTGTGTTCCTGACAACTGAGGATCAGCCCCAGAGACTGTATCATTCTAAAAGGTTAGGAAAATAATTATCAATAGGTTTAGTGGATAGGTTAAAGGGGTTATAGGAATGTGTAGGATTAACAGTTAAGAAATAATTGTTATTTGTTATAAGTGAATATAGTAATAAATAAATAAGTGTTAAATAATAATTAAAAAGTTCGGTTACAGATATTAATGCCAATAGGTTGTTATTATTTCTTGTTATTTTTATGTAGGCAGTGGTAGTGTGTTTGTGTGTTTCTTTTGGTTTAGCTACAGTGGAGTTTGTTGTTTCCTGTGTTTTCTTGGGTGTAGTTATCGTAACTGGGGTGGAATTTTCCTTTAAGATCTTCCATTGTCAGGAGCAGAATGCTCTTGAGGCCCCTTCCTTCATGTCCATCTGCTATTCTTGGCCTTTAACATGCAGTGGTCAAGCTTTGTCAGAAGCTCTCTGAGAAAGGGGTTCTATAAACATGTAAACTTCCTAAAAAGCTATCTGGCATTTTGCAAAGTCTAAGCTAAAAAATGTACCCGAGTTGCTTCTTGTTACACCCAGCTTTTCCTTTTATCTGTTTTACTGAAGCAGAGTGAAGATTCCCTCATTGCTAAGTGCTACTCTCCTTGTTTGGCCAGACTTCACACAGAGTCCTAGAAAGGTGATTCTATTCTTCCTGATATAGGTTTTACAAACTGCCTGATTTAGTTCAAACAGTTTCAAAAGTTGAGAAGTTAGATAGTTGATAGAAAGACATATAGCTGTAGTAGATACTCTTGCCAAACACTGTTTATCTCATTAGAAGACAGGCCTGAGATGGATTTATGACCTCAGATAAGCTTTCACTTTAGAGGTGATAAGATTGACTCCAGATGCAAACCATAAATCCAATTAAGGGTGTTAAACTTCCTATGTACTTAGGATATAATGAGGCTACCAAGAAATGTCTAAATTTAGTACCAATCTTAATGACAAAATACACAAACTGTTTTGTTATAATTCCTTATACCTTGTCAGGTTTGAGGTAATCTTAAACTTAACTTGTGTATAGAAAGGCAAAATTTAATTGAGTACTAAAATGTGTTATTGTTAAGTGCCCTCTTAATGCAATGGTTTTATCTGCCCTTGTGGTACTGCCCTTGTGGTAAATGCCTCTTCACTATGAAGTAATTCTTTCTTTGAAGTAAAGAGCCTTTGCTCAGTGTACAAAAAGAATGGTCACCACATTAAAATTGTGCTTGCATCCTAGTTTAATCCATTTCTTCTTTCTGGTGTGATTGTGTGTGAGAGAGTCCCTCTGTTCTCATCCTGTCTTATTATTTTCATACAACTCATGCATCAGGTAAAAACCTTGGAGCTCCACCATCAACTTCTGAGATAAATTGGTCAAAATGTAGTTTAGTCCACTGAATACTCAGTGGGTGACCTGCTAGCTAATAGACCAAGCCCTTGCAGTAATTTACAAAACAAAGACTGTTTTTATCACCTCCTCAGTTTAGCTCTGGTAGTCAGCAGCAATGCTTGGTCTGAGCTACAGAGGAGAATAGGCATAGGCCTCTCTCTCTCTCTCTCTCTTTCCCTCTCTCTCTCTCTCTCTCTCTCTCTCTCTCTCTCTCTCTCTCTCTCTCTCTCTCTCTCTCTCTCTCTCTCTCATAGCTAGCTACCTGCAAGGATCATCAGTCCTTGCAGTCAGAGTCATCAGCCCCTGGAACAGGCCAGACCTGGAAGATTGCCGGTGCTTCGTCCCATCCTAAAACCCTGTGCTATGGGACAAGGCTGGTCCTTGACGTTCCACAGAGCTGGATTTGTGGATAGATATTGTTTAAATTTGATTTTGTCATGGAATATCTTGTTTTCTCCATCTATGGTGATAGAAAGATTTGCTGGGTATAGTAGTCTGGGCTGACACCTATGCTCTCTTAGTGCTTGTAGGACATCTGCCCAGGCCCTTCTGGTTTTTAAAGTTTCTGAGAAGTCAGGTGAAATTCTGATGGGTCTGCCACTATACATTTCTTTTTTTTAATGTTTATTCACTTCTTCAAGCCACATCACCATCACAGTGCCCCCCTCCACCCCTTCCAATCCAACCCTCCCATCTTCATATCCTATACCTCCAGCTTGAGGTGTCCCCAAATATCAGTCCCCCATGACAGTTCAGCAGTCACATGAGAGCCAAGAGCCTCCTCATATACTGGGGGGCCCATGGCAGCACCACTAGGGCAAAGTGTCTCATCAACAAAGTCTAAGTTCCTGTTTCTTTTGGTGTGTTGGTTGTACCATAGTTATCCTGTATTATATGGATAAAATCCAATTATAAGTGAATAGATGCCATGTGCATCTTTCTGAGTCTGGGTTAGTTCACTCAGGATGAGCTTTTCAAGTTCCATCTATTTGGCTGCAAATTGCATGATTTCATTGTTTCTAATAGGTAAGTAGTATTCCATTGTGTAGATGTACCACAGTTTTTTAATCCATTTATCAGTTGAGGGACATCTGGGTTTTTTCCATTTTCTAGTAAATAAGGCTGCTATGAACATAGATGAGGAAATGTCCTTGTGGTTTGGTGAGGATTCATTTGGATGTAAACCCAGAAGTGGTATGTATGGTTGGGTCTTGAGGTAGGTCTATTCCAAGTTTTCTAACATTTCGTCAGACTGATTTTCATAGTGGTTCTACAAGTTTGCACTCCTACCAGCAATGGAGGAGTGTTCCCCTTTCTCCACAACCTTGAAAGCATGTGCTGTCATTTGAGTTTTTGATCTTAGCCATTCTGAGAGACGTGAGATGGAATCTCAGAGTCGTCTTGAGTTGCATTTCTCTGATGGTTAAGGATGCTGAGCATTTTTTCAAGTGTCTCTTTGCCATTAGATTTTCCACTTTTGTGAATTCTCAGTTTAGGTCTGTTTCCCATTTTTTGATTGGATTATTTGGTTTCTTGGTGTTTACTTTCTTGAGTTCTTTATAAATTTTGGATATTAGCCCTCTGTCTGGTATGGGATTGGTAAAGATCTTTTCCCAATCTCTAGGTTGCCGGTTTGTTGTAATGATAGAATCCTTTGCCTTACAGAAGCTTTCAGTTTCATGAAGTCCCATTTACTGATTGTTGGTCTTAGACCTTGAGCTATTGGTGTTCTGTTCAGAAAGATGTCACCTGTACCAATGTGTTTGAGACTTTTCCCCCCTTTCTCTTCTATTATACTTAGTGTGTCCAGTTTTATGTTAAGATCTTTGATCCACTTGGATTTAAGTTTTGTACAAGGTGATAAGTATGGGTCTGATTAACATCTTTTACATTTTATGTTTATTGACCTTTTTCTCTTACAGCTTTTAATATCCTTTGTTCTGTACATTTGGAGTTTCAATTATTATGTGATGAGAGGAATTTGTTTTCTGGTCTAATATATTTGCTGTTCTGTATGCCTCTTCAACTTTTACCTGCATCTCCTTCTTCTGGTTTGGGAAATTTTCTTCTATAATTATGTTGAAAATGTTTCCTGGACCTTGGACTCGTGAATCTTCTCTTTCACCTATGCATATAATTCTTAGGTTTCATCTTTTCATTGAGTCCTTTTTTCATGGATGTTGTGGGTGAGGAATTTTTTAGATTTCTCATTTCTTTGGTTGTTGTACTGATTTCTTCAATCAAGTTTTCCATGCCTGAGATTCTGTCTTCCATCTCATTTATCCTATTTGTGATATTCGTGTCTGTATTTTCTGTTCTCTTTCCGTGGTTTTCCACCTCCAAGTTTGTCTCTGCTTGTGCTTTCTTTATTGCTTCCATTTCCAATTTCTGATCTTTAACTCTTTTACATATTTCCTGCTCCAATTTGAATAGATGAGACCTGTGTCCTCCTCCATCACTGTGGGAAGTGCCCTGCTGTGTTGTCTGGCCATACTGTTCTTATGAGTGTCTGTGCGCCCAGTACATGGACCTGTATTGTCCAAAGCCTTTCTGGGCGAGCCTAAATATGCTTGCACCTCCTAGACCACTGCTCTGCCAATGGTTTATCAGTCTTCCTGCAGCTCAGAATGTGCTGTTAGTCGCTGCCATAGGTTCCTCAAGAATGTATCCATTCCCATTGCTCCACTGGTCCTCTTTTTGGTGCTGGAATGCCTTCCTAGAACCTGGGAGCTCAGGAAGCTGGTGACTAACTCTATATGGGCATATGTAAAAAAATAATTAAATTGTTTAACCAGTATGTATATTGTCATTAATTGGATTGGCGGCTGTTAATCTTTAGGCAGACATTATAGATGAGCACACAGGACACCATGGATTTTAACAACCCTTGGCCTGAGTTGTGCAATCCTAGCCCATCTAAGCTAGCTCATAATTCTATTATCCAAATATGACCCCATATATACATACGTCCCCTTGGACTGCCATTCTCCACAATATGCCGATGTTCCTGGCCATGTGGAATGAGGTTCTTTTCTTTTCTTTTTTCTTTATTTTTTCTTCAAGTTACATCTCAATCACAACCCCCTCCCTACTCCCCCCTCCAGTCCCATCCTCCCACCCTCTTCCGCCTCAACCCACCCATCCCCATCCTTTTTTTTTAAGTTTAAGGTATATCTTTTCCCCCAAACAGCTCCCCCTTTCAGTCCTATAAATGGCTCTTTCTCTTATAATAATAAATACAATTCACAACAACAGAGTTAATTAGGACTCAATTATAAGAGTTATATGGCTTAGCATACATTCCCATTGTCCAGTCCATATGTATTTGGCACCTGACTTTAATGTTCTACTATCTAACCATCTCCATGAATTTAAAGTTCTATATCTAACTCATTTTTCATACTAACTTGAGGTTCTTTTCTCTAACCCATGCTGTGTGCCTCCTTCTTGCTGCTCCTGGCTGGGATCAGTTCATTCCCTGTATAAAGCACAGGCTTCCTGTTCTAATCTCAGCTCCTGGCTGGAATCCTTCTTCTTCCTCCTGCTGGCTGGAATGTCTTAATCCTCTGTCTAAAGCACAGGCTTCCTGTTAGGAAGTCCCACCTTTCTCTGTCTTTGCCTAATCTCAGGCCTCAGCATTTATTTTAACCAATCAGAGTCAATGTAAGTAACAGACAGCAAGCAGGACCAACTAATTAACATTTAGAATGCTTAATACTACCACAACAATTCCCTCCTTTTGTCTAATAAAAGGGCTAATTTTTTAACCCATATAGTAAAAACGATAAGAACAAATATGAAACAATCAAGAAAACCACATATAAAAGTTATACACATAATTTTTAGCCTATTTGTATCAGGCAATCTTGAAGAAGAAAATAGTCATCTACCTTGCTGTGTCTAAAGTTCTGAACCTAAATAATTTCTTTTATATCCTATATTTGTATACCTAAAGATTTTATTTAGACTTGAAAATACCCTTTTAAGTCCTAAACAACTCAAGTTCAATTGAAATGTTGTAACTATTATGCCTTCAACCCCATCAAAGACATAAGAAGAGATAAAGTTATTATTTGAGTGAGTAGGAAGCATAGGATAGCAGCTTCCAAAAAGAAATATGACAGTTTGTTGCCTAGACAGTCCCAAATAACTCTCAATACTGTTGGACCATCATCTCCAGCCTTCTGGCCAAGCATTTTTCACAGACTAAATTGTGCAGCAGGAAATAAGGATTTTCCCATTCTGTCTCTGCAGAATCAGGACATCAACTTACCTGCATTTAAGCTCTGGTCCATCTTTGGACTGTATATAGTCTGTTGAGAGAGCAGGGGCATTTTTGCCCAGTAGGAATTATCTCCTGATGGGAGATTTCTTTTTGATGCTCATTGTCTTCTTCCACGTCATATGGGAGTTGTCAGGAGTTGACTGTCTTAAGTCAAACAATTCTTAAAATAATAAAAATATCTTTAAATGCCATTTTCTGTATGCCTCTGAGGGTTTTGAAGACATCTACTATTTTATTTATAAATCTATCATCTATCTATCTATCTATCTTTGAACAAGAAAAGTGTATATTTTAACCATTTACTATCTGTTTAACCTATTAAGCCTATTTTGTGATAAATTAAGACTAGTATTTGACATGAGCAAAAGTTCAACTGGCCAGTCAACTTGTATTATCCAGACTCCTAAATAGATTGCAATAGCAACCCATGAAAGGATCAGAAGTAAACCTGTACTTTTAAATGAGTTGTATAAGCACAATACCTCATATAAGAGTTGAAATATACTTATTATGTGTCAAAATTTAAAATTCTATACTAATGAATCAAAATTTAACCTTATTTTTGTATTAATATACAAAATTCTATACCAATGTATTGAATGATAACCTTATTTGGGAATAACAATAGTTTTGAGTTTCAGAGCAGATTCAGTAATCCATCCTTATATCTTATCATTTCTATATTATATACATATATCCCCCTCTTTTTCTTTTCAAGTCTTTTTCCCCTATATAAGAGAGAAAGAAGGATAGAGAAAAGAAAAAGAAATCTTCAAGTCTAACTTTCTATACCTTGCTTAACAAGACCATATAACAATTTGTAACCATTCCCCCTAAACAATATCTATCATCCACTCCACTTTTGGGAATGGGACGTCGCTCTCTTAAAACTGCTTCCTGCTGAATTGGGATGCAGAAAACCTGTTTGGGGGCCCAAATAAAATGGAAAAAAATGGTTAATCAAGTTAATTGTAACATTTGTTGTCCAGTCTCTATGTGCTCAACAATTTGATGTCCTGAGCAGTTTGTAGTTCGAAGCTGGACTTTGGTAGGAAAGTTCAGAGCTTTATTGAAGACCTGTCTGGAACAGTCTTTGAGGCTGGGCCATCTCAGCAAGCTGTTTGAAGTTATTCTGAATGCAGATTTTTGAGGAAACAGCTATTGAGACAGTCTATGAGGCTGGATCATTTGGGTTACTTGTCTTATCTTCTTTGGACTCTGGTCGCATTGTTCTGAAAATATGTAATTTCTCACAAGTAACATATAGTTCTACAATTACCAAAATGCCTTGGATGTGCAGGATGTACAAGTCAATTAAGGAATATTTTTCTGTTCTTTGAACATAAGAAAGACATTTGGAAGTCTCCATTCATGCCATATGAAAGGATGGCATGCAGTAGTATTACATATATATGCTATACATAATCTATTTTAAATTGAAAATACAGTACAAGACTGTATGGAGTTTAAGTATTTTCCTCTACAGTTGACATACATTTATTAATTGATTAAAACAAGTTTAGTCTCTGTTGTTCTGGCTTTTTGTATATTAGGTTGGCCTCAAACTCAAAAGGAACCAATCTGTCTCTGTCTTTGTCTCCCATGTTTTGGGATCAAAGGTATGCATTTATATATTTTTTTCCTTTCCTTTTCTCCTTTCTTTGGAGATTTAATTTCTATGTGGATAGATCTATCCTTATTGAGACAGGGTTTCTCTTTGTAGCTTGGGCTGTCTTGATTTGCTCTGTAGAGTTCTGTAGATTAGTTTGGCCTCGAATACACAATGAACATGTTTTTTCCTTGTCTCCAAAGTTTTGAGATCAAGGTATGAAATTAAATAATTGAATTACCCTTATTAAACAATAACATTAATTAAACCATTTTGTATTAGTTTCAGTTCCAATTCTCCCATGGAAACCCCATCCTTAAGGAGATTAGTGTAAAATAGCATGATATCCTATTTTATGTTAGCTTTTCTTAACTGTTGGCTATGGGAGGCATGCAGTTTGCATGTTCTTCCCCAGCCTAACTCTGGGTTTTTACATTGGTTAACGGAATATGTCCCTTTTTCTTGCTCTCTCTCTTTTTTTCCCTGAGACAGGATTTATCTGTGTATCCTTATCCTGGACTCACTTTGTAGACCAGGCAGACCTTGGTGAAGGTCAGGGATCCACCTGTCTTTGTTTCCCAAGTGCTGGAATTAAAGGCGTGTGCCACCACACCCAGCAATTAACATATCTTTTAGGGGCAAAATTCCTCCCTTAGTGGGAGCCCAATACTTAAGGAGACTGGCTTGTGACCCCTTTCTCTTTACATAAATTTAAGATTATGTGTATTTATCCATTAGACCAGTAAGGATATTGTTAAACTTAACATCAAGGAAAAAAATGTGTCGTTTTTGAATTCTAAACTGTCTTTAGTAAGCAGCCTTAACTTATCAGCAGGGTTCCTGCACTGCCTTCATTGTTTAAACCAGGCTGGTCTAGAATCCAGAGATCTGCCTGTTTCTTCCTCTAGTGTGATAGGATTAAGGAATTAAGGGCATGTGCCAGTACCACCCTGCTAAAATATTTCATTTAAATCCCAGATTTTAGTAACTCTGTAACCCAGAGAGCAACTTTGAACTGTGGTGAGAATTTGAAATCTGCCCAAAATCGTCAAAAATCTCTCATATTTTACCAATGTCAAACAAGAAGAATATCCTTTCTATCTCCCGATATAGGAAAATCAAAGACATCTAAACAAAAATCAAGCAAAGAAACAACATTCCAAAAGCCTTGGCATGTCTAACCATGCTGCATTTAAAGCTTTGTTCATTATTACTTGGACTCTAGTTTTGGCTGCATTTCACTGGTGGGCCGATACCAGACACTCCTGACAGGCACCTAGTACCCAGGGAGCTCTTAGCTCCAGTTGCCATCAATTTTGTATTATTTATTGGGAAGAACCTCCCTCCTTCCTTCATTATCATTGTTGGCAATTTATCATTCCATCTGTAAATTCTTTCCTTTAAGACTATCCTAGTCTGAACTTTCTCAAAAATGATACACAGAACCACAATTGTCAGGGTAAAAATCATTTGCATGCTAAGAGGAACAAACTCAATTGGAATACAAACATATTGAGGCATTATGAATTCCTCCATTTTTAATCTAGTTGGTTAATTCCGCTCTCAATTTCTTTTTAGAAGGCTGCCAGTTTTTTAGTAGGTAAGGAGAGATAAGCTTTAGTTCTCCACCTTTGCTGCAAGGCAACAGCTTTTGTTAAGGTAGCTATACCTTTGAAATGCATTTGGGTTCAGTTCCCCACTCTTTGGCTAGGAAACTGGCTTTCACCTGGGCTGTCTCAGGCTGTAAGAATGGATTCTAATTGCCCCACATTGGGTGCTATATGTAAAAAAAGATAATTAAATTATGTGACAGCATTTATATTATATTTAATTGGTTGGCCACCGTTAATTGTTATCCAGATATTATAAAAGAATACATACAGACACCATGTGGATTTTAACAAGCCTTGGCCTGAGTTGTGCAATCCTGGACCATCTAAGCTAGCTCATAATTCTGTTGTCCAAATATGACCCCATATATACATACGTCCCCTTGGACTGCCATTCTCCATGATATGCCGATGTTCCTGACCGTGTGGAATGAGGTTCTTTTCTCTAACCCATGGTGTGTGCCTCCTTCCTGCTGCTCCTGGCTGGAATCATTTCATTCTCTGTCTAAAGCACAGGCTTCCTGTTCTAATTTCAGGAAGTCCCAACTTTCTCTGTCTTTGCCCATTCTCAGGCCTCAGCATTTATTTTAACCAATCGGAGTCAATGTAAGTAACAGACAGCAAGCAGGACCAATTAATTAACATTTAGAATGCTTAACACTAACCTAACAGGCTTTGGAGCTGCCAGTTGGGGTCCTGAATGGCTCAGACCTGTGGGTGCATCTTGGTATGAAGCAGTCCTGATTCCACATCTGGCTGGTCTGTTTTTCTGAGTATCTGAAAATCTGGTCCATGGAATTTTATTTGTCCATGGTTTGGCCAGGTGAGCCACAGTGTGTTCCTGCCATTCAGATTGTTGCTGAGAGTGATTATATCTCTGTGGTGGTCTAGTTGGCTTCCCCATTCTCAAAATGTGTCTGTGCTTGCTGCCACCATCTTGCTTCCCTTGTATAATTATTCTTGCCAGTTCATTCTTACCTCTGTTTTTTTCTTCTGATTCTTTAATGTTGCATCCCATTTGTTGTTGTTGTTGATGCTTTGTTGTTGTGTTTGATTTTTGAGACAGAATTTTCAGTCTGCTATGTGGCAGAGGCTGATCTTGAACTCTTGATCCTCTCTACCTCTGCAGCACTGGGATTACAGGTGCCACCACACCAGGCATGGGTACAATTTGGTTGTTTTTGCCTGCAAGTCTTTCATAGCCTTTTCTTTCCCAATCTTGTTTGGCTGAGTTAGCTTGAAGGTCTCTCATGGAATTCTCCATTGCTTTCGTTTGTACAATTATGATTTCTTTAAATTCTTTCAGGGATTTACTTTCCTCTTTTAAGGCCTCTATCATTGTCATAAGTATAGATTTGTCATCAATTTCATGTGTTTCAGCTGTGGTGGGATGATTAGGCTTTACTATATTAGGAAAACTTAATTTTGTTGGAGTCATATTTCCCTGACTTTTGTCAGTTTTGTTCTTTTGCTGACCTTTGGCCATCTGCCTGTCCTTAGCTGATTGTTCCCAGTGTCTTTTGGAACTGGTGCCAAGGAATGATCTTTGGTGTAGAGACCTTAAAATTAGTGCTCTGTAGGTCTCCACGAGCTGGGTGGGGCCTTGTGTTGGAGGCTGGATCTCAGTGCGCTTCCAAATTTCACCCATTCCTGTTATGTCCCAACTGCATACTCAGGTCAGGGATTGGGATAGGATATGGTATTCTAGCCTGCAGTGTCCCAAAATCCAGCAGGTCTTCCTAGTGAGTTCAATGTGGATATTGTAAAACCATAGATTGTAGGCTAGAGCTGCAGGTCCCTTGCTGCTCATGTGTCGTTCCAAGGGTCAGGTCTGTGGTTGTGGCTCCCACAGGCACCTCCTCCTAAGTGGTCCCAGTGGCACCTCTTTGTGCTTCTTGACCCTAAGCACTGAGCCCTTGTAGTCTGTGTCACTAGGGAAGTGTGTAATGGCCAAGAACCTACTGCTCCAGGACCGGAACTGTGAATACTGAAGACCAGGTACCCTGCCAACGAGGGGCAAGTTGTACTGGCAGGGAGATCTGCTATGAACACCATAACCTGACCACAGGGCTTGGACTCAGAAGAGCTCTGCTGCCTTTTAACTCAACCACTGGCCTTTCAGCCACATCCCATCTTACTATTCCTGTGGCTCTGTTGGTTCTCTTTTGGGTGCTGGAGTGACCTGATGTAAGGTGAGGGTCTGGAAGCCAGGAGGACCTCTGTTTGGAGGATGGAGCTGCCTCCCTGCTCAGGTCATGAATTGGTCAGACCTGTGGGTCATTGAAATTTGGCAGGAAGTGTCCCCAATTGTCTTGTCTGGCTGCAGTAATCTTCTGAGTATTTGCATCATTCTCCCTGAATGATCTTCTTGATGTACTTTTTGAATTGGATGTGCAAATATCCTATTGAGAATATTTGTGCACATAGCAGCCTTATTGGTAATAGCTAGAAACTAGAAACAACCCAAATGTCCCTCAGGCACACAAATGGATAAAAAAATTAAAAAACAAAAACAAAACAACAGAAAACCCCAAAAAAACTGTGGTACGTTCACACAATGGAATACTACTCAACTATCAGAAAAAACAAAATCATGCAATTTACAGACAAATTAATGGAAATAGAAAAGCACATCCTGGGTAAGCTAACCCAGACTCAGAAGGATGTACATGGCATCTATTCACTTATAATTGGAATTTAGCCATATAGGACAGGATAACTATACTACAATCAACACATCAAAAGGAACAGGAACATAGAATTTGTTACCTATTAGTGAGACACTTAGCCCTAGTGGTGCTGCTATGTAGGCCCCCAATACATGAGGATGCTCTTAGCCCTCATATGACTGCTGAAGTTGGGGGAGGGGACTGATATGTAAGGACACTCAACTCTGGAAGAGCAGGAAAGTGTTGGGGGTTTGAGGGTGGGAGGGTGGGACTGGGAGGGGTGGAAAGAGGGTGCTGTGTTGGAGATGTATCTTGAAGTAATAAATAAACATAAAAAAAGAATATTTGTGCCTCCATCAGAAAAATTGAACAATGATTTCCTTTTTGACCTACTAACATTAGATCATATGCAATTAGAAATTTCTCTATTTCTTTTAGATTTTTCAATTTAGTGTATTGTAAGTTTTTATGGTATACCCTTATGAATTTTTGTATTTTTTGTATCAGTTATTATATATCCCCTTTCATTCCTAGTTTATCAGTTTGGATTCTTTTCCTTTTTTTCGTTAGTTTGGTTAAAGGTTTTTGATCTTGTTTATCTTTTCAATGAACTAATTTCTCTTTTTCTTTGTTTTTTTGTGTTTTTTTCCCTCTATTTTACCAATTTATACACTGATACTAGTTACTTTTTATCTAGTGCACTTGACCTTGGCTTATTCTTATCTTCCATTGTGTAAAGGAGTGCCATTTTTTTAAAAATTAGGCTCTTATAAACATAAATCCTCCTCTTAGGACTGCTTTCATTTTTATCACATAAGAGTTGATACATTTTAAAATATTTTGCTTTATATTTCAGATATTTTAAGATTTCTTGATTTCTTCAATGATCCATTCATCATTCAATAGAGTGTTGTTTAATGTTTTTGAATTTCTGCATTGTTTTCTTGCTATGATTTCTAACTTCATTCCAACATGGTCAAATAAAGTACAAGAAGTTATTTCAATTTTCCTATATTAGATGAAATATACTTTGTGTCTTCATGTGTGATCTATTTGAGAGAAAGTTATGTGGGATACTGAGAAGAATGTACATGCTGAAAGGATCTGGATGTGATGATCAGTCATGTCTCTGAAAATCATTTGATCTATGATATCATTTAACTTAGATGTTATTGTTTAATTTTTCTTTGGATAACCTATCTATTGATGACAGTGGGATGCTGTAATCATACAATATTACTGTGTTGGGATTAGTTTGTGACTTTATCTCTAGTAGAATTTTGCTTTATGAAATTTGGTGTACCCATATTTAGTGCATATATGTTTGCAATTGCAATGTCCTCTTGATGGATTCTTCCCCAGTAAGTATTAAGTGACATTTTATATCTCTTTTCACTAATTCTGTATTGAAATTTGCTCTTTCAGATATTAGATTAGCAATACCTGCTTGTTTCTGAGTTCCATGTGCTTAGAATATATTTTTCCATCCTTTTACCCCAAGATGAAATGTGTTTCTTTGAGGTAGCAAATAGATGGAATATGTGTATATATATATATATATATGCATATATATATTTGTATATATACATATATATATCAATATATATACCAAAACACTAATCTGTGTCTTTTAATTTGATAATCAAGACCATTAATGTTCAGAGTTATTATTGAGAGGTGTGTGTTGCTCCCTGTCATTTTGTTGGTTTTTTAGTGTTCAGTGTTTTCTTACTCCTCATTTACTTAGATATTGTTTTAGCATTCTCCTCCCATAGAGCATCTTGGTTGTTATTTATTATTCACTGCAGACCAAATAATTTCTTCCAGTATAATCTCTAGAGCTATGCTTGTAGTAATAAATTATTTTAGCTTACCTTTATCATGGATTTTTTTCCTTCAACCATGACAGGGTTTTGCTGTGTTATAGTAGCCTTGGATGGTATCTATGGTATTTCAGAACTTGAAATATATAATACCAAGTCCTTCTGATATTTAAAGTTTTTGATGAGAAATCAACTATGGTGTATGTGTCTTCTTTATATGTGACTTAGTGCGTCTCTCTTGCAGGTTTCAATATATTCTCTTTGTTTTGTATATTTAGCACTTTAAGTACCTGAGATGTGGGGAGTTTATTTTTTGTCTTGTCATTTTGTGTTCTATATGCCTCTTGCATTTGGATGGGAACCTCTTTTCATAGATTTGCAAAATTTTCCATTACAACAAGTCTAAAAATATTTTCTATGATGTTGGCATGTAATTCTTTTATGCCCACAATTTATAGGTTGTGCCTTCTCATGGTGTTCCAAAGACCTTACACGTCCCATTTTTTTTTTTATCTGTCTTTGTCCTTGACTGAATGCCACCATTAATTTACCTTGTCTTCAAGCCTTGGTATTCTATCTTCCCCATGATCCATTTCGAATGTTTTCTATTTCTTTTTTGAATTCTATTTTCATATATTGTATTAAATTCTTATTTCATTCATATGTTTGCTTTCTTTTCAAATTGACTCAGAAGACAAATGATAGCGAATTAACTTCACTATCATTTGGGGTATTACAGTGGAATGGAACTGTAAATGCTTTCTTTACTTAGAGAAAGGGATGACAATTAGAGCTGTACACTAGTTGTACAAATACATTGGCTTGGGCTGAGTCACCCAGAACATTTTTTCTATGTTCTAGCTATTCCTAGGCCTAGGTTTTGAATCTTCTAACCTCCATACAATCTAATCTGGACACCTGGACCTTGAAGGCTTCAGCCTCTAGTGTCCATCTGTTAACCTAGGCATAGAATGTTTTCAGCCTCTAAGAATTAGTGATGAATAAACTCACCCTTTGTAGTTCTTTCTGAACTCTGACTGGCTGGTTCAACTCAGCTCAAACTCCTCTCCAAACTGACTAATTCAAATTGACTCCTCCCAACTTCTGACTGAATTCTTCGTCTTAGAAAAACTGCCTCTGAATTCTGTTAACTGAATTGCACTGACTGCACAAACTGAACAGAACTGCACAAACTCTATTGAACTCAACTGCTATAAATTGAAGTGCTCTGAAGTGCACTGAACTGTACCATACTCCCAAACTTTACTGTGCTATCTCCTTGAATTCTCCTGTATTCCTATACTGTACCCTCCTCCTTTGTACTGTGTACTGCTTTCTCTCTCTGCATGCTCTTAAATAGCCTCTCTCATCAGAGTTGGGCTTATCATATCTTTGTTTCATTCGGTCAGATATTTCTATGATTCTACACTTCTAATGGTCTGTCCCTCAATTAGATACCATTGTTAGGGATTAAAGATGTGTACTAAAGGTCTATATTTAGATGAGTCTATATTCTCCAGACTCCAGATCCAGTCAGATCATACGGCAATCCAGGGTGTGCATGCATTCCATATGGATCACATAGACCAGGAAAGCCTTTGGATGTGATCTCTTGCCACAGAAACCATGTTGCTGGATTAAATTTCCTCTACATGTCACATTTTGGGGATATACATTTTTCTTGGTTTTTCACTGTACTTGTGGTTTTTTTCCCCACTGAGTCATGTACATTTGAAATTAGAGCTAGTGGTGGACTTTCATTTTATTTAAATAAAATTTATTCTTCCAGTAAGTCTGTTTACAATGTTTAAGATGGACTTAGCTGTAGTAAGATTGAGGTCCAATTTTCCTCTTTTAGATTGGTGCTTAGAGCCTCAAACTCCATCCTTAATCCTTCTGTAAGAATACAATGTTGCCTACAATAACAGTCACTGTGCAGGTGTAGCCCCACTGTGGAAATAGGGTAATGCTTAAGTACAAAATAATCACTCCTTAACCACTAATCATTTTAGGGTATGTAGAAACAATGATAGTTCTATAGTAACATCCTAGGTACCGTGTGTATGTATGAAAAAAGAAACAAGAAAGGGAGAAAAAACATTTATTAGCACTTTTATTATTATGCACAGAAGATAGAAGAGGAGAATATAAACAGATAAGGGTACTGTAGGGTCAAAACAAGGGAAGCCAGGGTGTATTAGCTAAAGTAGATTGAAAGGAGAGAGTTAAAGTTATGCTATTTAATCTATAGCATAAAACAATCTCATCTCTTGGGAGGCTGAGTAACAGAGACCTTGAAAACTTGTGTTCTATGGGAGAAGAAAAGGAAAAAGGAAAGAGTACTGAGGGGAAAAATGCAATAAAGGGTAAGAACAGAACAGAACTGAGTTAGCCTGCTAAAAATGTTAACATTTATTATTTTATTTTACATGCCTGTTTATATGAATGTCCATGTGCATACAGAAGTGGATACAGAGACCAGAGGGCATCTGATCTCCTGGAGGTGGAGCTATTGGCCAATGTGAGAAACATGGAATGGATGCTGGGGACCAAACCCTGGCCCTCTGGAAGTTCAGCAAATTGATTGACTGATCAACTATATCTCCAGTCCTTGGTTTGCTAAATTGTCATTCATTGTTAAATAAGGAAAGAATGGATGCAGGGGAGAGAGAGAAATGATGTGTGTGTGTGTGTGTGTGTGTGTGTGTGTGTGTGTGTGTATGGAGAGAGAGAGAGAGAGAGAGAGAGAGAGAGAGAGAGAGAGAGAGAGAGAGAGAGCGCAGATGTGTAGAGATGCAGGATATGAAAACCGGCCTAACTGATACTGATAGCTGGCTTCTATGCAGTGTCAACATTTCCCCCACTCTCCTGGATGCCTTTCTTGTCACTTGGAGTTTGTCCATGGTAGGCTCTCCTGTTGTCCTTTTGAATGATCAAATTAGCAATGTCATTCCAGTCTGTGGGTGCTGCTTCCCAGCCAGAATTTGTTTGTTAAAGTATTATTTCTTAATAAATTTTTAAGAGATCTACAATTTTGCCAGGCAGTTGTGGCACACACCTTTAATTCCAGGAATTGGGAGGCAGAAGTAAGGTTGAGGCCAGCCTGGTCTACATAGTGAGTTCCAAGAAAGACAGGGCTACACAAAAAACTCCTGTCTTGAAAGCAAACAAACAAACAAAAATAATAACAAAAAATATTTGACTGTCAGTGCTATTGACTTGTCCCTTTAAACCAAAGATAATAAACTTTGCTTTAAAAATAAAACAAAATTAATACAATATATGCAATACTGTATTTATGTACACACACACACACACACACACACACACACACGCACACACACACACACACACCATTCAGGTTGAAATGAAGATTTTCCTGAACTGTTTTTATTGACTCCCAGGATTCATTCCTTCAAGCAATTTCAAAACTACTTATTGTTCAACAATATAGAACAAGCTCCTGGCCTGCTTGGCTAGCGCAACCTATCACACTGTGTACTTGCTATATAGTCTCTTGTTTCTTTCAGCAAAAATATTTAGACCTGGAACTCTACTCACTTCATTTTCCCTAATAGCTCAGTACCAGGCCATCTATAACTATTCTTCTAAGTGACTATTAAGTCAATAATGATGATTCCTTTATTACCAGTTCATCATCTTCCCCTTTCTTTTTTTTTTTTTTTTTTTTTTTTTTTTTTTTTTTTTACTGTTTTGCTCCTGGACCCATGTTCAGGTCCCTTTATTACACAAAACAAGACAAGGTTTGGCACCCCCCACACCCACATCCATAGGGCTAAGCCTTTCTCCATCAATTAGCAAATCAAGAAGATGCTCCACAGGCCAATCTCAGGTGATTTCTCAGTTGCAGTTCTGTTACTGAGGTCTCAAGTTTGTGCCAAGATGACAGAAATTAGCTAGCCCAGAGTGTTTGGTACATGTCCAGAGGACACACATTTGGTGCCCAGCACCTATGTCAGGTTGTTTATTTATTACTTCAGGTTACATCTCCAGCACATTACCCTATTTCCACCCCTCCAAGTCCCGCCCTTCAACCCTCTACCCCCATCCCTTCAATCTCGTTCCTCCAGAGTGGAGTGTCCCTGCATATCAGTCCCCTACCCCAGTTCAGCAGTCATATGAGGGCCAAAAGCCTCCTCATACACTGGAAGCCTACAAGGCAGCACCACTAGGGCAACGTTTCTCGACAGATAACGAAGTCTATGTTCCTGTTCCCTTTGGTGCATTGGCTGTAGTATAGTTATCCTGCACTATATATCTAAAATCTGATTATAAGTGAATAGATGCCATATACATCCTTCTGAGTCTGGGTTAGCTCACTCAGGATGAGCTTCTCTAGTTCCATCCATTTGGCTGGAAATTGCACGATTTCGTTGTTTCGGATGGTTGAGTGGTATTTCATTGTGTAGATGTACTACAGTTGTTTTTATCCATTCTTCGATTGAGAGACATCTGGGTTGTTTCCAGTTTCTAGCTCTTAAAAATAAGGCTGCTGTGAACAAAGATGAGGAAACTTCCTTGTGGTTTGGTGAGGAATCATTTGGATGTATACCCAGAAGTACTATGGCTGGGTCTTGAGGTAGAGATATTCCAAGTTTTTTAAGATATAGCCAGACTGATTCCCATAGTGGTTGTACAAGCTTGCACTCCCACCAGCAGTGGAGGAGTGTTCCCCTTTATCCACAACCTCGCTAGTATGTGCTGTCATTTGAGTTTTTTATTTTAGCCATTCTGACAGGTGTGATCTCAGGAATCTCAGAGTTGTCTTGAGTTGCATTTCTCTGGTGATTAAGGATTTTGAGCATTTCTTCAAGTGTCTCTCAGCCATTAGGGATTCCTTCTTTGTGAATTCTCTGTTTAGCTCTGTTCCCCATTTTTTGATTGGATTAATTGATTTCTTGACATTTAATTTATTGAGTTCTTGTACATTTTGAAAATGAGCCCTCTGTCAGATGTGGGTTTGGTGAAGATCTTTTCCCAATCTGTAGGCTGCCATTTTGTTCAAATGACAGTCTCTTTTGCCTTACAGAACCTTTTCAGTTTCATCAGGTCCCATTTATTGATTGTTGGTCTTAGATCCTGAGCTGTTGGTGTTCTGTTCAGGAAGTTGTCACTTGTGGTGATGAGCTCGAGGTTTTTACTGACCTACTCCACTAATAGATTTAGTGTGTCAGGACTTATGTCAAGGTCTTTGATCCACTTGGACTTAAATTTTGTACAAGGTAATATGTATTAGTCTAATTTAATTCTTTTACATGTTAACATCCAGTTGGACCAGCACCATTTGTTGAAGATGCTGTCCTTTTTCCATTGTCTGGTTTTGTCTTCTTTGTCAAAAATTAAATGACCATAGGTGTGTGGATTCATTTCTGGGTCTTCAATTCGATTCCATGTATCCACTGGTCTGTTTCTATAGCAGTACCATGCTGTTTTTGCTACGATTGCTCTGTATTACAGCTTGAAATCTGGGAGGTGATACCTCCAGATTTTTTTTTTTGTACAGTACTGATTTAGCTATTCTGGGCTTTTTGTTATTCCATATGAAGTTGATAATTGCTTTTTCCAGGTCTACAAAGAATTTTAGTGGTATTTTCATTGCAATTACACTGAATCTGTTTATTGCCTTTGGCAGGATGGCCATTTTGATTATGTTGATCCCACCTATCCATAAGTGTGGGAGATCTTTCCATCTACTGATGGCCTCTTCAATTTATTTCTTCAAGGACTTGCAATTCTTGTCATACAGGTCTTTCACTTACTTGGTTAGAGTTACCCCCAGCTATTTTATTTTGTTTGTGGCTATTGTGGAAGGTGTTGTTTCCCTAATTTCTTTCTTAGCCCATTTATTTTTTTCTATAAAGAAGGACTTTTGATGTTTTTGAGTTAATTTTGTATCCAGCCACATTGCTGAAGGTGTTTATCAGTTAGCTGTAAGAGTTCTCTGGAGAGGAATTTTTGAGGTCACTTATATATACTATCGTATTGTCTTCAAAAAGGATAATTTGACTTATTCTTTTTGTATCAATTTGTGTCCCCTTGATCTCCTTTATTTGTCTTATTGCTCTAGCAAGAACTTCAAGTACTATGTTGAAGACATATAGTTCTTTTAATAAATTGTATACATTTGCTTTTTAGAAAATTGTTAATTTCTCCTAAAATTGCTGCAGGCTCTTTGCCAATCCTCATTGATTACTCACAAATACATAATGTCAGCATTAGTAAGAGGCACTACTACTGCGGCCAGGTCCATTCCTGACAATTGATGTAGTCTTATTCTACCTTTTACAATTAATTCAGTTATCTTTTCTATGTATGTCTTTAATTTTTACTTTGTTTATGTGGTAAGAAACTTCATTCCAAAATGCTATCTTCCCATTGCATAATGAGTTCTGTAGCAGAATGAGTTGATGGTAAAATGACCAAAATACAATCAAATTTAGGAACAATTCGATCTCCATCACACATTTATTCATCCAAGAGGCATTACAAACTTCCACATG
>CAJQZJ010000542.1:2234349-2260746 GCA_907164525.1 Lophiomys imhausi
TTCCCATAGTCAGGGTGATTTTGTGGCTAGGCACAGTGTTGGGAGAAGGGTCCCTGAGAACTTTAGTGTAGTTGCCAGTAACTTCTCAGTTGTGTACCGCCTGTACAGGGGGCTAAGAATTGGAGAGAAAAAGAACACAAGGAGGGACACCAAGACAGAATCTGATCAAAGTGTCAAACTTTACTAGTCATAAGTTCACTATAAATTAAAAAACTGTAAATACAAGGCAGGGTAACCATGACAATGCATACCTCAGAATCTTCCCACTTGCTCTACAAGGTCAGCAAACAGAGCAACAAATACAGGTACAAGGACATTCCCAGGCTTACTTCCCAAACTGGATGATACAGAGAAAACCTGAATATGTGACAAGTCACCAAATAGCTGCTATGAAAGAATGGCTACTACAATCCCTTTTTTTTTTTTGTTACAAAAATGCGCAAGGACTGTGGTGTCTTAGGTTGGAGCACAATCAGTCTTCCCTTACCTGTCTTCAGCACTCCCCAAACAAGTTTTGAAAGTTGGTGTTGGTGAAGTGATTGTCCAAACTCTTTTACCCGTCATTGGCTATCCAGCCCATGCACATGCAGGAAGGGGATTAACCAGCATCTCTCTTCACCTTAGCAAGTCATATCCCCACCTGAGGGGAATCTGGTAATAGTTGGTGAGGCAGGGCCAGAAGAACCTTTAAGATGGATTTATTAAATGCCTGTTGCTTTCTTCTGTATCTTACCACACATCTAATTAATAGGAACAATGTAATTATAATAACTCCATAAAATGCATAGAGAAAAATCCAAGAAGGATCAAGTAACTTCTTAACATTACTTCATACCTTGCTGAAAAGGTGAAATCTACAACCCAGATTTCAACCTGAATGCTGGACAAGTTAACAATGCCATAGGTCAATTTCAAAGACAAATTCAAATCTTCTGCATTTCATTGTCCCTTGATAAGAGAAGACAGGTGGGTTTGCTGTAACTAGCATTATTAACTTTAAAAGGTGTAAGACAATCAAATTTTGTCATTTTTTCCAGCAGATCTATTTCTTCTGCTAACAAATCTACTTGTTGCTGAAGTATCAATATTGCTCTATGAAAATGTTCATTAAAAAGTTGCTGTGTGGCAAAAGCTTTGGATGTAACTGCAACAAAATCTTTTAAAGCCTGAAAAGTAACAGCATTCTGAGTTACAGAGACAGCAGCAGCTGTCCTTCCAGCCATTGCCACTAACCCTGCAGTGATGATATCTGCAGTAATGCCAAAGTCTTTCCTGAATCTAGTAAGACGTACATTCTTAACTTGAGAAAAGTTCTCAAAACCAGTTATGGAGACCCATATGAAAAGTGGAATTCTCATAACCACAGCAGCCCTTGAAAAAGCATTCCAACAAGGACTCAATATACATGTTCCTTTTGTACAATTCAACTGTTCAGACAAACTGATGTTGGTAAGGAGAAATACAAAAGGAAATGTAACACAAACAGGTGCACCAGACAGAGGCTGGAATATAAACTTTCTCTCATAGTACCCATAGAACACAACCTTTCTCTCATAGTACTAATGTCCAATCCACTTATAGGAGGTATTAAACAAATAAGAACCATGTAGAAATAAGAAAGGTCTAAAGTCCAGACAAGAGTATTCATTACAAAGTGTCTGATCACCAAACAATGAAGAACTAATATTTGCCCAGAATCTCGAAGGCTATGCCCTGAGTCCCATATTATCAGAGACTCTGTGGAAAATAGCCTGTTAGGAACACATACCCCACAGAAGGGATAAATCCAATAGGAAAAATTCTTCTCCATAAAAAAAGGATAAGCAGGAAACATTGGGGACAGGGTCATTGTGCATGTCCTGAATCTTTAAAGCAAGGGATGATAAGGTTCTTGAATCCTCCACACTTCCCCTCCTGGACAGAGAGTTCAATTACCAGGGTTCTTCAGAGAAGGGGAGCTAGGAGCTAGAAGAGCTAAACCCTGCACAAAATCTCCCAAATTTTCCGAGGCTGAAGCCTTATGCAGTGCAATGAAGGATAATTCAGAGTGAAGCATAAAGCTCCTTTAATGAACCAGTTGCCCCAGTTATGAAACTCCCTTGTTAATCACTGCTGGTTTTCAGCCCCAAAAACTAGCACTGACTATCCCAGTAATGATTTCATTTCAGCGATGCTATTCTTTTGTTAATCACAGCAGATTCTACAGCTGCAGCTTACTGAAACTACTGACTCTTAATACAGTATATCATACGAACAGTCTGATAGAACTGCGGGATTCTAAAACCCCCTTCTGAAACTACAGAGGTCATATTTGCATCATCTGCATTGTTTTTAAGCATTCTTTATTTTTTTAAAGTGTTTAAAGTTTTTTATTTTTTATTTTTAATTTATTTATTTATTGCTTCAGGTTACAACTCCATCATAGTGTCCTCTTTTGACCCTTCCCAGTCCAGCCCTCCCACCCTCTACCCACCAACACTTCCATCCTACACCTCTGGAGTGGAGTGTCCCTATTTAATAGTCCCCTGCCCCAGTTCAGCCGTCATATGAGGGCCAAGAGCATACCCATACACTGAGGGCCTATAAGGCAGCACCACTAGAGCAAAGTGTCTCATTGACAGGAAGAAAAAGTCTATGTTCCTGTTCCCTTTGGTGCATTGGTTGTAGTATAGGTATCCTGTACTATATAGCTAAAATCTGACTAAAAGTGAATAGATGCCAATGGCATCCTTCTGAGTCTGGGTTAGCTCACTCAGAATGAGCTTTTCTAGTTGCATCCATTTGGCTGCAAATTGTATAGTTTCCTTGTTTCTGATAGCTGAATAATATTCCATTGTGTAGATGTACCACATTTTTTAATCCATTCTTCAGTTGAGGGACATCTGGGTTGTTTCCAGTTTCTAGCATTACAAATAAGGTTGCTATGAACATAGATGAGGCAACATCCTTGTGATTTGGTGAGGAGTCATTTGGATGTATACCCAGAAGTGGTATGGCTGGGTCCCAAGGCAGAGCTATTCCAAGTTTTCAAAGATATTGCCAGACTGACCTCCATAGTGGTTGCACAAGCCTGCACTCCCACCAGCAATGGAGGAGGGTTCCCCTTTCTCCATACCCTCGGCAGCATGTGCTGTCATCTGAGCTTTTGGTCTTAGCTATTCTGACAGGTGTGAGATGGAATCTTAGAGTCATCTTGAGTTGCATTTCTCTGATGATTAAGGATGCTGAGCATTTCTTCAAGTGTCTCTCAGCCTTTAGGAATTCCTCCTTTGTGAATTCTCTGTTTAGCTCTTTCCATAAAAGACCCCAAAACTTGTGCCAGAGAACTCTTACAGGTGATAAACACCTTCAGCAAGGTGGCTGGATACAAAATTAATTCAAAAAATCAGAAGCCCTTATTTATACATCAAATAAATGGGCTAAGAAAGAAGTTAGGGAAACAACTCCCTTCACAATAGCCACAAACAATATAAAATACCTAGCGGTAACTCTAACCAAGCAAGTAAAGGACCTGTACAACAAAAACTTCAAGACCTTGAAGAAAGAAATGGAAGAGGCCATCAGAAGATGGAAAGATCTCCCATGCTCATGGATAGGTAGGATCAACATAATCAAAATGGCCATCCTACCAAAAGCAATATACAGATTCAATGCAAATTCTATCAAAGTACCAACACAATTCTTTATAGACCTGGAAAAAGCTATTCTCAATTTCATATGGAACAACAAAAATCCTAGAATAGCTAAATCAATCCTGTACAATAAAAAAACATCTGGAGGTCTCACCATCCCAGATTTCAAGCTGTACTACAGAGCAATAGTAATAAAAATAGCATGGTACTAGTATAGAACCAGACCAGTGGATCAATGGAATTAAATTGAAGACCCAGAAATGAACCCAAACACCTATGGTCACCTAATTTTTGACAAAGAAGCCAAAACCATACAATGGAAAAAGGAAAGCATCTTCAATAAATGGTGTTGGTCTAACTGGATGTCAACATGTAGAAGAATACAAATAGAGCCATACTTTTCACCCTGTACAAAACTTAAGGCTAAGTGGATCAAAGACCTTAACATGAGCCTGGACACACTAACATTAATAGAAGAGAAAGTGAGGAAAAGCCTGGAACTCATGGGCACTGGTAGCAACTTCTTGAACACCAATAGCTCCGGAGCTAAAACAAACAATCAATAAATGGGACCTTATGAAATTGAAAAGCTTCTGTAAGGCAAAGGACACTGTCCTCAGAACAAAACAGCAGCCTACACACTGGGAAAGGATCTCACCAACCCAACATCCGACAGAGGGCTAATAGCCAAAATATATAAAGAACTGAAGAAATTAAACACCAAAAGAATCAAATAACCCCATCAAAAAATGGGGTACAGAGATAAACCAAGAATTCACAGTAGAGGAATCTCTAAAGACCAAGAGGCACTTGAAGAAATGTTCAACATCTTTGGTTATCAGAGAAATGCAACTTAAAACAACTCTGAGATTCCATCTCACACCCGTCATAATGGCTAAGATCAAAAACTCAAATGATAGCACATGCTGGCGAGGATGTGGACAAAGAGGAACATTTCCCCATTGCTGGTGGGAGTACAACCACTTTGGAAATAAATCTGGAGATACCTTGAAAATTGGGTATAGTTCTACCTCAAGACCCAGCCATATCAATCTTGGGCATATATCCAAAAGATTCAAAATGAAACCACAAGGATAATGCCTCAACAATGTTCATAACAGCTTTATTGTAGTAGCCAGAAACTGGAATCAACCCAGAAGTCCTTCAACTGAAGAATGGATTTAAAAAAATGTGGTACATTTATACAATGGAATACTACACAGCTATCAGAAACGAGAAAATCATGCAATTCGAAACCAAATGGATGGAGCTAGAAAACCTCATCCTAAGAGAGCTGACTCACTCCCAGAAAGATAAACATGGTATGTCCTCTCTTATAAATGGATATTAACCATACATCACAGGATAAGTATCCTACAACCCACAGACCCAAATAGATAGAAACCTAGCATATCTATCATAGGAAAAATTTTACCTAGCAGTGAGTCATGGAATCTGCTGCATGTAAGTGGAACACCTTACCCTAGATAGTGTGCCATATCAAGCCCCAGTACAAGTGGAAGCTCTTGGCCCTCACATGACTGAATAACTGAGGGAGTATGATATGTGAGGGTCCATCTTATCTGAGGAGAAGGAGACTACCAATAGAGGAAAAATGAGGAAGGCAGTGAGTGAGTGAGGGAGGGAGGGAGGGGGGAAGGAGGGAGGAAACTATGTTCTAGAAGTAAATTGAGAAAATAAAATAATACTTTTTTAGAAAAGAGTTAATAAGCTTAAAAAATATAATAAACATACAATATAAAATTTCAAACTATAATTTACCAAAGGTACACTAGCCTTACCGGCATGAAAGGAAAAATGGCCTTAATTTCAGATTGGAATGTGAGACTGCAGGTGGCCCCATACTTTACACAAACTTGATAGCAGCTTAAAAGTTTGTTTGTTTGTTTTTGTAGATATAAAAAATATTTTCATGGTTTGGCATTAAAAAACAGGTAAAAGGTTTAAACAGGAGGATCACTATAGAGTTAGTTGTCTTATAAATTCTAGAGTTACAAGGAACAGGGTACTGATGGTGCACACCATTAATCCCATCATTTGAGAAGGGTACACCCTTAATCCCAACACACTAAAGACAGAAACCTGCAGATCTCGGAGCTCAAGATCAGCCTGACACAAAGCAAGCTCCAAACAGAGAAAAACATAGATCCAGGGGTGGTGGTGCACTTCTTTAATCTCATCAGTTGGGAAGTACATGCCTTTGATCCCAATACATAGAATGAAGAGAAAGGCACATAGGATTTGGAAGGATTTACTACTCACAAAAGGCATGCTGAAATTCAAAGCAAAGTGTCCTTTGAGATCTCAAAATATATACACCTAAAGGTTTGTTTAGTTCCAAAATATCAAAATAATTTCTTTTTTAATCTCAATTGAAAGATAATACTTTTTATATTGTCAAAAAAAACAAATTGGCTCTAGGAAAAATATTACCTGACCCCCCCAAAAAATAGTAGTGTCCCAGAGTTAGAATTAGGGCAGGGCTCTGTTCTTATCTTTCCAGGAGATTTAAAGTATCCATCCAAGGAATCCAGGGACAACTGGACAACTGAAACCTCAGGAGATAACAGATCAGACACCAAAGAAGATAAGTAGCCCAGACGATCCAGCCTTGCAGACTTCCTCAATAGCTGTTTCCTCAAAAGTCTACAAGCACAACAACTCAAAATCTCTAAGATTGTTCAGCTCCACAGACTGTCCCAGCCAGAACTTCAGTAAAGCCCTGAAGTTTAGCTTCTGTCTACAAACTTATTAGGACATGTAAATAGCTGAGCACAAAAAGATTGAACATCAAATGATTCTCTTAACATTTTTTTTTACCATTTTTCCATTCGTATTTGGGCCCCAAACAGGTTTACTACATCCCAAATCAGCAGGAAGTCATTTTAAGAGAGCAACTGTGGAGCTTGACTGAATCCATCTTGAAAAAAGATTCCATTCTGTATTAAGTTTGAATCATAGCTGACCTCCAGTTCCAGAACTACAACAAAATGTACCTGACCTTGTATTCCAGGGGTGTTCCCTTGTCATCACCAGAAAGCTCACTCTGAGAAAGAACCCAAAAAGTCTAAACAAACTTTCTGGTGGTCAAACTGACCTCACCTGGTTAGTCAGTAACAACGAGCCAATCAAAAATGGACATAACTAGTTACCCAAATGTCATCCAATCATATGGTAAAGAACCTACTTCTTTGTCTGAGTCTCTATATAAACTCTGTACTTTTGGGCCTGGGGGCTCTCAACTCAAACTGCTGTGTCGATGAGTGTTGAGAGTCCAAGCTCTGAGCTTGAATAAACAACCCTCATGTATTTATATCAGAGTTGGCTCCTGGGTGGTCTTTGGGGTCTTAAGAACCCGGCAAAACAATGATGTCCCACCTCCAGAAGGTGGGGTGGGTAATTTTCCCCCCTTTGGTCATTTGATGGGTTTTAGATACTTCTTATTATTTAGGGGGAGAGAATACAAGCTGTTAAATGGTCTTGTTAAATAGGTTTTGGAGGCTAGACCCAAGGACTTCTCTCTTTTTCTTTTCTGTATCCTTCTATCTCTCCTATGTAGGGATGAACAGATTTGAGAAAATGGGATATAGACATAATATATTAATGATAAAGAAAAAAGGACAGATTATTGAATATGCCCTTATACCTTTGTATATTGATACAAAATTAAGATTATATTTGGCTAAATTGGTATTGATCTTTGTATATTGATACAAAATTAAGGTTAACTCTTTTTAAGTTATTGTACTTAGGTAATGCTTAAAAATGAAATGTGAAGTTTTGGCCCTTTGCTACCAAATGTCATAAATAGGATAATTAAGAAATGCAAACTCGTAGTCATTCGAGCATGTCATTTTGTTAGGTATTAGGACAGTCTATCACAGTTATTTTCTAAGCTAATCAGAAATCAAGTTGCTAAGAGACAAGCAACATTTGCTTATCCAAATATAAGAGATAGATAGGTGGTCTCCAAAAATCTCAAGAGATCTGCAGAATATGGCATTCAAAGATGTTTTCTTAACTTAAGATTTTTTTTATATCGAGACATGTCAGCTCCTGACAGCACCCCCTATTCTACTCCAAGTAGAAGATGAGCATCGAAGAATCTCCAATTGGAGATGGTTGAATTAGTGGCAAGTCTATCTCTTGACAAGAAAAATCCCTTGGTTCAACTGTAGGCAGAATGCTGTCCAAATAGGACAAAACTTGGAATCAGGTAAGTTGACAGCCTAGCTCTGCCAAGACAGGGTAGGGAAGTCCTTCATAATTCCTGCTTTATAATCAACGTCTGTCAGAGAAATGGGGCCAAATGGCTGAAGATTGATGCTGTAATGTATGGAGAGAAAATGGGAACTGTCCAGGCAGCCACTGGTATGTCATTTCTTAGTTTTGGAAGCTGTGGGCCCTGGACTTCCTATATAATCAGATATACTCATCCCTCTCAGGTCTATGAGGTGGTTGAAGAATAGATAGCTAGAGTCTCATAGCTAAATTTTGAGTTGTTCAGGAATTAAGAGGGTGTTCTGGATCTAAGAACATGTTTTTAAAATTGTGATGCAAGTTAGGATGGAAGCTGAGTTGGATATAGAATTTTAAACTCAACTTTAAACTTAGTAGAATGTTAAAGTCAGGTGCCAAATACATATGGACTGGACATTGGGAATGTAGGCTAAGCCATATAACTCTCATAATTGTGGCCTAATTACTTCTGTTGTTTTATATTTTATTTGTTGTTATAAGAGAATGAGCCATTTGTTGGACTGAAAAGGGGAGCTGTTGGGAGGAAAAAGATATACCTTAAACTTAAAAAAAAGGAAGTTGATGGGGGGGTTGAGGGGGAAGAGGGTGGGAAGGTGAGACTGGAGGGGGGAGTAGGGAGGTGATTGTGATTGAGATGTAACTCGAAGAAATAAAAAATAAATTTTAAAAAGAATCTATTTAATAATTATGCAATTTTTCCTGCTTCATTTGGAGCAGGAGCATCATCTCTTGTAATCATGCAAATAACTTGAGGAGAAATATGTACCCATACAAGTCAGTCTTTCCTAGCTCACAGCCAAGGATTTTTTAGGACACTCTTTGAAGTTAGGATAGAGGAGCTCATGAGAAGTGACTCAATGTGACATGGCTTAAAAATGGGACCAGTTAGGGATGCTAGACCTTTGTAGTTTTCCTGTGTGATATCATACTCTGACTACATGGATGAATCTTTCTCTGGTCAGTGAGATCATGAGAAGATGATGGCTTCCTCTTCCCCTGCATGTCACACAGCATCACCTGGTACTGGTGGGGAGAACTGTGACTGAATATCAAAAGCAAAGCTACTAGTGGATAGCACATTGGAAGCAGGATTTGGACTTCTGTTCTGAAACCCGTTTAACAAAGTCATTACTAAATGCCACTGTAAAGCTTGTCCCAAAAGGGACACTTTCTAGGACAAAAGAGACAAGAAACAACATCTAATCAAATTTTAGTGGCTTTGCTTGTGTATAGACATTTTTCACAGAAGTGAGTACAAGTTAATAACACAGGAAAATAGGTAAAAGTTTCAATTATAATAATGTAATTTTTTCAGCATAATCATTCTCACTTACAATACTCTTAAGATATCTTAAAAATTTTATCTTTGGATTGTAGTGCGGTTATCCTGTCCTTAGTGGCTAATATCTGCTTATGAGTAAGTACATCCCATGTGTGTCTTTCTGGGTCCGTGTTACCTTAATCAAGATGGTCTTTTCTGTTTTCAACCATTTGCCTGCAAATTTCATGATGTTCTTTTTCCTAATAGGAGAGTAGTATTCCATTTTGTAAATGTACCACAATTTCTTTATCTATTCCTCAGTTGAGGGACATCTAGGTTCTTTCCAGTTTGTGGCTATTACAAATAAAGCTGCTATGAACATAAAAAAAATAAAACAAAATATTACAAAACCACAGCTAGAGAAGACTCAATGCTGGAAAGTGAAAACCTTTTTGCCTAAGGCCAATAACATGACAAGGGTGCCTTCACTCACCACTTCTGTCCAATATAGCACTGGCGGTCCTATGCATAGCAATAGACCAGGCAAACAAACAGAGCAGTTGGAAAAGACAAGGAAGACGTCTTTCTGGCAGATGATATCCTATATACAGAAAATGGTAAAGAATGCACCAAAAATAGGCCCCTCTTTCTTAGAACTATAAAAATTTCAGAACAGTTGTTGGTTACAAAATCAACATACAAAAGTCAATTGTGTTTCTAACATTAATGACAAACTATTCAAAAAGATAATTTAATAAACCAATTCATTTACAATACAAACAAGAAAGGGAATTGAAGAGGAGGCAGATGCAGGAGAGACGAGGAGAAGACGTGCAGCTGAAGCAGGAGCCACAAAGTGCAAGTATTTCTAAGATCTATGCTGGGCGGTAGCCAGATTAGCATAGTGGGTTAAGAATAGGGTAGTAACTGCTCAGTTTTTGTGTTATGAAGCATGATTAACAAATAATATAAAGACTCAATTATTTAGATGATAGCTGGGTAAAAAGTAAAACAGTGAATATAACAAAATCACAGAAAGTTACATTAACACCCAGCTATAGCATTCCTGGGCATATACCCAAAAGATGCTCCACCAAACCACAAGGACATTGGCTCAACTATGTCCATAGGAACTTTTTTCATAATAGCCAGAAACTAGAAATGACCCAGATGTCCCCCAATCGAAGAATGGATAAAGAAATTGTGGTACATCTACACAGTGGAATTCTACTCGGCTAGTAAAAACAAAGAAATCATGAAATATGCAGGCAAATGGACAGATCTAGAAAATATCCTCCTGAGTGAGATAATCCAGACCCAGAAAGACACAAATGGTATATATATTAACTCATAAGTCGATATTAGCCATATAGTACAGGATAACCACTCTACAATCCACAGACCCAAAGAAGCTAAGTCACAAGGAGAGCTCAAGAGAGGATGTTTGAATCTCACTAAAAAGGGGGAAATAAAATGGACATTGGAAATGGAGAGAGAGAGGGAAAGGTATGGGAGAGGGGTTAGAGAGGGTAACAGAGGGGTAATCAAGTGTGAGAAGAGTGGGGATGGGTGGTGATCAGGCTGGGAGAGAGAAGGGAAATTGGTGGGAGGGGTATCTCTGGGACAGGCTGGAAACCTGGAATGAGGAAGGCTCCTGGAAGGATATGGGGGTGACCCTAGCTGAGACACCTAGTATCAGGGGGTACTGAGACTGAAGTGGTCACCTCCTATATATAAGCAGGCAGGATTTCCAGTGGAGGGATGGGGACACCAACCCACCCACAAAACACTCGACCCAAAATCTGTCTTACCTACAAGATACGCAGAGATAAAGATGGAGCTGAGATTGAGGGAATGGCCAATCAATGACTGGCTCAACTTGAGACCCACCCTATAAGAGAGACCCAACCCCTGACACTATTAATGATACTGTTTTATCCTTGCAGACAGGAGCCTTGCATAACTGTCTTCCAAGAGGCTGCATCCAGCAAGTAATGGAAATAGATGCAGAGGCCCACAGCCAAACATTAGGTGGGACTCAAGGAGTCTTGTGGAAGAGTGGGAGGAAGTATTGACGGAGCTGGAAGGGTCAAGGACACCACAAGAAGACCTACAGAGGAAACTAACTTAGGGCCATGGGGGCTCAGAGAGACTGAACCTCCAACCAAAGAGCTTGCATGGGTTGGACCTAGGTCCCTTATACATATGTACCAGATGTGCAGCTTGTTCTTTATGTCAATCTCCTAACAAGTGGAGCGGGGGCTGTCTCTGACTCTGTTGCCTGCCTCTCTTTCCCATAGCTGGGCTGCCTTGTCTTGTCTCAGTGGAAAAGGATGCATTTAGTCCTGATGCGACTTGATGTGCCAGAGTGGGTTGGTACCATGGTGTGTGTGGGGTCTCCCCTTCTCCTTAGAGAAGGAAAAGGAGAATGGGGAAAGTGGGTGGGAGGGTGGGACTGGGAGGAGAAGAGGGAGTGGGGCTGTGATTGGGATGTAAAATGAACAAATAAATAAATTAATGAAAAAATGTCAAATAGTTTTTCTAAAGAAAATTTAATGTAGTTTTTTTGTTTTATGTGATTTTAATGGAACATTGATAATTGTGGCTACATGCTATTTGTTGTTTAAAATTAAATATTTTCTTATATGGAAAAAAGAGAATGCTACCAAAATAGACTACTTGATCAGTGAAACAGGATAGAAAGGTCCTAAACAAACTCAAATACTTATACTCAACAGATTTCCCATAAAAGCACTGAGAGACATAAAGAGAAAAACAGCACCTTCAAAGGCTGGTTCTGGGAGCTAGAGACATGGCTTAACAGTTAAGTGAACTTACTCTTCTTGCAGAGGACCCAGATTCATATATAAGCACCCACATGCCAGTTTACAACCATCTATAACTTGAGTTTCAGGACATCCAAATGCCCTCTTCTGACTTCTGCTACACACCTGCGGTGAGGTAGAATATCATGGTAGCAAAAATTTGAGTAAAAGTCAAATTACTTGCCTCATGGCAAAGAGACAAAGACCAGAGTGACTTCATTTGATCCTAATTACCCCCAAATTCCTTATATGCAAATACCATTAACATCGATTTGCTGATAAAATTTCCCATGAATCAACATTTAGTGGATGCATTCAAACCATAACATTCCACCTTTCACATCCAAATTTAATATTTTTCTCATGTGCAAGTACATTCATTCTATCCCAGTACCCCCAAATTCCCAACTTCTTCCGAGTCCAAAGTCCAAAGTCTATGTAAATGAGATAGGAGTAAGACTCAAGCAATGATTCATCCCAAGCTTATGAAATGGAACAAGTCATCTTTACACAAACTACAATACTGAGGCCAGGGTTAGGACACATGTTTCCATTCCAAAAAGGACAAGTAGAAAGGAAAATAAAAACAGGAATCCCAAATAAGTCCAAAATCCAATTGGGAAAACACCAATATATTGTTGCCATTGTTATTTGATGCAGGATTTCATACAGCCCAGAGTGGCCATGAACTTGCTATTCAATGAGAACCAGAGTTTGATTCTTTAAGGTAGATTATTCATAATTTGTACTGGGAAGAATAAAACAAATGATAATGGAAATTATCATTTCAGATAGACTATTTTTCCTTAAAACTGTATTTTTGGTAAAGTCATAAGAGAAATCCATAAGTCATTTCTATCTTTGAGGTGTTCTAGGTAATGAGAACAATTAGAAAAGCCCATAGTGTATAGTCTGTCTGATTTGTCCAAGAAGCAGAGAAAATAGGAGTATGAGGGAGAAAGTGTAGTAAGAGATGATGTCAGAAAAGAATTGTGGGCTGGACTACATGCCTGAAGTATGTATTGTGAGCAAAATAACACATTGAAAGGAGATGTAAGTCATTTATAAAAAATTAAATATATCATTCCAGAATCCTCCTGACTATTATGTTGAGAATAAATTGTCTAGAAAAATGTCAGAAGTAGGAGGAAAATTCTAAGCCCACACCAATAATCTGGGTGGATATAACACAGTGGTAATTCTAGAGTTGATTTTCAGATTCTAGATTTATTGTCATGGCAGAACTATCAAAATTTGCTAGCATACTGGATTTCCTGATGTCCTTGAAATGGAAAGGCAGTCTGGTATGATCCCAAGCTTTTACACTGATTAATTGTAAGAATTAACTGACTGTCTTCTATTTTCAATCAATCTTTTTTAAGATGAGAAAAATCTTCAGAAAGATTTGACAGCGAATTCCAAAAGCTAAAATCTGAGTATTTTAGAATGTAATGTATATTATGCATTCAAGTAAAAATTTTGACAAATTAGTTGGGTATGAGAGGACTTCATGGTGGGAACTCACATCTGAGATTAGAAATAAAATTTGGGATGTCCAGCATCACACATAACTTGCAAATCTAGGAAATAATAGATGAATGAGAATACTAAGGAGGAATGTAAGCAAAGAAAACAGGCTCAAGGACTAATCCTGGTGTGTTCCTAGAATTCTAAGAGAGAAAAACTGTTGTCAGTGGAACAGGAAGAAACCAGGAGACTATGATTTCAATGTATGTAATATCTTTAGAGAAGTAAAAGATAACTATGTCAAAAGTCACTAAAAAGATCAGTGCCTGATAAGTGATTAATGGATTTATCAATTTAGATGTTATTACATATATTGTGAAGAACAACTGAAGCTGAGTGGTGGAAGAAAATCCTGATTGTACAGAGTTTAGAAATAAATTGTAAGAGGTGAACATGAAATACCAATTATATGTACTCTTTTAGAGAGCTTGTTTTTTTAGTGAGAATGGTATGCTGGCTCTACCTGGAAAAGTAATCATTTAATTTGAGCTCATTAAGAAATAATTTCAGTTGAGCACTGAATGTCAATAATACTCTCTGAAGAAGGGAAGAAGTAAAAACACTATTTGATCCTCAATTTAAGCAACTGCCCTAAAAGTTACTTGCTATCTCCCAATTTTCTACCTTTTCTCACTTAGTGATTGGGATTTTGTCTTGGAGTTACCTTTTAGTTTTTGCATTTTGTGTGATTATCTGAGACCTAGGTAATTCATCACATCACATATTTTCATCCAAATCCAATGACTGCCATTTACTTACCAAATTTCTGACACTGTTCATTGAAATATTGTAATCTAGAAAGAGATAGAACAAAGTTATTTCACTCAGCAAAAAATAATGTTCATTTAAAAATGACTGCTCTGGTACCATCTACTTAATCAAAAAATTGACAGTTATCAATCCCATAATCATATTTTCTCTTCCATGTACAAGGTTTTGAAAAGATTTTTATTTTATTTCTGTGTATATATGTGAACGTGTGTGCGTGCATGCGCCTGCGCATGAAGCTGTAAGACTCCAGAACCAGATGAAAGTAGTAGATAGCCTGGAGTTACAGACAGACGAAATGAAAAAAAAAAAAAAAACAACAACATTCTTAACTATCAGAGAAATGTGCACCAAAAGTACATTCTGATCCATCTGACCCTTATCAGACTGTCTATAATCAAAATAAAAAACAAATGCTGGTGAGGATGCAGGAAGAAGGCACCCTCTATAGACCACTTATTGAAATGTAAATCAGTATAGTCACTACAGAAATCAGTATGGATATTCCCCAAGAAAATACAGTTAAAATTACCTTATTATCCAGTTACATCATTCCTAGGTACTTATCTTCATGATTTCAAGTTAGCGTGGCACTGAGATGCCTGCTAATCCATGGCTAATCCATGTTTATTGTGGCACTATTCGCAATCACCAAGCTATGCAGTCAGTCTAGGTGGTCATCAATAGAGGGCTAGATAAAAAATGGTCAATTATACACAATGTAACCATAACAGAACACATATTCTAGCAGGAAAATGAATGGAGCTGAAGCTCATCATGTTAACCAAAATAAGCCAGGCCCAGAAAACAGATATCTCATGTTTTCTCCCATATACATAATCTATGCATAAATTAAATAAGGTGAGACTTGAAAGCAGAAGGAGAATTATTTAGGAAGAGGAACAGGACCAGTAGGATGGGGGAAAAAAGACAAGAGAATGGAATGAAGTAACAAAGGTCAAAGTACATGATGTATGTGCATGAGAATGTCATAATGAAACCCAATATTTTCTACAATGAATATAAGCTACTACAAAACCACACTTCTACTAAGAAACATGGAAAACTGATATAGAGCTTAACTAGTACAAGATATATTATCAGAGTCTTTCTTTCAAAAAGGCCATGCCCAAAGTAAAATGGTTCATTAATGTGGATGAACAACACCTATGAAGAACAATGAAAAGTTACTTAACCTCTTTTGATGAACACAGTAGTGATAATAACAGTAAGAGAAAGAATAATTACAGAGGGTGAGGTTAAAGGGAATGAAGCAACCACTTTGGTGTTTAGTTATTGTATACCACCCAGATGCCCCAACTCTATTGGACTGAAATGCTCATTCTTCCAGTACTTGAGGGTGTTGGCAGTTTCTGGGTTTATACTTATACAGATCACTCTTACCTGGGAAGAACTGACTTAGCCACAGAGAAAGGTCTTTACCAAGAGACAGGATTTGTTGCTTGCCCCCTTCCCCCAGCCCAGGACCCTTGAGGGTGGGGATGAGCTGTGCAAAATAGAACAACACAGACCCTGGGAGCCCAGTAAGTGGCATAAACAGACTTGTTTAATACAGAAATGAGGCAGGCATTTATACCCCCTCCCCAAGTACCATTGGCTACCCAGCTGCTCCCTGCAGCCATGACTCAATCTCTTTGATTCATACTTCATTGTCCACTCAGTGTCATCAACCTCTGGGCTCACTAGGCAGGTTCAGGCTGGTTCTAACTAAAAATGTTAGACATGTATGCACCTGTTGCTCAGTGGCAGGCTTTGTTCATCCTGGTAGGATTCATCCAATGGCTAAGCAGTATGGAAGTATAAAAACTCAGTCCCCTTTTCCTAATTTGGGACAACTCTGTACAATCACCTTGACTTGAAACTTGCTAATGAAATCAACTAATCTATTACTCCACTTCTGAAAATTTCTACTTCCTTTGATTTCTCATAGGTACTAAACCCCAACACACTCTATAATAAAATTTTCATGGAAATTCCACTTCCCAGTTCTATTCCTGGAAAAAATCAACCTACTGTATCATCTATATATTTCTAACTATATCTGATCCTGTTGTATTTTACATGTTACATTTAATTATTACAAAATTATAAGCCAGATAAAATCATTATATTCATTTTACAAATAGGGCTACTGAGGTACAAAGCTGTTAAGTAACTTATTCATGTCCCATATCTGATAATCAGGGAGACCATGATTTTGTGCTTGGCACTATAGCTCTGGATCACATAATCTTAATCACTATGCATTAATTCCTTTAATATCTTCACACAATGAAGATTGTTTTCTCAGGTATTTTATAAAAAATAACAGACTGCCTGACTCTATTTTAGTTCAATGTTCCCTGAAAATTATATCTTTTAATAAAAGAATTAGGAAAGAAATGCTATCCTGAGATTAGAAGTTGCGTTTTCCTTGGCCCTTTAGTTTCTCAGTACAAAAGCTAACATAATTTTGTCAAAATTAACTCCAATCGCCGGGTGGTGGTGGCACACGCCTTTAATCCCAGCACTTGGGAGGCAGAGGCAAGCGGATCTCTGTGAGTTCGAGGCCAGCCTGGTCTACAAAGCGAGTCCAGGACAGCCAGAGCTGTTACACAGAGAAATCCTGTCTCGAAAAACAAAACAAAACAAAACAAACCTATAATCCTTCCATTCCTCACATCAAAATCTTTCAATAGCTTTCCATCTCACAGCCAATACTAAACTCTTTTATAGTACACTAAATTGTTTATTGAAAGTTTGCATTGCTCTTCAATTAGGCCATAGCCTTCCTTGAAAGAAGTACACCCTCCTTCCACTGACAGCAACTTGACTACTTGACTTGGATTTTGCCAATGGACTATAATACACCTGAGCAGAAATTTTTAAAAGCACATTATTATTCTAGGATGACTATCTTACCTTTGCTAGAAAAATAGATTTTCTGTGTGTGGGCTACTCCTTTAACTTGTTTACCTGAATGAAGATAATATAAACAGAATGACAGGGAACCTAACGGAAATCATATAAAAATGGGCTCCAAAAGTGTTTTGGTGTATACTGCTGAGAGTTGGAAATTTGTTTTATGTATTTATACATGTTTATTTATGTATTTATTTAAATGTTTATTTTAAATTGTGTCAGTACATGCGCCTGCATGCACATGTGTTTTTGTGTATGCCACGTGTGTGCAGGTACCTGTGGAATCCAGAAGAGAGTGTAGGATCCCTGAAGCTGGAGTTCCAGGTGGCTGTGAGTTGCTTGGGATGGGTGCTGGGAAACTGGATTGAAGTCCTCTAGAAGAGTAGCAAGTGCTCTTAACTTCTGAGCTATTTCTCCAGCCCTTTTTTAAATATTAATTTTTCTTTATTCTTGAGAACATCATACATATATACAATGAACCATGACCACATCCATCCCCCATTTCCCCTTCCAACTCCCTCCAAGTACTCCCCCAAAATGGCCCCCTCCCATTTTGTGCCCTCTTTTTTTTAACATTTACTTATCAAGTCAAGTTACATCTCGATCACAGCCCCCTTCCTCTCCTCATCCAGGTCCCCTCCTCCTTCCCCTTTCTCTCCTCTCCTTCTCCTTGGGTGAGGGGAGCCCTCACATATCAGCCCCCCTCAGTTCATCAGACACATGGGGGCTAAGAGCTTCCTCTTACTCTGGGACCTGACATGGCAGCCCAGCTAGGGTAAAGTGTCCCTCTTACAGGCAACAGAGTCCAATTTGTCCTGCTCCTATGTGCTTGGGTGTGGGGCCACCTACTGGAGCATGGAAAATCTACCAGTGGCCACACATTTTAAAAAGACTTATTCTCCCTCCCACAGCAGCTATCAATTGCCCATAGCTAGCTCCTCAGCAAAGGTAGAGCCTGGAGAGCACTTCCCTCATCTGTGTGAGAATTTTGGCTAGATTGATCTTGTGCAAGTCTTGTGAGGGTAACCACACTTCGCATTTCACAGAACTCTTCCCCCACCATCCAGCTCGTAAATTCTCTCTGCTTTTGTCCTCCTTTGATGTTCTCTGAACCTTGGTGGTGATAGGGGTGAGAGAGATGTACCATTTAGGGATAAGCACTCAGTTTTCAGATGCATATTAAAACTGCAATATAACGCAGAGGAAGCTGATTCAAACGTCTTATTAAGGTATTTATGTAAGTCAAGAGCTCATGTATTCCAGGCTGGACTTAAACTCTATGTAGCTCGTAATAACCTTGAACTTCTGTCCCCCCTGCCTCTAAGTCCTAAATGTCAGGACTACAGGTGTGAGCCACCACAGCTGGTTTATGTGGTGCTTGGGACAGAACCCAGGACCTTATGCAAACACTCTGAGCTACATCCCCAGCCTTCTAACTCACATATCTTTTTATTTTTTTTATTCATGTGTATGTGTATAACTTTGTGTGAGTGCTTGCTTGGGCCAGAAGGCATTGGATTCCCTGGAGCTTGGGTTACAGGCAACTGTGTTGTGCTCAAAGCCAGGAACCAAACTTGGGTTCTCTGGAAGAGCAGTAATTACTATTAGCAGCTGAACGATCACTCCATCCCCATGACCCAACTATCTTAATGAGATAGCTTATGACATGTGAAACCTCTTACCTTCAAGTCACTGACTTCAATACATACCAGTACTTAGTGAAGACTCAAACACAGATTTGACTCCATTTACCTCATGTTGTATCAAGAACCCAGTCTTGTCCTCCCACCAGCATCATATTCACCATGGACTATTTGGATTCAGGAATTAGATTGATGTATCCCCTCTTAATCCCCACAGAACTCTGTACATAGTGAACTATATAGCACTTTGTACATCATAATAAAACTGGTGGTCCTTGAGTTCTAGAGAAAGTGCTGCATCTTGTACACATAAACATGTATACAAACCAGAATATACTACTGTGCCCATTACGTGAGAGGAATTTAATAATTATTTATTGAATAAATCGGTGCTTTAGCATTGCTTGATTTATCACACTTTTATTTTTCAATACATTTTAGTACAGCAAAGCAAATACAGGTAAACATTAGTATTCTTTACACAATAGCAGACAGAAAGGGAAGGCAGCCACAGCTTAGTGCTTTGTCAGTTGTTGTATATTTCGGTAACATCTGAAGCTAGATCACTTTACTGATGATTTTTTTTCAAGCTATCAAGGAAAAGCCTATATCTATAGCTATATGCTATATATTCTCTTTCAGACAATGTAACAAGATGGAAAGAGTCCAAAAAACACTTTATAACACTATCAAAACTCTTATAGCAAAGTACAACAGAGACAGCAAGTGGTCAATCACATTTACATTACTGGACAGTATTATTAAAACAATTTAAACTGTTCAAGATAGCAAACAAGAACTAAATATGAAAATACATAACTGGAACTGGGACACAATATCAAATACAATACGTACCCCACAACTCCAATACATGAGAACCAGGGCTCTAGGCCCAGCTTACAAGGCTTTGTTTACTGCCACACATTAAATCTATCGCAAGTTGCGAACAACCAATGGCCGGTGCCCAGCTTCAGCTCTATTGGCCTCATCTTCCATTGCCTCCCTGTACTGCTCTGGCCAGTCCTGCGGCTCCTTTCTGTGGATTCGGGCCACATATCGCAGGGCTTTCATCTTGGAGGTTTCCAAGCGGGCCCTAGGGCCCCATACAAAATCATATTGCACTGGATCACTGTCAGGAACCCGCAAACTGTCTATGTAGCGCTGACTCAAATACCTACAGGTAATCACATGCTTTCGCCCATTTTGAACCCCCAAGCCCCTCAGAAAGGCCCAGACTGCAGACTCCCTAGCATGGTTGCCCATTATAAAGATGAAGCTTAGAACCTGCATTAAGAAATTGTTGCCGGGCCTGTTTGGACTGTCCACAATCTCTTCAGTATCTTCCATTTCTCTTCGGTTGTACAGGGTGTAGGAGTGGTTCCTGGGATCAAGGACCACTAGTTCTGTCCCATACACATGGTTTAGGGTGCGAGCAGCACGATTCAGGAGGTCAGGGAACACTTTGCTGCATTCTCGACCAATGTAATAGAGAATTCCTTTCTTTGGTATAGGTAGCTTCGTCGAATCCATCAGAAGAAATAACTGGACCAATTTCCTTGACTTGCTCTCTAATCTTGACTCGGGCCATGAATGGGGAGAATATTTTGAAGGATAGCCTGGAGCATCTGAATCAGGAGCCAGTAGCTCTGGAGAAACTTCCTCAAAAAAGGGCCTCCTAAAGTGAGGAACAGCCCTCCAATCATCAGCAACATCTCTGATAGCGTCTTCTTCCAGTGCTTCACTGTACTGCGCTGGCCAGTCCATAGGATCTTTGTTATAGATCTTAGCCATGAACTTCAGAATTTTCATCTTGGTGGTTTCTAGGTGGGATCGTGGGCCCCAGTAAAATTCATACTCAACTGGTACACAGTCAGTTATTGGCCTGTAGTCCAAGTAACGCTGCCACACAAACTCTACAGACAGAAGTCTCTTCGGGTTCCCAAAGACAGAAAGCCTTCTTTCACGCTGCACTCCAAATCTCCAGAGCATCTCCCAAATATCAGCTTCCCTGGCTTGGTTGCCATTTAGGAATATCTGTCCCAGGATCATCATCAAGAGGCCCATCTTTGGCCCATTTGGGATGTCTTCTAACCCTTCAAAGGGCACAGGTCCCAGTTTGTTGAGCAGGATGTAGGTGTGCTCCTCGGGGTCTAGCTCCTTCAGTTCAAACCTAAAAATGCACTCGAGGTGGGCTGCTGCTCGTCTGAGGATCTCTGGGAACTGGTGGCGATATTCTTTGACAATGAATTGCCTCATTTCAGATTCCTTGATAGGGTACTTGGTCTGATCCTTCACCAGCAGAAACTGCAACAATTCTGCTACATTTTGCTCCATGGGATCCTGAGGCTTCAGGGTAAGGGCAACATGGCCGGTGCCATGGCCCATAATGGTAATGGAGTTGGAATTCTCACTGTCTCTCAGGACCTGGAATTCCAGGGGGGCTTCAGAACGCTTTGGGCGTACAGAGGGAGCAGAGGCCTTTTGCAGAGCAATGGAGGCGCACTTGCACAAATTCATGCCCACAGAAGCGCCGCGGCTCAAAGCTGCTGCCTCAGGGTTTTCAGCTGCAGGGGACATCTGGGAAATGCTAGGGCCCTCGGCACCTAGGGCCATCCACGAGGTGCTCGGCCCCTCCCCTAGGCTGTGCAGCCCAGAGGTGCTAGGGCCGTCTTGGCAGGGAAGCAGACCTCTGGTGGAGGATCCCTCCGCAGCGCAGGGCGCCATTGAGATGTTAAAGCCTTCAGCAGAAATGGATCGCAGGGACGTGCTCCGGCCCTCAGCTGAGGTGCTCGGGCTCTCACCCGCAGTGAATGGCGCCGTTGTGTGCAGTCCCTTATTGGAGGTGGGCGGCACACTGACGCTAGATCCCTCCAAGATGGTGTGTGGGACCCGGGTGCTCTGCACTTTACCGGAGGGGGGCGGCATGGAAGTGCTCAGTCCCTCAGAGGAGGGGGACGACACCGAGATGTCGGGTTCCTCCGAAACCGAGAGCAGCACTGAGGTGCTCGGGCCCTCATCAGAGGTGGGCGGCAGGTTGATGCCCAGTTCATCAGAGGCAGTGGGCGGCACCGAAGCGCTTGGGGCCTCACTAGCGGGGGAGGGCATGTTGATGCCCGGTCCCTCCGAGATGGTGGGCGACACGGAGGTGCTTAGGCCCTCACCAGAGGGAAGCGGCATGGAAACGCCCAATTCTTTGGAGAAGGTGGGCGGCTCCGAGGAACCCAGGCCCTCACCCAGGGTGGGGTGCACATCAGGGCTCTCATTGGAGTCAGGCTGCTCGGAGATATTCAGCCCTTTAGAGACAGTGGGATGCTCAGAGGCGTCTGAGCCCTTAGGAGGAGTGGGAGTCACAGAGATGCTCCGCGCCTCTGGGGCGGTGATTGACAGAGCGGTGTTCAGCCCTGCTGAGTCTGCAGGAGGACAGGAGGTGCCTGGGCCCTCCCCGAAGGTGGGCAATTCGGAGGTGTTCAGCCCCTTAGAGATGATGAGCTGCCCGGAGGCGCTTGAGCCCTCTGAGGCTGTGGGCGGCACAGAGGTGCTTGGGCTCTCCCGGGGAGTGGGCAGCACGGAGGTGCCAGAGCCCCCAGAGGCGCAGAGGCCCTGAAGGATCTGAGGATCACTGGGATCCTGAGGGACGTCTGGGACTGGCACCGCAGCAGGGAGAGCATTCCCGCTGCTGTTGCGCGCAGCGGCCCTTCCACCGCGGCGGCGGTGGCGCGAATTCTGGCTTACCAGCGACATGGTCCTGTCGACCCGGTGCAGGAGCTGACACCAACAGGCCCGCGATCTCACAGGAGAGGACGCGAGGTGTTGTAGGCGCCTCTGCACAGAACTGCCGCCAACAGGAGTGCTGTTGCTGCTGCCAGAACCAAAGTTCCAAGCAAGTCGCAGGAGCCGAAATTAGAGGTGGTGGGGAAGAAGGAAGGTTCTAGCCAACAGTGAACGATGGTCTCAGAATACTCGCTTCTCACACCCCACCTTCTGCCGCAGTCCGCGCAGGCGCAGTTGGGCTCTGCGACAAGACAACCCCGCCCCACCTAGCCCCTCCCGTGGGTCTGCGAAAGTGGACCTGGTGATTCTGCACCAAAACTGCGCAATGGCAGGAGGGAGGCTTTGGTAGGGTGAGACAAGGAGCTTGGAGAAGATGGGCAAATAGAGGTAATACTAGCTATTTCTCAGAGTCGGGGTACCTATTAGAGAGGGTTTCTACTCAATTGTCAAGTACTTCATGGATTTTCAAAATTGGTAGTTAGTATCCTTATGATTTGCATCTTCCTCAAAACCGTTTATGTGAAAAAAAAATCTGCGTGGTGCGTGAAAGGGTGCAGGTCTCATCCCTTCCCTTGTTTCCTCTGTCATTTTCTCTATTGAAGCCTCTAATGACTCATATTGCTGCCAACTATAAGAGCCTGTCCCTTCTCTAAAGGAATGGGACTTAGTTCTAATTAGGAAACCTGTAGCTAGCTAGAATTTTTCACTGTGCACAGTCCTAACCCTTACTGCTACAGAAAAATATAATCTATTTTGTTGGGTCCTGCAATTGTGCTATTCTAACCATATCCAGAATTAGTGATCCTAGGCAGTTAGCAGCATGGAGCTATTAAGGAAAAGTCACAGTCAGATTTTGAAAATTGCAATGGTTTATGGAGGCAAATGTTTGGGAAGGTTTCTACTGGTTAATAAAAAGCTACTAGAATTTTGAGCCACAGTTAAGTGCAGGAAACATTGCCCAGAATTGGAAGGATAGTGGATAGAGGGAAACATTTGGTTTCCTTATAGGACTACATGATAACCTATGCTGCCAGTATTCTGTTATGTTCCTATGAAATAATCTTGTGTAGCTTAATGCAATACCAACCGGTTTTAATAGAATCATAGGATGTCATATTCTGATAAGATATTATGCTATCCACTTGGCATTCACTGCATGGGTCCACAAAATTGGTTATGGGCCTAACACACTATTACCCAAATATTTGTGTCTGATTAGTCTCTGAATCTCAGTGAATGTCCATGGCTAGGAGAGCAGGCTCATCTTCATCAGTGAGGTTTGTGGGGGAGCTTTCCAGAAGAGATGCATTCTGCTGCAATGTACTGAAATCAGGCTAGCCAGAAGCAAGCCAGAACGCAGTTAAATATACCATTTTATGTACTGCTACAGCTGAAGACACGTGTAGACTTGGGAAATTGAGTGTTTCTTCTTGTTCATATTAGTGTGCACTAGAGTTCATGTTTCCTGATGATTGTCCAGCATACACACTAAATAGGGCAATTCCATGGACCTGGACTAGAATTCACAGGGATTCTTGGCAACTTAAATAAAGTTGCTAATTTGATAGCCACATACAAAATTATATCATGTAGTATGGAACAGTCACATATGGGATCCTAGGAGGTGGCCACATTATTTCAAAAACAAACATTAACTATATCATACATTTGGCCCATTTCTGTCCCGTCTTATTATGACATACCTATATCTCAGTGAAGGACCACCTGTTCTATCATAACCACTTAGAAGGAAACTTTTCTAGTGAGTTCATTGGTATAGTTTTAACAGACTTAAGGATTACTCTCTGGAGGTATAGCAGTACCAGAACACCAACAAGTTTCTTCCGAAGTCAGCTTGAACATTATTTTTCTGATTGCTGTATGTGAGATGTGTACTGAGAGACAGAAACCACACCTGGGCAAGGGTTGGGCCATATATGAAAGCAGAATTATAACCCACAACTTTTAGAAACTTTCTCAGAAAAGTGACACTTTTGTCTACAATAAACAGTCCTGGAAACTCACCTGCTGCAAATCAGACTTTGTATGATGTCATTTTGCTAACATTAGTAACAATCTAGGAAGCTGAAGAATAACTTCTGTAACAATCAGTCTCAAATGGCTAAGACCTGATTAATAATTAACAACTTCCATAATTTTTGTTTATGCTTCTAACTTATGTCCAACAAGAGACAGTTAAAGATACAACCCTGAGAAATCACATAGGATGACCTGTTTCTAGTTAGCTGGTCTGCAGTTTTCCCAAGTTAATAACTGCCAATCAGTACATACCAGAAGCTTTCCCTTTCCCACTATAAAATTTTCTCACTTCTCTACCTGCCATTGAGTCTCTGCTAAAACAAAATTGACAGTGTCTGTCTCGTTGCTGTACTAAGCCCTGAGTAAAATTCTTTGCACGCCACGTGAGCTTTATTATTTCCACTGTATGCTGTTTTAGGATCCCTCAAAAACACTCATATTGGAACCGGGATGTGGTTCTGTAGTAGAACACTTGCCTGGTGTGAGTAAAGCCCTGAGTTTGATCCCCAGCACCACAAAAAAGGAACACTGGTCAGAAATGCCCTTCAAATATCTGCCAAGGTTTTATTGCTATTAGGTTTAGTGGGCCTAGCAAATTTTCTAAGATCTATAGGGAATCAGTTGACCATTTGGGTAGAAAATCACCCATCCTAACAGCACAGCGCCGTTAAGAGTTCTCCATAGAATCTAATACATTTTTAGTAAGAGCCATCTTTGTGGTAACACTTAAAAGCTTTGCTTATTTAATATGGCAGCCAGACTTTCAACTGTTGTAAGTCAGTTTCCACTGAGTATTATGTAAAACTTACGGTTGGTACTGTGAGAAGGTTAAGCTTTCAAGGAATGTTCAAACTGGGTATAGAAAGCATTATTTTACTTATTCATATTGTCAGTCATGGTGGAAATCCATGATAAAGTGCCTCTAGCCACTTAAATAGTTTTTGTTATCTATAAATGGGACTTATAGGGGAGGAGGTAGAGAAAGAGAAACATAACAAGAAACAAGAGTAATAGTTGTAGAGACATATTGTTTATGATTATAATCATCTCATAATTGTTATATGTTTATTTTGATAATTCTTCAGCTTTTGTTAGTATTTCTTTGGATTATAACTTTTTTGAGACAAGGTTGTACTATCATAGGCAAACTCACCTCGAAATTGTGATCCTTTTGCCCCTGCCTCTGGGGTGTTCAGCTTACACAACTGTGCTACCATGCTTGATTTGTATTACATTTTTGATATGCTTGTAACAATTAAGAGTATCTTGATTATAACATTGTTTGCATAGTCCCCATGTACATTTCTTAAATAGCATTTAAAATATACAGGGACTTTATTTATTTGATGGCAGTAGTTAATAACAGGAGTTTAATCTAGTTTGAAATAAGTTAGATCATAGAACTTATAAAGTAGTTATGAATTAAAAGTGGTACCTCAGAATACATCCTAGCCTGAACGCTATGAAAAAAAGAGAAAAATGAATTCTAGCCTTAGTAATGATGTCTGTGGTTATAGTAATAGGATTGTCCAACCCAAATACCCAACAGTGTGATTCCCTTTCTCCTTAAACTGATACACCATTGTGTGTCTCCCTGTGGTGACGTTTGTCAATAGTACATTGCCAGAGCAAGCTGCCAATGGATGTGTAGGCAACACTTACCACTGCACAATTTTCTGAAATAGGAATGGATACAACAGAGTAGGAGTTCAAGTCAGAATAGGAAT
>CAJQZJ010000542.1:2260756-2296074 GCA_907164525.1 Lophiomys imhausi
AATAGGAATGGATACAACAGAGTAGGAGTTCAAGTCAGAATAGGAATGGATACAACAGAGTAGGAGTTCAAGTCGGAAGTTACTTAGAGCCAGCGCTGGGGGATCTGGCTGTTCCCTGGATGATATCTTGTCAAAGGAGATAGCAAAAGAGGAAGAAATGAGGATAGATCCCACAAAGCCACTCCAGGAGAACTTTTTTTTTAAGTATGTGAAATGTTTATTTTTACATAGTGAAATTATTTGTATAATGTAAAGTGTTAAATAATAAGCAATTCTCAAAGAAACCAACTACTTAGTGAGAGAGAAATACAAAAATGGTAAAACTTTAAACTATAAATTAATAATGTGTGATGTATAATGGAAGCAAAGAAAGGAAAATCAATTCTCATGAATAGGTCAGGGAACACTGACCAGAACATGTCTGAATCAAATGACTTTGAAGGTTGTAAGTAACACACAGCAGTTACAAAAGACTTCACACCGAGAACAACACAGAAATCTAAAAATAAGGACCATACTCTCTACATACTCTCAGAAATCGTTAGTAGACCAATGCATATTTAGGGAAGCATACAGGGATTTAGGGATGGCAAAGGTGTATTACAAAGCCAGAAAATTAGGCTGCACCTCAGCAGTGAATAGGCTTTTATGATAGGAGAAATTTTATTCTGAAGTACTCACTTATTTCTTGACATGATTTCATGACAATCATGCTCAGGTTGAGGATCTACTAGATTCACTTGCAGAACCCTGGATATTGCATGCATTTCACACGGGAAATACCAGTTCATTAAATTCTGCCTTAAAGGTTGCTAGAACTATGTCTAAAGATGTTAAAGCAACATAGTATGCTGAGACAAATGATAATTTCAGTTCATATTCTAAAAATGTCAAAGTAGTCTTAACATCAGTGAAAAGAGCTCAGCTGTATATGTAAAAATTGTATAAGCAACAATGATTACAATTTAAAAATAATTATATGTGAAGATGCTGGTTTTTAATTCTACCTTCTCTCTATATGCATTTGTATATAGAGATGGAAATAACCTTTAGAAACAATCTATAAAATGGGGGGAAGTAGTTTGTACTAATTTTAAAATAATGTTCTTTTTTCCTTTTTATTAATTTTTCAAAAGAGTTATTAACCAGAATATAGCACAAAAAGTACTTAGTGCATAACAGTTTTGTATATTTACTGTAAAACATCATATTTAGTGTTATAGAAATAGTGAAAATTTCCCTGAAGACTAGATTCTGTCAATCATCCACACTGATGTTTACACATATACATACACACATACATACACACACACATATTGCTTGATGAAATAGAAATTGGTGAGATTTGGTGAACTGGAAAATTAGAATTTGAGTATAAAAGTGCTATTCTAGGGCATGAGGAAAAGTGATAATGGAGAATTATGTTGACAGCCAATTCAGGATTACATCATCTGGAGTATTGAAAAATCAAGATACACAGAGTGCTGATTCCTCATGAAGAACTTTTCTTTTTTCTTTCTTTTTTCCCTCCCTCTCTCCCTCTGTTCCTCCCTTCCTTTTTGTTTTCTGATAGAAACTAGAGAAGGGGTTTCTTCAATGTGTCCACATTTTGAAGAGGAACCTTGACAATCCAACTTCCAGTTCTTAAAGTTTAAATTGAGAGCCAAGGACAAGTACAAGGATGCAATCCAAGGTAAGGTGTGGTCCTGCCCACATGAACCCATCATTGGGGAATCTGACAAGGACACAAGTTTCTTCCTCTGGCTAAGACTACATTTTTCCCCTCCCAGTATGAGATTCCCAGGGAAATTCCCATATCTTTGGGGGTCCATTGTTTGAATAGTCTGATAGTCAGATTGAAAGATATAAGTGTCTCTTTAGAATATCTTCATTTCTGCCAAGCTCATTACAATTCACTTCTTGTTTTAACACTTCAATTTTGAGATAAGTACCTGTATGTGTGAAATAAGTGTAATAACGAAATAGTAAATAGGCATCAAGTTTAGACACATCAGTCGGTGCCAGAGAGTCATGCATGAGAACTATCTTTTCATAACTTCCCAGCTTTTAGTTAACTTAGGAAAGGTTGGCACAAAGTTCCTTAACTAACAGTAATTCAACTTCATACATTCTACATTGCTAAGATAATTGGCAAACTATAGTTTTAGAATGACTGAAGGAAATTTTTGTTTTTGTTTTTTGGAAACGGGGTTTTCTGTGTAGGCCTTGGTGACCTGGAACTTGCTGTGTAGACCAGGTTGGCTTCAAACTCAGAGCTCCACCTGCCACTGCCTCCCAAGTGCTAGGACTAAAGGCATGCACCACCACCATATAGCTAAGAAATCTCTATTTGATAAAACTTTAATTACTTTTAATTTATGGTACCTTTAAAGTTTGAAATACACACACACAAGGGATGTGTGTGTATCTTGTTAACATAATAACTTTTTCTTTTGTTGAACAGTAGATTCTTTTTCCACATAATATATCCTGATGATGGTTTCCCCATCCTGTACTCCTCTCAGTTCCTTCCTACCTCTCCTCCCATCCGGATCCACTTCCCTTTTCCCTCTCATTAGAAGAAAATTATTATCTCTTCTAAGAAATAATAATAACATATAACAAAATAAAATATAATCAGATAAAACAAAAATTATCACATTGAAGTTGAACAAGACTAACAAACAGAAGAAAAAGAGCCTAAGACAAGGAACAAGATTAAGAAACCCACTTGTTCACAGTCTCAGGAATCAAACACCTGAATTAAATCCTTACCTACTAATAATTAGCTTAAATGTAATTTAATTAAATTCCCAAATAAAAATACATAGAGTGGCTAAATGGATAAAAGCATAATATCCAATTATATGTTACCTACAAATAATTCACTTTACTAGTAAGGACATACATACACTGAAAGTGAAAACAGAAAAGGTTATTCTATGAAATAGAAATAAAAGCAGAGTAACTAATATATCTAATAAAAGACTTTAATGAAAAAACATTCAAAGAGACAAGTTAATGATATTGTGGCCAGCTGTGTAACAACTGGAAATGTGTGTACACTCAATTTTGAAGCAACTGTTGCAGAGAGAGAAATTACTGAATGTTCTGATGGAGGAGATAAAACGGAGCATAATAACAATAGAAAACATACATACATTTTCAACAATGCTCAGAGAATCCAGGCAGAAAATCAAAAAGGAAAAAGTGGACTTGAATTATACTTTAGACTTCATGAACTTATCAAGCATATACAGAATGTTCCAACCAGCAGCACAAAAGTGCATTCTTCACAAGCACTCACAGAACATGCTCCAGGATATAGTATTACATTGTTGTGTGACACTCTTCCTAGGGAGATGTGAACAAATGCCTACTCACCCAAGATGGGGAAGTGACAACAGAAAAATATGGATATCACCCAAGTCCAACCTAGTGATCCAATGAGTTTTACTAGGGTTACTTACAGTAAATATGGGTAAAGAGTTACTAACAGGAGCAGAAATGACTCAAAGACAGCTGCCCCACCAAAGCCTACCCCAGCATTGGGGACAGCTCACAAAATATGGGAACTTGGAGCACATCACACAATCTGCAGGCAGCTCAACAGTGCGTTTTCATGATAAAAACTCCCAGTGCTGCAACGATAGAAATCTCAACAGTACTGATGCCTAAACAGAAACTACATAATGACAGCACCAGCAAACATGTGCAAATGAGTGGGGAAATTTTCACAAGGTTGAACCCCTAGATGAAGAGTTTCCCACAGGGTGAGAGGAAAATCTGAGAATTAGGCCCCTAGAAAAATATATGTACACACACACACACACACACACACACACACACACACACACACACCAATAACAGGAGTCAAGAATTTGAGAGGGAGTCAGGAGGGATAGAGAGAAGGGTGATGTGGTGGTTTGAATGATCATAGCCCCCCATAGGCTCCTGGAGAGTGGCACTATTAGGAAGTGTGGCCTTGTTGGAGTAGGTGTGGCCTTGTTGAGGACATGTGCCACTAAGGGTGGGCTTTGAGGTTTTTAAATGCTCAAGCCAGGTCCAGTGGCTCTCTCTCTTCCTGCTGCCTGATGATTCAGATGTAGAACTCTTAGCTACTTCTTCAATATTATGTTTGTCTGCATGCTGCAATGCTTCCTGCCATGATAACAATGGATTAAACTTCTGAAACTGTAAGCCAGATCCTGTAGAAGGAAAATTGATTAATGATTATAAGGGTGATGGAATTATCCCTTATCCCACTTATGAATAATCACATAGAGGCACCTGATGAATTTTAACAAGCTTTAGCCTGGATTGTGCAATCTTTGCCCATCTTATAATTTTATAAAACCCCATAACATATACATACATCCCCTGGACTGTTATTCTCCACTTTTTGCCGATGTTCCAGGCCACATGGAGCTACATCTTCCATTAGCCCACTGTCTCTTCTTATTTCTACCCCATCCCTTCTTCTCCCTCCTCTCCTCCTCTTTGGCCCAAAAGCCCACCAAACTTTTCCCCATCTACCTCTCTTCTACACAACCCAGGCTGCAGCATTTTATTCAACCAATTAACTTTAAATTAGATAGAGCAAGGTTTATATAACAAAGACAGGTCTATGTGACAATGTCCTCATCATGACAATGTTCTCCTCTGGGCAGCAACCAGATCTTGGGGTCAGTAACTAGCATTAGAATACAAGAAGCTTTCAGATCACCCTAACAAGCTCCAATTAAATGTTTTCCTTTATAAAAATTGCTGTGGTCAGGGTGTCTCTTCATGGCAAGGAAATCCTAACTAAGACAAGTGAAAATGATGCCAATACAGTACACATATATAAAGATCTCAAAAAAGTTAAAATAAAAAAGATTCTTAGCAAGTTGTGATAGCACATGCCTATAATCCTAACACTCAGAAGGATACAGCATGTGAATTGCCATGATTTTGAGACCAGTCTGGGCTAAATAATGAGTTGCAAGCCATCCTAGACTACAGAATATAACCCTGAGTAAAAAATAAAAACAGCCAACAAACTCAGAAAATTAGGTATGTCAATAATGTACCTCAATACAGTAAAGGCTGTGTATGATAATACCATAAACCATCAACCTATTCAACAGTGAAAAGTTGAAAAACTTTCCCTATGAGATAAGGAACAAAACAAGGATAGGTGAATATGGAAGGATGAAAGAGTAGCTGAAAGGGTGGTAAGGGGAAGAGCTAAGAGAAGGTGAATATGTTCAAAGTATATTGTGTCAAATTACCAAAGAATTAATAAAAATATTGCTAAAAACTCAACTCAAAATTTATTAATGATTTAATTATATAATCTGAAATTATAAAGCTTCTAGTGACATTTAGAGGGAAATATCTATAACATTACTCTATGCATTCTTTTTTATATGGTCCAAAAAGCATGGTAATAAAAGCAAATATACACAAGAGAAATTGTATCCCATTGGGATATTTTTATTGGCATATACTAATTATACATAAAAGGCTTCAATATGACATTTTCATACATGTATATATTGTATTTTGGCCATATTCTCTCTTGTCCCACTCCTATTCCTGCTAATCCCCTTCCTCTTTCTAACAAGGGCCTCTTCTCTACCTTCACATCTGTTGCATATGTGTCACCCAATGAGTTTCTTTGGGGTGGGGGTAAGGAGCATGAATTATTCTTTCACAGGGGTCACTTGAGACCATCAGAAAACAGATATCTAATTCATTCATAGCTACCAAAATTACAGTTATGAACTAGCAATGAAAATAGTATTATGGTTAGGGGTCACCACAACATGAGGAACTATACTAAAGGGTCACAGCATTAGAAAAGTTGAGAAGCACTGCTCTAGAGCATTTTGGCATGCCTGTGGCTATATCACTGAAGGAAATGTTCCTCTCCCACTCCTTCATCAGCCATTATCTACAGATATCTTCAAGGAGGAGTGAGGCTACATGAACTCTTCCCCCTTCCATGCATGACACAGTGTTGACAGGTCCAATTTTGTGGAGATATTGTGCAGATAATCACAGCTACCTTGAATTCAATACTAGGAAGTCAGAGTTCCACCCCTTTCCCTGCCCACTCTCCTATAGCTCTTACATTTTTTCTTTTTTCTAAATTTATTAATTCAAGTTACATCTCCATCATAGGCCCCTCCCTCCTTCCCTCCCAGTCCCACCCTCATCCTCTACCCATTCTCCCATCTATCCTTTTTCTCCAGTGTGGGGGAGAGCCCCCAAATATTAGACCCCTCAGTTCATCAGTCACATGAGGGATAAGAGCTTCCTCTTGCTCTGGGGCCCGACGTGGCAGCTCAGCTAGGGTAAAGTGTCCCACTAACAGGTAACAAACATGAAGGAGACTGCCTCGCCCCTAGTTGCTAAGGGATCTGTATGAAAGCCAATTGCTTATCCTCTATATTTGTATGGGGGGAGAATCTAGGTCTAGTCTAGCCTTTTTTCTTTTTTTGGTTAGTGTTTCAGTCTCTGGAAGCCTCTAGGAGCCTACGTTGGTTGGTTCTATTGATCTTCATGTGTTGTTCTTGACTCCTCCTGTTCTCTCTATTCCTCCTCCCTCTCTTATATAAGATTCCTAGAGCTCCACCTAACGTTTGACTGTGTGTCTCTCATCTGTTTTAATCTGATGCTGGGTGGAATTTCTCATAGGATAGTTATGCTAAGTTCCTATTCCTTTGGGTCCATGGGTTGTAGGGTAGTTATCCTGTATTATATGGCTAACATCCAGTTATAAATGAATATATGTCATGTGTATCTTTCTGGGTCTGGGGTAGCTCATGAAGGATGAGCTTTTCTAGTTCCATGCATTTGGTTGAAATTTGCATGATTTCCTTGTTTCTGATACCTGAGTAGTATCCCATTGCGTAAATGTACCAGTTTTTTAAATTCATTCTTCAGATGAAAGGCATCTGAGTTGTTTCCAGTTTCTAGCTATTATGAATACAGCTGTTATGAACAATTAACATAGTTAAGCCAATGTCCTTGTGGTTTGGTGAAGAATCTTTTGGATATATGTCCAGGAGTGGTATGGCTGGATCTTGAGGTTGAACTATTCTCAGTTTTCTGAGATGTCACCAGATTGATTTCCAAAGTGGCTGTACAGGTTTGCACTCCCACCAGCAATGGAGGAGCGTTACCCTTTCTCCACATCCTTGCCAGTGTGTACTGTCATTTGAGCTTTTGTTCTTAGCCATTCTATCAGGTATGAGATGGAATCTCAGAGTCATCTTGAGTTGCATTTCTCTGATGATTAATGATGTTGAGCATTTCTTCAGGTGTCTCTCAGCCATTAGAGATTCCTTCTTTGTGAATTCTTGGTTTATCTCTGTACCCCATTTTTTGATTGGATTATTTGGTTTTTGGTGTTTAATTTTTGGAGTTCTTTGTAAATTTTGGATATTAACCCTCTGTTGGATGTGGGGTTGGTGAAGATTTTTTTCCCAATCTATAGGCTGCCTTTTTGTTCTAATGAAAGTATCCTTTGCCTTACAGAAGCTTTTCAGTTTCATAAGGTCCCATTTACTGATTGTTGGTCTTAGAGCCTGAACTATTGGTGTTCCGTTCAGGAAGTTGTCACCTGTGTCAATGAGTTCGAAGCTTTTCCCACTTTCTCTTGTATTAGATTTAGTGTGTCTGATTTTATGTTTAGGTCTTTGATCCACTTGGTCTTGAGTTTTGTGCAGGGTGATAAATATGGGTCTATTTGCATTCTTCTACATGTTGACATCCAGTTAGACCAGCACCATTTTTTGAAGATACTTTCCTTTTTCCATTGTACGGTTTTGGCTTCTTTGTCAAAAATTAAGTGACCATAGGTGTGTGTGTTTATTCTGGGTCTTCAATTCGATTCCATTGATCCATCAGTCTGTTTCAATACCAGTACCATGCTGATTTTATTACTATTGCTCTGTAGTACAGCTTGAGATCAGGAATGGTGATACCTCCAGATGTCTTACATTTTTTTTCTATCCTTTGTTCTTCAATGTTCCCTGAACTATACAGAAAGTGTTATTGATGTCCTGTTTATGGCCAAGAATTCAATAATCACTTATTATCTGCGTTTTTACCAGTTATGGGTCTCTGCAGTTACAGATGACTAGGGGTAGGAGGGAAGAGTCTCTGACCAAAACTAACAAAAACAGTATTCTATGAACATAAAAATAAGTATTTAGAGGGCAATTTTGATATGCACATCATGTCCTTTTAGCAAAACAACAGCAGTAGCTATGACCTCCTCAGCTACAAACGTTTGACTTGGTTTACAGTACCAGGTGTGATTTTCTTCCTATAGGTGAGCATCAAATCCTATCAGAAAGCAGTTAAGCAGTATCATATTGCAATACATTTTGTAACACTAAAAACTTAGGAGATGGAGGCAAGAGGATGAGAAGTCCAAGGTCACTCTCACTGTACAGGGGGTCTGAGAACGGCCTAGACAACATAGATTCTCTGTTTACTCTTCTTTTTATTTCTCCCTTCCGCTCTCCAGTGCATTCATGTGTGTTTGCGTGTTTGTGTGTGTGTGTGTGTCTCAAAACACTTCAAAAGCAAGAAACTAAAATTTAAGTATTTCTCAAAAGAACACAAGATACATTGTTGTCCAACATCAATAATTGCTAAGAAAATACAAATTAAAAATATAATCAGGGGGATAGAGATATGGGCCAGTTGTTGACAGCACTTGCTGCTCTTCCAGAGAACCTGGGTTCAATTCCCAAGATCCACATGGTGCTCACCACCATCTTTAATTCCACTTGTTCTCCAAATCCACTGCATGCATGTGGTATGAAGCAAAACACTCCTACATATAAAACAAAATCTCTAAAAAAATAAAAATAAAACAGTCAGATATCACCTCACACAAGTTAAAATGGCCCTTATCACAAAGATAAATGATAAGGAGCATTGGGGATGATGTAGAAAAAAGAGACCACTTTTAACTTTTTAATGGGAAAGGAGATTGATACCAACATTATAGATAACAATATGAAAACGTTGGAAAAGTGGATCACTGAGTAAAGTTCTTCCTGGGCACATATGAGGACCTGGATTGTGATCCCCAGCACCCATGTAAAAATCCAAGTGTGATGGCATGTGCCTGTATCCACAGTGCTGATGTGGGACCAAGGTGAAGAGGCAAATCCTGGCAGCCTACTCATTGACCAGTCTCACTGAAATGGCAAGCTTCAGGTTCAATGAGAGACCCTGTCTTCAGTGGTTCACTAAAGTGGACAGTTACACTGTTTAGTTTTTATTGTCAACTTGACAAAAATTAGAGTCACATGGGAAGAGGGAACCTCAATTGAAGCATTGTGTAGATCAGATTGGCCTGTCTGTGGGCAGTATCTTGATTGGTAATTGATGTAGGAGAGCCCTGACCATTGTGGGCATCACATCCTTAGGCAGGTGGGCCAGGACTGTATTTAAAAAGCTGATCAAACATAAGCCTGAGAGTGAGCAAGTAAACAGCATTCCTCAATTGTTTCTGCCTTGAGTTTCTGCCCTAACTTACCTCAGTGATGGACTGTGACCTGGAAGTATAAGAGGAAATAAACCCTTTCCTCCTCTAAGTTGTTTTTGGTCAGGGCGTTTTATCACAGCAACAGAAAAGAAACTAGAACAAGAATGATAGATGAAGACACCATACACATGCACACACTGACAAGCTTCTACACATGCACACACATGGCAAGAACAACTGTATTCACACATGCAGAAACACATACAAATATACACACTCCAAAAGGAGAAATCAGTATGTTAAGGAGATACCTGTACGCATATAATTGCAACAGTATTCATAACAGTCAAGACACAGAATCATCAGCGTATATCCATTAGATGGATAAAGTTTGTGTGTGTGTGTGTGTGTGTGTGTGTGTGTGTGTGTACACATTTGCTTATGTGTGCATGTTTGTGTCTAATCTCCAAAATCCAAAAATAAAAAAATTGAAAGATAAAACTTTGTCATGGATAAATCTGAAGTCAGAAAGCTATTCTGATAAGTAAAATGAACCAGGCACAGAAATATAAATGCTACATGAGTTCAGTCATATGCAGTAATTTGAAAACTGAATTCATAGATATTGAGTGTAGAATGCTAATTACCAGAGATTTTGGGATGGGTAGATATAAGAGGAAGCAGGAAGTTTGGGATCAAAGGATACAAAGTTACACAGGAAGAATAAATTCTGAGACTATTTGCAAAGCAGAATAACTATAATAATAGTAATGTGGTATATATATAAAAATAAGTAATACATTTCAAATATCTAACTGTAAAAATATGAACAGTGAAATGATGTCTGCTAATTATCTTGATTTAATTATTCCATATTTTATACATGTATTAAAACAATACTCCATAAATGTATGCAATTATCATTTGTCAATTAAAATAATATTGCTTTTGAAAAAGAAAACTTAAGCTGTACATGGTGGTAACACCTTTAATCCCAGCACTTGGAGGCAGGCATGAAGTTAAGACTTTATGAAATTGAAACCTGCTATTGCCCTCTAACCCAAAAAAGTATTGCAATTAGCCTATTGATTTAATAGTCATCTAATTGAGGATCTCTTTGTTTGTCCCTCAGAGTCCTCTGTAAACTCCCCTTTAATCTCCAGGCTCAAAGGTAAGCAGTCTTGGCTGTGAATGGTTTGTTTGGTTTAAGAGTGGGACAATATATTGTTTGCACTAAGTGATTTGAACCAAACAGGGTACTGTTTATTAGAACAGGCAACACTTGACCATGAGTTCACTTTTCATGAGTTTTTATCAAGACCAGAGCAGGCACAACCTATTGAATTGTTTCTTGTTAGCTATCAATACTAGTATAGAAGACTTATACTTGTTAGAACCCCACCCACCTTGAGAAACAACTGGGTGGACTGAATTCAGCCCTCTCTGGACTTTGCACATGATCATGCTACCCAACACATCCCATCCTAACCGACTGAGGAAACTCTGACTTTAGCTACCAATTTATATCGACAGTTTGAACAGTCTGTTATGAGGCTTTATATGAGGTTGCAGCCCTCCAGACTTTAACCCATCAGTAGTAGAAAGTGGAAGGGTGGTTAGCAGGGGTCAGGCAGTAAGGGGCCAGGAGAAATGACAGACGATACAATATTGCAGTTAGATAAAAAGAATAAGCTCAAGAAATCTATTATACAACATGGTAACTGTTGTCTTGTAACTGTATGTTGCCTCCTCCTACAGAGTACAGCCATTTTTCCCCCAAGCCCTCCCCTTTGGTTTTCCAAAACAAGCCTAAGATCCTACCTTCTCTCCATACAGTGTCCTGGTAAGAAGCAATCTATAACAAAGCCCAACACACAACTGGTGGTCTGGATCATCTGTGCAGATGGATGGTCATCTCTGTGGACCCTTTGAGGACAGGAATACAACTTTTTTATCTTTGGCCAACCTCTGGTTTGACACAAGCAACGGAAGCTCAATATCCCTTGGTAGAAGGACTGGAATGATGCCATCTGGAACAGCAAACTCAAGTGCAGCCTATCACAGGTAAACTAAGTCTTTACAAAGGTATCTACTCCAGAAAAACTTGGCAAATTGGCCTCAGTTTTACTGTCTGTCCTCTCAGGTCAGAGTACTCCAAATAATCAGCCCAATTGCAGGGAGATCTTCTCATCATAGTCCATTATGGGGTCAGCAAGCAATCCATTCTCGATTGAGAGGCAGACACTCGTCTTTATCCTATTCAGGCCCACTGCCTATCTAGCATGAAACCTAGACAAGCTTACTGACTCTCCTCTTTAGACAGGTAGACACCAAAAACCAACTCCAATTGTGTGAGGTTTTGCAAAATATGGTGCTAACTACTTGGCCAGATTCCTGAGGCACAAGGGGAGACCAGTGTATAAAACAGCACAAAAAATACATATCTAACTGGTGCATACACATCCCAAAATGTGGTCCCAATCATTTATGGTCTTCCAGGATCATTTTTGCTAAACTGTTTTCCTTTTGACCAGATGACCCTCTTATCATCATCCAATTATCTCTTTTTGTTTGTTTGTTTCCTACTTGCTAGTTTCAGTAATGTAGTTATGTTTAAGGAAGGGAAAAGATAACCACAAGGTGGCAGTAGTACACAATGAACTTCATGTTAGCAACATGGATAGGTCTCCATGCTAATACTGGGAAATTACTGGGCTAAAGGGGGTGCCGGCTGTCTCTACATGGAACCTTCCCAGGGCTATAAGAGAAGGATAAGGGAAGGGAATAAACCCAAAAGAAAGGGAACAAAAGATCTCCATGGGGAGAAGAGAATCAGAGTAAGATGTAAGATCAAATTTACATGTCTAGGTGATGTTCAAAAGCATGAGGGAATCTCTGCATCAGAGATCTGGAGGCCAGTAGTAGCTTGGGGTCTTCTAGTCCAGGGCTTATCTTACTTAGGGTTAGTAAATGTTCAGTACAGTTTCATAGTGGGTGTGGAATGCCTAGCCGTGAATAACTAAAAATCTCTCAATGTTACATTTGTAATAATTGGATCTATAAATATCTGAGTTTGGTATCATTAGGCTTTTTAAAACTCCCCCCACAACCAGCAGGTTTTTGAGGTAATGGATTCTAACCTTTTCTGAGTAAGTAAATAACATATAACCAATAAACAGAAGCAGCATCTTTAATTCAATTATATAACAAAGTGAATAGCATTAAGAAGTGGAAAGGAGGGCTGGAGAAATCGCTCAGAGGTTAACAGCACTGTTTGCTCTTCCAGAGGTCCAGAGTTCAATTCCTAGTGCCCACATGGTAGCTCACAACCATCTATACTGGAATCTGATGCTCTCTTCTGGCATGTAGGGATACATGCAGATAGAGCTCTTATATATGTAAAATAAATAAATAAATCTTAAAAAAAAAAAGAAAAAAGATAAAATTTTAAAAAACAAAACAAAACAAAAAAAGAAGTGGAAAGGAAAATGGAGATAAAATATTCTAAGGTCCTCACATTATATGGGAAGAAGTGAAAGTAAAAATTTAAACTAATGAGTCAATAACACACAATAATAATATGCATAAATATGAGGCTATGTTTCTATTATATGTATAATAATATTATTTTAATATGTATTTCAAGATTATCAGTTTAAAACTATTCATAAAACAACTATTTTATAAGCCCTCTATTCTGTGGATGTGAATAACTGGGCATGGGACAAATTATTTTGGACATGGTCAGGTTACAATTGCTCCACAGTATCTGGTGCCTTTGAGGAAACTACTCAATCTACAAAGGAGTACATGAGATGAACTGGCAGGGGCCACATATCTGGCAATGTAGATATATAAACTGATGGCTCTTCAGCTATTTTATGGGGTACCCTGAGCATCATTATGTTCTTGTCTCAGGATAGTCAATATTTTAAATAGTGATTGACTTCCCTAGAACAAAACAGAAACTTCTAGATTTAACACTAAACCTAGAATCACCATAACATTTTTCGGCTATGCTTCTTTCCTAAAGCAAGTGACAAAGGCAACATAGATTAAAGGTGTAAAGAAGATCCCTGTACAGGGTATTGAACCTAGGGTCTTGTATACGCTTAGGCAAGTGCTCAATCGCTGAGCTATATCCCTGACCTTGTGGGAATGTTTTTAGTGAGAAAATGCTCTTATAAGCTTGTGTACACAATAAAACTTTCACTCAAACCATAACCAAGTAAATAATGTGCTTTGATATCATTTATAACTTTGTACACATTCTGATTACATAGTATGTATTCAACCTGTTCAGAATTAACTCACTTCTAAGGAAAACACTGTAATCAATCTTATTGTGCTTTCAACACCATGATGTACCAAGTTCCCTATTTTTCCTTTGTGACCTGACTCAGAACAATGTACGTGTGCATAGCATGTAGTGGCTAGCCCTAAGAGCATTCAATTGAAAACAACTACCTGACACAAGAAAAATGCTGCAAGCAACAGATAGGATAAACTGATAACATCTGTTTGTGGCTTTGTGAACTATTCTGAGTCAATAGGACCCAAAACTAATTTCCTCACTTGTGAAACTCCTATAAAAAAGATAGAGACAAATATTCCTCATTCTTTTCAATGCCACATTTACTATGTTGTTCATAAATAGGACAGCCTTTGTTTAGCCTTTGTTCAAGAGTTCAGATCAGTGGAGAGAGATCAGAACTGTACCAAACAAATCCTACCCACTTGCTTAAACTATAGCAAGGATCAGAATTTTTGTTTCTGTATTGTGCCAGGGCTCTTTTTTATTTTTAAATTTTAAAACAGTCTTGCTAAGTTGTCCAGGCTGATCTTGTACTTAAATTGTCACCCAAGTAAGCTTTTTGTGATCCTCTTGTCTTAATTTCCTGGGCACTTTGGATTACTGTCTGTGCCAGCTCAAACTCTTGAAGAAAGGAGACACATGTGCATAAATAGAGGGAAGGAACTGGTAAAGGCCATCACTGGAAGCTGAAATAAAAGCCAGTGCAAAGATATATAAGAAATAATAAGAAAATACTTGAATAATTGAAAAGGACATTTTAAAAAGGAGATTGCAAGAGACAGAATGTGAGACAGATAGAAAGCAAGTAGTAAGCTGATATATTTATGCAAGATACCTCAATGATTATATTAAATGCAATTATGTTACAGACTACAATAAAATAAAGACCAATAGCATGAAATTAGAAAAATAAAAATGTCATCTACAGTAAATATTATCTTAAATATGAGGTTATAGAAACATCAAAGGTAAAAGGATAGAAAAAATGTCATACAAGTACTAATAAAATTAAGCTTTTGTGGTAACAACAACAATTAGGTAACATAAGCTTATTTAAAGAAACATTATAAGAGATATACAAAGACATGATATTATTATGAAATTGTTACTCCATTATGAAGATAACAATTCTAAATCTGTATATATCCAGCAGCATAATAGTAAATTATATTAAGCAAAAGTTGACACAATACAGGGTAGCAGAATAACATCCTCTCAAATACATCCACATCCTAATTACCAGGACCTGCAACATATTATGTTCCATGGAAAATAAATACATTAATGTAGTGGATGAAGTTAAGGTTGTTAATTACCTGGTTATAAAACATAAAGCTTATCCCAGAGGACTGAAGATAATCACAGTGGTTCTCAAAAACAGAAGAGGGAGGCAGAAGAGACAGCATGGTGTTCCAGAAAGCTCTGCAGTAAGCTGACTTTGATTCTCTGCGTGAGTTCCACTGTCAGTTTTCTCAGAAACCTGCCTGGTGATTTCCAAAGCAGTTTTATCACATCTCCACTACCAGCATATAAGGGTTTTGATGAGCTGATGTTATGCATTCTAAATGTTAACTAATTGGTCCTGCTTGCTGTGTTTACTACTTACATTGTCTCTGATTGGCTGAAAAAATGCTGAAGTCTGAGATTGGGCAAAGACACAGAGGTAGGCAGGACTACCTTGGTGCTTGGACTTCTGAAGCAGAGAGGATCTTGTGTAGAAGAAGCCTCCAAGACAAACAGCTGGAACAGGAAGTAGAGTTAGAGAAAAGAACCTCATTCCACATGGCCTGGAACATCGGCCTAGCATGGAGAATGGCAGCCCAGGGGACCTATGTATATATGGGGTCATATTTGGGTAATAGAATTATGAGCTAGCAGGGATCCAAGATGGCAGCGGCCTGCGGGGACGTATTTTGATTTCAGGGTTAACAGTCGCAGGGTTGCAAGTGTTGCAGGACTCTGTACAAACGGTTTGACCCCTCTAGATCTCACCCAACCACCCAGGGACCACTGAGGGTCCCTGGGCAGGACACTCTCTCCCACTCTCAGACACGCAAGGAAGCCGCTGGACCCAGGAATCGGGATCCCCCCATCTCCCACCAAGAGAATCACGCTGGGTAAGTTCCAATCTAATACCCAGCGGGCAGATTCAGATCCCACGCAGAGATAATCCCCACCCTGCTGGGCACCCCCAGGTCTCTCACAGATGATCCAGTTATCTGGCAAAAGGTTTCGACCCTTGGAAGGGAGCGCAGCTCGGCTGCAAAGTGCCTTCAGACTGCAGATTACAACCCACTGCTGTGACATCACTGGCCAGTTTCTAGGTCGAGGGAGCGGCAAGGCTATTGGGGGTGAAGGCAGATTTACCCATCACAGGAACCAACCCCGGGCAAACTGCCAGGTATTTGAAACTGTTGTATATCAGACTTTTTTATTAGTACTGGCCCTTCAGGCAGGGAACCAGAGCTTACTTGTACACAGCTCAACCCCCTGGATTAGTTAGGACTCCACCTAGGAGGCAGGGCAGAATGACTCACCTTATAGGGGTGGAGTAAGGCAACAGTCAGAGTTAAAAATGGAAATGGAGAATCAAGGGAAGAGAACAGGAACTATGGATTTGAGTACCAAAAATAGGATTCAAGAGATGGAAGACAGGATCTCAGGCATGGAAGATTCGATGGAAGAAATCAATACAACATCCAAAGAAAATGAGAAAGCTAAAAAGTCTCCCCCCCTCCCCCCGGGCTGGAGAGATGGCTCAGCGGTTAAGAGCACTGCCTAGTGCTCTTCCAAAGGTCCTGAGTTCAATTCCCAGCAACCACATGGTGGCTCACAACCATCCACAATGTGATCTGGTGCCCTCTTCTGGAATGCAGGTATACATGCAGATAGAGCACACATATGCATAAAATAAATAAAATAAATCTTTAAAAAAAAAAGTCTCTCCCCCACAATATCCAAGAAATCAAGGACTCAATGAAAAGACAGATCCTAAGAATTATAGGCATAGAGGAAAGAGAAGACTCCCGACTCCATGGTCCAGGAAATATCTTCAACAAAATCATAGAAGAAAACTGCCCAAACCTAAAGAAAGAGATGCCAATAAAAATCCAAGAGGCTTACAGAACACCAAACAGATTAGATCAGAAAAGAAACTCCTCTCGCCACATAATAATAGAAACTCCAATATAGAGAACAAAGAAAGGATATTAAAAGCTGTAAGAGAAAAAGGCCAAGTCACATACAATGGCAGACCCATCAGAATTACACCTGACTTCTCTTCAGAAACTTTAAAACCTAGAAGGGCCTGGACAGATGTCCTACAAGCCCTGAGAGAACATAGGTGCCCAGCCAGAATACTATACCCAGCAAAACTTTCTATGAACATAGATGGAGAAAACAAGATATTCCATGACAAAATCAAATTCACACAATATCTCCCCACAAACCCAGCCCTACAGAAGATCCTAGAAGAAAAATTCCAACACAGAGAAGATAACTACACCCAAGAAAACAGAAGAAATAGAAACCTCCACAGCAACTAAACAAAAAGAAACACAAGATGACCAGCTATACCAAAATAATGGGAAATAACAACCCCTGGTCACTAATATCCATCAATATCAATGGACTCAACTCGCCAATAAAAAGACACAGACTTACAGACTGGATCCATAAACAAGACCCATCTTTTTGCTGTATACAAGAAACATATCTCACTATTGAAGATAAACACTATCTCAGAGTAAAGGGCTGGGAAAAGGTTTTCCAAGCAAATAGACCCAGGAAACAAGCTGGAGTAGCCACCCTAATATCAAACAAAATAGACTTCCAATTGAAGTTAATAAAAAAAGACAGAGAAGGGCATTACATACTTGTTAAAAGAAATATCCACCAAGAGGACATCTCAATATTGAACATCTATGCCCCAAATACAAAGGCACCTACATTTATAAATGAAATGCTTCTAAAACTTAAATCACACATTGATCCAAACACTTTAATAGTGGGAGACTTCAACACCCCACTCACAACTATGGACAGATCATCAAAGAGAAATAATGAGTCTAACAGAGATCGTGAACCAAAGGGACCTAACATATCTACAGAACATTTCATCCAAACACAAAAGAATAGACCTTCTTCTCAGCACCTCATGAAACCTTCTCCAAAACTGACCATATAGTTGGACACAAAGATAGCCTCAACAGATACAAGAAAATTGAAATAACCCCTTGTATCTTATCAGATACCACCATGGAATAAAGCTGGACTTCAATAGCAAAAGAATCAACAGAAAGTCTACACACACATGGAAATTGAACAACTCTTTACTAGAGGACCACTGGGTCAGGGAAGAAATAAAGAAGGAAATCAAAGACTTCTTAAAATCCAATGAAAATGAAGACACAACATACCCAAACCTATGGGACACAATGAAAGCTGTGCTACGAGGAAAGTTCATAGCACTAAGTGCCTTCAAAAAGAAAATTGTGACAGCTCATATTAGCGAATTAACAGCTAAACTGGGTGAATTGGAAAAAAAAGAAGCAAACCCTCCCAAGAGGAGCAGAAGGCAGGAGATCATCAAACTTAGGGCTGAAATCAACAACTTAGAAACAAAAAGAACTATACAAAGAATCAATGAAACCAAGAGTTGGTTCTTCAAGAAAATCAACAAAATAGACAGACCCTTAGCCAAATTAACTAAAAGACAGAGGGAGAAAACCCAAATCAACAAAATCAGAAATGAAAACGGAGAAATAACAACAGACATTGAGGAAATCCAGAGAATATTTGGATCCTAATTTAAAAGTCTATACACCACCAAATTTGAAAACTTAAGTGAAATGGACAATTTTTTTGATAGATTCCACCTACCAAAGCTAAATCAAGATCAGATAAACAGATTAAACAGCCCTATAACCCCTAAAGAAATAGAAACAGTGATTAAAAATCTCCCAACCAAAAAAAGCCCAGGGTCAGATGGCTTTAGCACAGAATTTTACCGGACCTTCAAGGAGGAGCTAACACCAAAACTTTTCAAACTCTTTCACAAAATAGAATCTGAAAGAACATTGCCAAACTCATTCTATGAGGCCACAGTCACCCTGATTCCTAAACCACACAAAGACGCAACAAAGAAAGAGAACTTCAGACCAATCTCCCTCATGAACATAGATGCAAAAATACTTAATAAAATACTAGCAAACCAAATTCAAGAACACATCAAAAGTATCATACACCATGATCAAGTAGGCTTCATCCCAGGGATGCAGGGATGGTTCAACATATGAAAGTCTATCAATGTCATTCACCATATAAATAAGATGAAAGAAGAAAACCACATGATAATCTCGCTAGATGCAGAAAAAGCATTTGACAAAATCCAACACCCCTTCATGCTAGAAGTTCTGGAGAGAACGGGTATACAAGGACCATACCTAGAAATAATAAAGGCAATATACAGCAGGCCAGTGGCCAACATCAAATTAAATGGAGAGAAACTTGAAGCATTTCCTCTAAACTCAGGGACAAGACAAGGATGTCCACTTCCACCATATCTCTTCAATACAGTACTTGAAGTTCTTGCTAGAGCAATAAGACAACTAAAGGAGATCAAGGGGATAAACATTGGAAACGAAGAAGTCAAATTACCCGTATTTGCAGATGATATGATAGTATACATAAGTGACCCCAAAATTCCACCAGAGAACTATTACAGCTGATAAATACCTTCAGCAAAGTGGCTGGATACAAAATTAATTCAAAAAAAATCAAAAGACCTTCTTTATAAAACAAACAAATGGGCTGAGAAAGAAATAAGGGAAACAACCCCCTTCACAATAGCCACAAACAACATAAAATACCTGGGAGTAACTCTAACCAAGCAAGTAAAGGACCTGTACATCAAGAACTTCAAGCCCTTGAAGAAAGAAATGGAAGAGGCTTTAGAAGATGGAAACATCTCCCATGCTCATGGATAGGTAGGATCAACATAATAAAAATGGCCATCCTACCAAAAGCAATATATAGATTCAATGCAATTCCTATCAAAATACCAACACAATTTTTATAGACTTGGAAAGAGCTATTCTCGATTTCATATGGAACAACAAAAAGCCCAGAATAGCTAAATCAATCCTGTACAATTAAAAAAAAACATCTGGAGGTATCACCATCCCAGGTTTTAAGCTGTACTACAGAGCAATAGTTGTAAAAACATCATGGTATTGGTATAGAAACAGACCAGTAGATCAATGGAATCAAATTGAAGATCCAGAAATAGACCCACACACTTATGCCACCTAATTTTTGACAAAAAAGCCAAAACGGCACAATGGAAAAAGGAAAGCATCTTCAACAAATGGTACTGGTCCAACTGGATGTCCACTTGTAAAAGAATGAAATTAGACCCATACTTATCACCTTGTACAAAACTTAAGTCCAAGTGGATCAAAGACCTTAACATAAGACCTGTCACACTAAATCTACTAGAAGAAAAAGTGGGAGAAACCCTCGAACTCATTGGCACAGGTGACAACTTCCTGAACAGAACACCAACAGCTCAGGGCCTGAGATCAACAATCAATAAATGGGACCTCATGAAACTGAAAAGCTTCTGGAAGGCAAAAGACACTGTCATTCGAACAAAACGTCAGCCTACAGACTGGGAGAATATCTTTACCAACCCCACATCTGACAGAGGGCTAATATCAAAAATCTACAAAGAACTCAAGAAATTAAATGCCAAGAAACCAAATAATCAAATCAAAACATGGGGGACAGAGCTAAATAGAGAATTCACAAAGGAGGAATTCCTAATGGCTGAGAGACACTTGAAGAAATGCTCAATATCCTTAATCATCAGAGAAATGCAACTCAAGATGACTCTGAGATTCCATCTCACGCCTGTCAGAATGGCTAAGATCAAAAGCTCAAATGACAGCACATGCTGGCGAGGGTGTGGAGAAAGGTGTTCCCTACTCCATTGCTGGTGGGAGTGCAGGCTTATGCAACCACTATGTAGGTCAGTCTAGAAATATCTTAGAAAACTTGGAATAGCTTTGCCTCAGGACCCAGCCATACCACTTCTGGGTATACACCCAAATGCCTCTTCACGGAATGATAAAGAAGTTTCCTCATCTATGTTTATAGCAGCCTTATTTGTAATAGCTATAAATTGGAAACAACCCAGATGTCCCTTAACCCGAAGAATGGGTTAAAAAACTGTGGTACATCTACACAATGGAATGTTATTCAGCTATCAGAAACAATGAAATTATGCAATTTGCAGCAAAATGGATGGAACTAGAAAAGCTCATCCTGAGTGAGCTAACCCAGACTCAGAAAGATGCACATGGCATCTATTAACTTATAATAGGATTTGAGCTATATAGTGGAAGTATCGATACTACAACTAACACACCAAAGGGAACTTGGATGTAGACTTTTTATTTATTTATTTATTTATTTATTTATTATAATTTTTTCTATTTTTAAGTCTTTTTTATCTGTTTGTCTGCTTATTTGTTTGTTTGTATTTTAGTTCTCTTTCCCGGTCAATGAGACACTTTTCACTGGTGGTACTGCCTCGTAGATCCCCAATGAATGAGGAGAATCTTGGCCCTCATATGACCTCTCAACTGAGATGAGGGACTGTTATATAAGTACACCCCACCACAGAAAAATGGGATGGAAGGTTTAGGAGGTAAATAAAAAAATGAAATGTGATGCTTTGAACTGTTAATACTAATTGTCATAAACTGTTTAGGATAATTAAGAAATGCAAACTAATAGTTATGCAAGCCAGTTATTTTGTTATGTACTATGACAGCCTATTATAGTTATTTTCTAAGCTAATCAGAAATAAAGCTGCTAAGAGACAAGCAACATTTGCTTTCCCTAATATAAGAGATAGATAGGGCCTCTTCAAAAACCTGAAGAGATCTGCAGAATATGGCATTCAAAGATGTTTTCGTAACTTTAGATTTTTTTTATACCAAGACATATCAACTCCTGACAGCACCCCCTATTCTCCTCCAAGTAGAAGATGAGCATCGAAGAATCTCCAGTGGGAGATGACTGAATTAGTCACAAGCCTATCTCTTGGTAGGAAAAGCCCCTTGCTCCAACTGTAGACAGAATGCTGTCCAAAAAGGACAAAACCTGGAAGCATGTAAGTCGACAGCCTAGCTCTGCCAAGACAGGGAAGGCAAGTCCTTCATAACCCCTGCTCTACAATCAATGTCTGTCAGAGAAACGGGGCCAAACAACTGAAGATCGATGCTGTAATGTATGGAGTGAAGATGGGAACTGTCCAGGCAGCCACTGGTATGTCATTTCTTAGTTTTGGAAGCTGTAGGCCCTGTACTTTCTATAACATCATATATATTTATCCCTCTCAGGTCTCTTAGGTGGTTGAAGAACAGATAGCTGGAGTCTCATAATTAAATGTTGAGTTGTTTAGGAGTCAAGAGAGTGTTATAGATCTAAGAAGATACTTTTAAAATTGTGTTGCAAGTTAGTATGAACGTTGAGTTAGATACAAAACTTTAAACTCATGGAGAAGGTTAGATAGTAGAATGTTAAAGTCAGGTGCCAAATACATATGGACTGGACATTGGTAATGTATGCTAAGCCATATAACCCTCATAACTGTGGCCTAACTACCTGTGTTGTTTTGTATTGTATTTATTATTATAAGAGAAAGAGCCATTTGTTGGACTGAAAGGGGAAACTGTAGGGGGAAATAAGATATACCTTAAACTTAAAAGAAAAAAAAGGGAAGAGGATGGGGGGTTGAGGGTGGGAGGTTGGGACTGGAGGGAGGAATAGGGAGGGGACTGCGATTGAGACGTAACTTGAAGAAATAAAAAATAAAGAAAAAAAAAGAATTACGAGCTAGCTTAGATGGGCCATGATTGCTCAATTCAGGCCAAGACTTGTTAGCATCCATGTGGTGTCTGTGTGCTCATTTATAATGGCTGGTTAAGGATTAACAGCCACCAATCTATTAGCAATCATATAAATATTGTTAAATAATTTATGTAATTATTTCTACAAGTGGCACCCAAATATGGCAATTAGAATCCATGCTTAGAGCCTGAGAAGGTCCGGGTGAAAGGCAGTTTCCTAGCCAAAAAGCAGGAAAACAAACCCAAATGCATTTCAAAGGAGTGGCTCCTAAACAAAAGCAACTGCCTTGCAGCAATGGTGGAAAGCTTAGCTCTTCTTACATACTAAAAAACAGGCAGCATTCTAAACAGAGCTTGAGAGCGGAATTAACCACCTAGATTAAAAATGGAGGAATTCATAATGCCTCAATACGTTTGGTTTCCAATTGAGTTTTTTCTCTTAGCATAGAAATGATTTTTATACTGACAATTGTGGTTCTGTGTATTGTTTTTGAGATAGTGCTGGGATAAGCTTAGAAAAGGAGAGAGCCTACAGATGGAGTGCTAAGTTGCCAACAATGGCAATGGGGAAAGGAGGGTGGCCCTTCCTGATAGTTAAGACAAAATGGATGGCAGCTGGAGCTCACAGCTCCCTGGCTACTAGGTGCTTGTCAGGAGTCCTTGGTATCGGCCCACCAGTGAAATGCAACCAAAACTAGGTTCTAAGGAATAATGAACAGAGCTTTAATTGCAACACAGGATGGCATGGTTACCCTAAGGCTTTTGGTATGTTCTTGTTTCTTTACTTGATTTTTGTTTAGATGTTTTTTATTTTCCCTATATTGGGAAGTAGAAAGAATATTTTTGTGGTTTGATATTGGTAAAATATGAGATTTTTAAATGTTTTGGACAGATTTGGAATTGTCACTGCAGTTCAGAGTTGCTCTCTGGGTTACAGAGTTACTATTATCTGGGATGTAAGTGAAATATTTGAGCAGGGCAGTAATGGCATATGCCCTTAATCCCATCACACTGGGGCAGAAACAGGCAGATATCTGAATTATAGACCAGCCTAGTCTAAACAATGATGTTAGGCTAGGACCCCTGCTGGTAAGATAAGGCTGCTTGCTAAAGACAGTCTAGAATTTAAAATGACACATTTTTTTCCTTGAAGGTATTATCCAAGTTTTTGCTTAGTAATAAATAATAATGTCCTTACTGATCTGAATGGATAAATATGCATAACTTTAAGTTTATGTAAAGAGAAAGGTGTGAAAATCCAGTCTCCTTAGGTGTGGTTTCTCCTTAGGAGAACTGGTTTCAAGAGGCCTTCTACCCCTAAAAGAGATATGTTAGTTGCTGGGCATGGTGGTGCACCCCTTTAATCCCAGCACTTGGGAGACAGATGAAATTGGATCTCTGTGAGTTCAAGGCCAGCCTTGTCTATAGACTGAGTTCCAGGACACCAAGGGCTGATACACAGAGAAATCCTGTCTTGAAAAACCTTTAAAAAAAAAAGGAGAGAGATATTCTATTAGTCAATGTAAGGACTCAGAATTAGGCTGGGGGAGGTACATGCAATCTGTCCAAAACATTTAAAAATCTCATATTTTGCCTTATGTTAAGAAAAGATAACATAAAATAGCATATCATGCTATTCTACACCAATCTCCTTAAGAATGGGGCTTCCATGGGAAAACTGAAACTCAAACTAATACAAAATGGTTTAATTAACGTTATTGTTTAATAAGGGTAATTCAATTATTTAAACTCATACCTTGATCTCAAAACCTGGGAGACAAGGAAAAAACGGGTTCCTTGTGTGTTCGAGGCCAATCTAATCTACAGAGCTCTACAGAGCAAATCAACACAGCCCATGCTACAAAGAGAAACCCTGTCTCAATAAGAATACATATATCCAGATAGAAATTAAATCTCCAAAGAAAGGAGAAAAGGAAAGAAAACATATAAATGCATCTTTGATCCCAAAATGTGGGTGACAAAGACAGAGACAGATAGGTTCCTTGTGAGTTTGAGGCCAACCTAATCTACGAATAGTAAGAACTACACATAAAAAACCTGTCTCAATCAATTAACAAATTATGTTAACTGTAGAGTAGAATACCTAAACTCCATACAGTCTCATGCTGAATTTTCACCTTAAAATTGATTATATATAGCTATATATATGTAATAATAACTACAGAAAAGAAAAAAGTCTTCCATCCAAACTAATAGAAATCAGATTTTACTGGAAAGGTCTCCTATGGATCTTGGCTACAAACAAAAGAACAAACAGGTATCTTATATTTCCTGATTCCACCATGTGGGAAAAGCTCAAACTGGCTAAGACATATATATATATATATATACACACAGCCAATAAAAATCTTGTTGGCTAAATAAAAGTCACATCTTATAATTGCATGCCATCTTTCACATGACAGGGAGACTTACAAATGTCTTTCTTCTGTTCAAATAAAGAGCAAAAAATCTTCCTTAATTGATTTGTGCATCCTGCACACCCAAGGCATTTTTGTAATTACAGAACTATATGTTATTTGTGGGAAATTATATATTTTCAGAACAAAGGGACAAAACACCAAAGAAGACAAGACAAGCCCAGATGATCCAGCCTCACAGACTACCTCAATAGCTGTTTCCTCCAAATTCTACATACAGAACAACTTCAAATGGCTTGCTAAGATGGTCCAGCCTCACAGACTGTTCCAACCAGGACTTTAGTAAAGCCTTGAACTTTCCCATCCAAAGTTAAGCTTTGGACTACAAACTGCTCAGGACATTCAAATTGCTGAGCACATAGAGACTGGACAACAAATGTTACTATTAACTTGCTTAACCATTTTTTTCCATTTTATTTGGGACCCCAAACAGGTTTTCTATGTCCCAATTCAGCAGGAAGCAATTTTAAAAGAGAGACACCCCATCCCAAAAGATGGGATAGATGATTCTTTGGTCATTTGATGGATTATAGATATCATTTGGGGGGATTGGTTAGAAGTTGATAAATGGTCTTCTTAAGCAAGATATAGGAGGTTAGACTTGGGAACTTCTCTCTTTTTCTTTTCTCTATTCTTCTTTCTCTCTTATATAGGGGGATAAGACTTGAAAAGAAAAAAAGGGGGTAATATGGGTATATAATACAAAAATGCTAAGATATAAGGGTAGATTATTGAATATTCTTTGAAACTTAAATCTATTATTATTCTCAAAATAAGGTTATCTTTGGACGCATTGCTATAGAATTTTGTATACTGATAAAAATTGAGGCTATTTTTTATTCATTAGTATAGAATTTTCTATTTTGACACACATATATGTATATATCAACCCTAAAAATAAGGTATTGTGCCTATGCAACTCATTTAATAGTACAGGTTTACTTCCAATCATTTTATTGGTTGCTATTGCAATTTATTTAGGCGTCTGAAGTAATACAGGTTGATGGCTAGCCAATCAACCTCCTGGTCATGTCAAATACTAGTCATAATTTATCACAAAATAGGCTAAGTTAAACGGATAGTAAATGGTTAAAATATACAGTTTTCTTGTTCAAACATAGATAAATAGATTTATAAATAAATAGATGTCTTCAAAACCCTCAGAGGCATACAGAAAATGGCATATAAAGATGCTTTTATTATTTTAAGAATTGTTTGACTTAAGACAGTCAGCTCCTGACAGCTCCAATTTGATATGGAAGGAGACAATGAGGATCAAAAACCTCTATCAGGAGATAATGCTTCCTGGGCAAAAATGCCCCTGCTCTCTCAACAGACTATATATAGTCCAAAGATGGACCAGACTTAAATGCAGGTAAGTTGATGTCCTAATTCTGCAGAGACAGAATGGGAAAATCCTTCTTATTTCCTGCTGCACAATTTATTCTGTGAAAAATGCTTGGCCAGAAGGCTGAAGATGATGCTCCAACAATGTCGAGAGATATTTGGGACTGTTTAGGCAGCAAACTGTCATTTTTGTTTTTGGAAGCTATTCTCCTGTACTTCCTACTCACTCAAATAATAACTTTATCCTTTCTTATGTCTTTGATGGGGTTGAAGGCATAATAGTTATAAATTTTCAATTGAGGATATTTTGAAACCTAAATCAAATATTTGGGTTTATAAATATAGAATATGATAGAAAATATTTAGGTTCAGAACTTTAGACTCACCAAGATAGATAGATTTTTTTTCTTCTTCAAAATTGCCTGATTCAAATAAGCTAAACATTATATGTGTAACTTTTCTATAAGGTTTTTCTTGATTGTTTCCTATTTGTTCTTACTGTTTTTACTATATGAGTTTTAAAAAATTAGTTTTTTATAGACAAAAGGAGGGAATTGATGGGGTGATGTTATGCATTCTAAATGTTAATTAATTGGTCCTGCTTGCTTTGTTTACTTACATTGTCTCTGATTGGTTGAAAAAATGCTGAAGTCTGAGATTGGGCAAAGACAGAGGTAGGCAGGACTAAGGTGCTTGGACTTCTGAAGCAGAGAGGATCTTGTGTAGAAGAAGCCTCCAAGACAAGCAGCTGGAACAGTAAGTAGGGTTAGAGAAAAAAACCTCATTCCACCTGGCCTGAAACATCGACCCAGCATGGAGAATGGCAGTCCAAGGGGACGTATGTATATATGGAGTCGTATTTAGGTAATAGAATTATGAGCTAGCTTAGATGGGCCAAGATTGCTCAATTCAGGCCAAGACTTGTTAAAATCCATGTGGTGTCTGTGTGCTCATTTATAATGGCTGGTTAAGTATTAAAAGCTGCCAATCGATTAACACTAATATAAATACTGTTAAATAATTTAAGTAATTATTTTACAGGGTTTCTCTTGCATTCTCAGCAACACTAAAATAATTGGGTTAAAGTAAGAGAAGCTATATGAACATGTGTATGTCTAGAAAAAAATTAAATCCACTTAAATAAGAAAAATATTAATTTTTGCCTCAGAATGGGGTTCAGAGAGGAATGGGGAATGATTGATCCTAATAAGCACAGAATTTATTTTGGCTATAATGAGAAGAGATTGTGAGTATTTCCAATACTCTGTTTAACATTATATTAGGTGTTCTAGCCAAGGAAAGAAGGGAAAAATAACATAAGACTAAAAGATAGAAACAACTGTACTACTACTTGAGAATAAATGATTACAGGAAGCTATAAGTTCACAGAAGCCAAAGTAAGGAGCATTTGTAGGGCAGAGTACTAGAGCAGAAAAAGCTACAGAGAGAGAACTCCAAATACAAGGAGGATTGAAGCAGGGTCCTACTCTGTGGCTCAGGTTGTCCTGGGATTCATAGCAATCCAACTGCATAAACCTCCCAAATGCCAGGATTCCAGGTATGAACTCTAGACATTTGCAATAGGTTTCAATTATCCAGCTTATTACTGATTAATGCACAAATGTGGATTCTATTGAAAAGAAAAATTTAAATCCCTGAAATCAATACTGGCCCAGAAATGACCAACCATCCAGAGTAGGAAATTTTGTTGGAAACTTTGTTAAGAAATCTAGAAGTGGGCCGGGCGTTGGTGGCGCACGCCTTTAATCCCAGCACTTGGGAGGCAGAGGCAGGCGGATCTCTGTGAGTTTGAGGCCAGCCTGGTCTACAAAGCGAGTCCAGGACAGCCAGAGCTGTTATACAGAGAAACCCTGTCTCAAAAAACCAAAAAAAAAGAAAGAAAGAAAGAAATCTAGAAGTTTTGTTTTGTTTTTTTTTTCAGTAGTGGAAAAAAAAACTTTTTCTAAAATAATTGTTAATCTACTTTCATCTCATGAAGCTTAAAAAGTAAAACCCAAAGAGATCAATCTGTTTTTAAATGAGTTAACTTAATATGAAAGCAAACCTCAATATTATCTATAGAAATAAAATTTTCAAACACGATTTAAGTCCCTAGATGAAAATGAGTCCTTGCCCATGTAGAAAGTAAATGTCAAAGGAGCATTATCAACTGGCTGAACTTTGAATGTGCATACACTGATCTCCTAAGTAAAGGTCACAGGCATACAGGCACAGAGTTTAGACACCACCACTGTTCAAACACTTGGTGAACAATAACTTATGTTGACACAGAGGCAACTCCAAGGAAACCAGACTAGAAATTTGAAAAAAACTCAAAGATAATGATAGAAACAATAATAAAAAAACAAATTAAAAGAACATGCAAAGGGAAAAGTAGCAAAATACTGCCAAAAGAGACTACAAAGTGCACTATCAAGAAACTACATAACCACATGAGCGGTTCAGTGAAGAGCAACAAAAACAGTTCATGGATGACGAAGCAATAATCCATAATTCTTGTCGTATATTATTGAAAAGCACAAGTTTCAAATTTAAAAGTATAACAAATAGCTGGGTGCCGGGATGCATACTTTTAATCCCAGGACTTAGGAAGCAGAGGCAGAGTTGAGTTCCAGGGCAGACAGGGCTACATAGAGAAACTCTGTCTCAAAAAACCCACAAACAAAAAAACTATAGCAAATAAAGACAAGTCGTAGTCTCTTCAGGAGGCACTGTCTGGATAAAAAGTAAAAGGTAAGCCAGAATCCCATTCTAGAATTTAAAATATGTGCCTACATGCAGATACTCTAACTAAAACAGAGAAACATGGGATTTAAACCCACCTGATTAATCATTGAGTTACCACTAATTACACCAATATTTTACATTTTTTATTGAAAAAAAATTTTATTTTGTGAATTTCACATCATGAACCCTGTTTCCTCCCATCTCCCACCTCTCCCCAGACCTACCCTCCACTCTTGCAATCTGTCCCAGTGTAAAAAATAACAGCTCATTGTGAAATCTGCAGTGTGTCTCAGTATGTCCCACAATATTCCCCTATGTCCACACATTCTGCTTGCAGATATTTTACATTTTTAACTTATGTTTTTCTTTTTATTATTTTTATCTCCATGGTTGTATAGTTGGTTTTAGTCAAGCCCGTTAGCACAAGCTGCTTGGAAATTCAAGGTCTGACTGGGATATATGTGGCTCAAAGCAAGCTTGGCAACTTAGTGAGACCCTATTTCATAACAAGAAGTAAAAGGAAGGCTGGTGATATTGGGAGAATTGGAGCCCAACTTGGATTTTCCCCCCAAGCTTGAAAACAAGTTTTATTGGAGAAAACTGTTAAAGCTGCAGGCAAATTCCTTTCACAGTAATAGTTCATAGAAACCTACTAGCACCGGGCATGGTGGTGTATGCCTTTAATCTCAGCACTCGGAGGCAGAGGCAGGCAAATTTCTGTGAGTTCAAGGCCAGCCTGGTGTACAAAGTGAGTACAGGACAGTCAAGGATATAGGGAGAAACCTTGTCGCGAAAGAAAGGAATGGAGGGAGGGAGGCAGAGAGGGAGAGAGGGAGAGGGGAGAAAGGGAGGGGAGGGGATGGGGAGGGAGGGAGGGAGGAAAGAAAGAAAGAAAGAAAGAAATCTTCTAGCTTCACAGAGTCCTGTAGTGAGAGTTTTGATTTATTTTAAAACGCAGTTATGTCATGTGAATATGCTTTTGTTTTAATCCTAGGTGTGGGATAAGAGCCTGCTTAACAGTAGGTGATTATGGTTTGACTAGTGCTCTGTCTGGGGTGTGATTTTTGCTAGCAGGAGATAGTTTAATTCTGGGGACTCTGGAGAGGGTATAAATGGGAGAGTCCCCAAGAGGGACCTGCGAGCTCTGAAGAGAAGGCTGCTGTTCCCCCACTGCTCCCCTTATTGTTCCTGATTGCTGTTGTTGCTGTTTGACAGAAGAAATTGGAGGTATCCTGACAATGAAGATTGGACTTGCCCCAAGGAACTGAATGCCCCTAATCAGAACCAAACAACCCTAATCAGCAGGAAGTAGTCTAAGGAAGTCTATGTCCCCTTTCCCCTCTAGCCTTCTTTCTCGCCTACCTGTTGTGGGGTTGGAAAAGATTGGGGTGGAGAAAGACAGTAGATATAAGAACCGAAATAAAACAAACAAATACACCACAGACTCCCAAACTCCACACCCAAGAGACAGCCTTTAGATTGCTTTGGAAGGCACTGTCACTGATTTCAGCCACTCTCGGAAACAAGGTTGCTTCTTCAGAAACTAGGAGGGATGAAAACATCTTTAAATAAGTTATCTGCTTGGACAAGGTTATTCACTTATTAGAAAATACAGGTAGGCTAGAGAGATGGCTCAGTGGTTAAGAACACTGGCTGTTCTTCCAAAGGACCCAGCTTCAAATCCAAGCATTCACATGGCAGTTTACAGCTGTCTAGAATTGCTAGACATAGTGACACACGCCTTTAATCCCAGCACTTGGGAGGCAGAGGCAGGTGGATCTCTGTGACTTTGAGGCCAGCCTGGTCTACAAAGTGAGTCCAGGACAGACAGAGATACACAGAGAAACCCTGTCTCGAAAAACAAAACAAAACAAAAAAAGAAAGAAAGAAAAGAAAAGAAGGAAGGAAGGAAGGGAGGGAGGGGAGGGAGAAAGGAAGGAAGGAAGGAAGGAAGGAAGGAAGGAAGGAAGGAAGGAAGGAAGGAAGGAAGGAAAGAAGGAAGGAAAAAAATATAAAGAGGTAACAAGAAAGCCCTATCTGGCAGGCATGTGGCACAACACCAGTTTGACAGGAGTTTGTGGGATCTTCAGAATCCACAGATGTGAGGAATGCTGAGGGGCAGGGAATTTGCTGCAGCCCCATCCAGCCTCTTTTACCTTGATGAAAGTCGAACTTAGGATTCTTAGTCTTGTTCATAAAACAGAAGCTTGAGGGCAACTTTAATAGAGTTTAAAAAAGAGCAGACCCCTGGCCACACAAGTTGTACATGTCAGCAGCTGCTGGGAAGAGAATGGAAGGTGAGCAGAATTGCTATTGGAAAGTATTTCTCTGCCAATGAAAACTCCTATAAAGTTGCTGTATTTGAAGGAAAAGATGATAAATATTGTTTCTTAACAAAAAATATGGTTTCTTCAGGGACATGGTCATTTTATCTTCACTTGATCTTAGCCAAAAGGCCTAGAACAATTGACCATCAAATCTTAAACAGCTAGCAGAGACAAATACAATCCTGATTAGCTAACAACCCAGGAAAAATATGTTAGCAGTCTCAAAGATCTTTACTTCATTTTACCAGTAAATATAACTCTATTAATTTATCAAAGATTTACCCATGTCATGTTAAGTGAAAAATATTTGGGCTAATTTCTCAGTTTTAATTTACACTTTAAGTACTCACTATAAACCAATTTTGTACCTTGGAAATAGTATGCAAACATACACTCACTTGTAGAGATAATAGACAAAAAGCTCCAAAGATTTTATACATTTTGTTTAAATTTATCATCTCCAAGTTTGGAGCTTTTACCCACCTGAAAGGTTAGACTGTTGATCTAATTACTCCTGCTGTACCTCTAAGCATTCTTTAATGCTAAGACTGTACTCTCAATGGTATGACAGTTAGTAGAAACAAGTTAAAAAATTTTACATATCAAACACAAACTTAATATAAACATCATCAATAGGCTGTCTTAGATATTTTTCTATTGCTGTGACAAAACACCATGACCAAAGCAATTTACAAAAGAAACCATTCAATTGGGCTTACAGTTTCAGAGGGGTAGAGTCCTTGATAGTGGAGCAAAGAAGGAATGGCAGCAGAAACAGCTGAGAGCTCACAAGTAGGAGGCAGTGAGAGCTACTGGGAATGGCATTAGTCTACCTCAAAGGCTGTCCCCAGAATCACATCTTTCAACAAGGCCACACATCCTAATCCTTCCCAAACAGTTCCACTTATTTAAACATGTGAGCCTATGTCAGCTATTCTCATTTAAACCACCGCTAAGGGGTTTATGTAAAAGCAAAAAGGTCAAATGGTGAATCTTATTTGTGTATACTTAAGTCCATATTGTTCCTTATTTTAGAAACTATTAGGACTAGGCAGATGGCTCAGTCATCAAGAGTCCAAACCTGTTGTGGTTTGAATGAGAGTGGCCCCATAGGCCCATATATTTGAATACTTGGTCCAAGTGGTGAAATTATATAGGATTTTACCATATAACAAAGGCCTATAGAAGATATTTCCCCAGTTTGCTGTAACTTGCCTACCACATGCTTCCATTTCTGTATACTGAAAAGTATCTTCATTTATAATTATGTGAGTTCTGTGAGTATGAAAGTTCATGAAGCTGTTACCACATTAGAACAAAGTATTTGAAGTAACATAAATCTGTTTTTCTCAGTTCAATCATATTTGGATCCAGAACGATCCAAGTTTGATTTCATATTCCCTTTGAGGTGAGGATTTTTTAAATAATCTCTATAAAATTGTCTTACAATTGATCTTTTCCTTCTGAATCCATAATATTTCTTTTACACATATTGAAGTGCCCCAATGATGAGTTCATATATGGTTACAATTGTTATACATTTTTTTGTTGTTTTTGAGCTACAATCTATATTACTTACAGTTCCCATGCTATGTTAATATATCCCGAGAAAAACAACTTAAGGAGGTATCCTGGTAGGTTTTTTTTGTCAACTTGACACAAGCTAAAGTTATCTGGGAAGAGGAACCTTAACTGAGAAAATGCCTCCATCAGATGGCTGATAGGAAAGTCTGCATGGCATTTTCTTGACTAATGATTGATGTGGGAGGGCCCAACTCATATGGCGTATGTGCCATCCCTAGGCTGGTGGTACTAGGTGGTATGAAAACAGGCTTGAGCAAACCTTGAGGAGAGCAAACCAATAAGCAACATCCCTCTATGGCCTCTGTTTCAGTCCTTGACTCCAGGTTTCTGCTTTGAGTTCCTGACTCGACTTCCCTTCACGATAAACTACAACTATAAGCTTAAATAAACCCTTTTCTCCCCAAGTTGCTCTTAGTCATGTGTTCTATCACAGCAATGGAAACTTTGAGACAGAAAAGTTTTATTTTGGCTCAAGTAAACAACTGACACTAACCATCACAGGGTCTCAAACTCTGTAGCCCATAGTAGACCTGAATTTGCCTCCCAAGTACCGGGTTTACAACTGTGGGCCACGGTGTTTTAGCTACAGTTTTTACAATTGTTATATACTATTGGTGAATTGACCATTATATCATTAAATAATGCTCTTTTTTTCAGTTTTAGGTTTGGGACTTCAAATCTATTTTGTTCACCATAAGCATAGTTGTCTCTTTTCCTGTTGTTTTAATTTGGATGGAATACATTTTCCATCCCTTTGCTTTCAGTCTTGTGTCCTTGAAAGTAAGGTGACTTTCTTTTAGACTATTTATTTATACGTGTCTCTTCTTAAAAATATTCACTAAGGGGCAGGTGGGATGGCTTAGTTGTTAAAGGTACTTGCTGCTAAGCCCAGAGACCTGAGTTCAATCACTGGGACCCACAAAGTTGGTCCTTGTAGAAGGTTGCTCCTAGCAAATCCTGTAAATTACTCTTTGACTAAATTATCCTTTGACCTCTACATGTATGCCCTGACATGCTTTCTCCCCATAGTAAATAAATAAAATTTAATTTAAAAATTAAAGTAATGTTGCTGGAGAAAACTCAGGAATCCCACATTAGGTCATGTAAACTGAGGATCCCCTTTGGAATTCTTAGTCTCATTAAGGAAGGAATTTTAAAATGGACTTAGAAGGAAGAGTAGTCAGAGACAGTTTTATTAAGCTTTAAGAGAAAAACAACAGGACAAGCAGATATCTGAAAGAGGAAGATAAAGAATAGGAAGAAGAAAAGCCATGTTTTTAAAGTTAGGGTGCAGAAAAGTTAGCAAGTCCAGCAATGGAGAGCAAGCACCATGGAGATAAGTGGAAGAGTTTCAGAAAAAGAGTAAAAAAAAATCCCAGAGTGCCTAGGAAAGAATGCCTAGACACTGACCAGGAAAGAAACAAAAAAAAGGAAAATTTATACTTTTCTGAGGATATAGCTATACTTAAATTGTTTCTGCCTCCCCTAGAGCAAAGATCCTACTTAGAGGATGGTAGACTGGGCTGTGGGACCCTTTGAGTGTGGCTGAGTGATGGGTCACAATTCTGACTTTTCAGGTTCCTGTGAAATATACCTGGAGCCAGAATCCAGGGATTCAAAGGGATAGGATAGTCTCTGCCACTAGTGTTATGTTCCAGGGTGGAACTAGAGCTATAAAGGACAGATTGTAAGAAAATTAGTCATCTCCAATGAGTCCAGCTACACACTAAACATCCTTTTCAAGCTAAGCAGATCTTAACTTCAATTAGCTACAGCTGTACACAGAGTGGAGAACAGAGGCAGGAAGCACAACTGGCCCCTGCCATAGGCAGAAGTAGCATTAGCCTGAGGAGTTTGCCTTAAGGACCTTGACTCATGCCAAAGTGAGTTTGTGGCTTTGTTACAGAAAAGAATTTCAGAGCTGGCCAGTATGAAGCAGAGCTGGGACTTAATAAAGATATTTTTATTAGTAATAAAAGTTTAAGTGTAATAGTTAGGGAGAAAAGGAGTTCAGGAATGGTGGCACACACCTTTGATCCCATCTCATGGGAGACAGAGGAAGGCAGGTCTGAGTTTGAGATCAGTCTGGTTTATACAGTGAGTTCCAGGTCAGCCAGCACTACATACTGAGATTGTGTCTGG
>CAJQZJ010000542.1:2303371-2319940 GCA_907164525.1 Lophiomys imhausi
GTTTGCCTATGGTGCATCTACAAAATGAGGACCACACAAAAGCGTAACGCAGCCATGATTATACAAGCCCTTGTCGCCATTGAGGCGGGCCAGTCCCCTCAGGCATGGCTTGCTGCCGTGAAGTAAATCTTCACTAAGCATAGTCCCTGCCCACTGAGGTATTCGTTCCACGGATATTAGGGTCTGGTAAGTCAGTGACGGAGTTGACGGGTAAGTCTCGGCCACCTAAGACAGGGCAGTCCCGAGTGGGGAGGCTGACCCAGAGACGGGTAAGAGTTTGAGCACCGCCCTCCTACAGGCTCAGGCCCACCGTGAGATCCCCAGATAGGGGGATTACGAAACCTTTCCAGGGACTTCTGTCATCTTTAGAAAAAATAAAAAAGGAGGAACTGTAGAGAGCTGCGACGTGCCGCGCCTTAAAGATGGTGCTGGTCTCCGCCTTCCACCAGCCCGACGGTGAGCGCTCTCGGTGGTAAACAAGTCCATATTTGGCTAAGACCGCTGATCTGGCTTGCTTCCGCATACGTGGGCCTCTAAGATAGCACTACGTGGCTTTACTTGATTGGCTGTTCATTTAGTATTTAGCCTGTGGGTTGGGTCTGCCCGGGCATTCGGAAGACTGTTTTCAAGGGACCTGAATAAACTGCAGGAGAAGAGCTTTTGTGAGTTGCGTCATTCCTTGCTGGACAAGGGGGGACGCGACAGGTAATAGTGCTTGCAGCTCTTCCAGTGGAACCGAATTTAGTTCCCAGCATTAACATCAGGTAGCTTACAACTACTCCTAACTCCAATGTCAGGAGATCTGACACCCTCTTCTGACCTCCAAGGGCACTGCATGCAAGTGCACATACATAAAAAAATAATACCCATCTTTGGAACAATAAATGAATAAGGTGAGGTTTGGTGGCATATGCATACCTTTAATCACAGCATTCAGAAGGGAGAGGCAAAAGCAGCCAGACCTCTTAAGGGTGAGGTCAGCATAGTAGTTCTAAGCCAGCCTTAGAACTACAGGACCACAGTGTGATCCTGTCTCAAACAAATGAAAGAATGTGAGTAAAAATAAAGGAAAAATTTAGTGAGACCCTGCCTCAAATAAAGAAATGACTGACTGAATAAATAAACAGATAAATAAATAAATAAATGTGAAGAGAAATGAAGGAAAATGCTTATTTCATTTTCTTTGTGTGTGTGTATATATATATATATGTGTGTGTGTGTGTGTGTGTGTGTGCGTTTGTATATATATACAGAAATGGCATTGCTGAACCTTATGATTGTATTTGTAAGATTTTGAGTAACGTCCATACTGTTTGTTACAATAGCTGTAACAATTTACTTGACCAGCATGATCCCTAACAACAGTCTAAACATTTGTCCTTACACCCACACACAAGTGCAGTTCCCACCCCTCATCAAGGAAACTTCTCTTTCCAACAGACATGTCAGATATATGGTTTGCAAATGTTTTCTTCCATTCTGGAGGCTGCATTTTAATTTTCTTGTTTTGTTTTGAAGGTTTTGGCTTGATGAAGTGTCACTTGTTCATTTTTGTGTTTGTTGCATAAGCTTTTACAGTCATGTTCAACAAACTGTGAACAAGATCCATGTCAAAGAGGTTTTCCTCTATATTTTCTTTTCAGAGGTTTGTGATTTCAAGATTTACATTTAGTCTTTGAGGTATTTTAAATTTTTCTAAGTGATATGTCAGAGCTCTCATAACTTCCCTTTCTTTTCTCTCCTCCCTCATCCCCTCCCTTTCTATGAATAACTAGATTTCCAACAGCATTCACTGAAGACTCTTTTTATTTGTCAAAGATTAACTGATTATGAAGGTATAAGGTATTTCTAGGTATGATTCTCCATTGTCCTTGAGTCCGTTTTAATACAAGTTCCAAAATAAAAAGCCTTGCTTAAAAATACAGAAATTAGTCAGAGGCTAAACTTCAGGGCTTTACTGAAGTCCTGGCTGGAATAATCTGGGGGGCAGAACCATCTTAGCCATTTTGAGTTGTTCTGGTTGTAGACTTTTGAGGAAACAGCTATTAAGGAAGGCTGCGAGGCTGGATCATCTGGGCTACTTGTTTTCTTTGGTGTCTGATCCCTTTTCTTCAGAGGTTTCAGTTGTCCAGTTGTCCCTGAACTCCTTAGATGGATGCTTTTAATTTCCTGGAAAGATAAGAACAGAGCCCTATCCTAATCTTAATTCTGTAGCGCTACTTTTTTTTGGATGGGGGGGGCAGGTAATATCTTTCCTAGAGAAAATTGTTTTTTTTTTTTGACAATATGAAAAGTATTATCTTCCAATTGAGATAAAAAAATTCTTTTGATATTTTGGAACTAAACTTACATTTAAGTGTATATATTTTGAGATCACAAGGGACAATTCACTTTGAATTTCAGCATGTCTTTTGCAAGTTGCTTTTAAACTTAAATCATTGCAAATCCTATGCGCCTGCCTCTGCCTTCCAAGTATTGGGATATGCAGTCTTCAAGAACCTCAAGAGATCTGTAGAAGTTGGCATTCAAAGAAGGTTTCTTAAGATTTTTTTCATATTGAGACATGTCAGCTCCTGACAGCACCCCCTATTCTACTCCAAGTAGAGGATGAGCATCGAAGAATATCCATTTGGAGATGGTTGTATTAGTGGCAAGCCTGTTACTGGGCAAGAAAAATCTCTTGCTTCAACTGTAGACAGAATGCTGTTCAAAAAGGACAAAACTTGGAAGCAGGTAAGTGGATAGCCTAGCTCTGCCAAGACAGAGCTCATAATTCCTGCTTTACAATTAATGTCTGTCAGAGATACTGGGCCAAGAAGCTGAAGATAGATGCTCTAATATATGGAGAGAAACTGGGGACTCTCCAGGCAGCCAGTTGTCTGTCACTTCTTAGTTTTGGAAGCTGCTGGCTCTGCACTTCCTGTATAATCAGGTATATTTATCCTTCTCAAGTCTCTGATGTGGTTGAAGTCTAGACAGTTCTAGTCTCACATTCAAATTTTAAGTTTTTTTAGGAATTAAAAGGATGTTCTAGGTCTAAGGAGATGTTTTTAAGTTGGTAATGCAAGTTAGGATGGAAACTGAGTTAGGTATACAACTTTAAACTCATGGAGATAGGTAATAGAATATTAATATCAGTTGCCAAATACGTATGGACTGGACATTATAAATGTATTATTTCATGTTATACCAATTTTCCTAATTGTGACCTAATTATTTAAAAAAACAAAGAATTATGAGTTCTGGGAGAAGGGGGAGAGGGAGAGAGGGTGGGGCCAGGACAGATAGAGGGAGGGAGACTGTGATGGAGATGTAACTGGAAGTAATAGATAAACTTAAAAAAAAAGAAAAAGAAAAAAATATAGCAATTAAAAGTAAATGGATGTCAATTATTATACAAAATAATGATTTTTTTTTTCTTTTTGGATTTTCGAGACAAGATTTCTCTGTGTAACAGTAGACCAGTCTGGCCTCGAACTCAGAGATCCGCCTCCCTGTCTACCAAGTGCTGGGTTTAAAATCGTGCACCACCACACCTGGCAATTACTGACAGCTGTGAACTGCCATGTGAGTGCTGGGATTTGAGCCCAGGTCCTTTGGAAGAGCTGCCAGTATTCTTAACCACAGAGCCATCTCTCCAGCTGCAAAATAATGATTTTCATTATGACATTCTCATGCATGTGTATCATACTTTGTTCATATTCATCTTCTCATTTCCTTCTCTTTCCCCCAACCCTTTTCTTATCCCCAATGGTGTTTCAAAAAAATCAATTCTGCACATAAGAGAAAGCATGTAATAGTCTGTCTGAGTCTGACTTATTTCACTTAGTGATCTCCAGTTCCACCTGCAGAATTTCATTCTTCTTTACATATCAGTACAATTTGTGTACATGTTACATTTTGTTTGTTCAGCCTTCTGTTGATGGGGATCTAGTCTGCCCCCATATCTTGGCAATTGTAAATAGTGCTACAATAAATGTGGATGTGAAGGTATCTCACCTATATGCTGACTGAGACTTCTTTGGGTCTCAAGTATGTTAACATTCTACTCTTATATAGCAGGATCACATGTTATTTCTATTTCCACATCTTGAGGAGCCTCTACACAGCCTTCCATACTGACTGGACTAATTTATCTTCTCACTAAAGAGGAGAAATAAGATAAAATAGCCCTTTTAGGATTATATTGACGCTGAATGAGACAGTAAGTACAAGAATCCTATGTATAGTAGTGACTCAATAAATGTGTGCATTTTTTCTAGTTACTGATAATTAGTAAAATTATTACCATTATATGAAAATATCAAATGCAGGCTGGGCATGGTGGCAGACACCTTTAATCTCAGCACCTGGGAGGATTTCTGAGTTCAAGACAAGCCTGGTCTACAGAGTAATTTCCAGGACAGCCAGGGTTACATAGAGAAACCCTGTCTTGGGGGGGAAAATTGAATAATCTGATTCTCATATATTTTTCGTTTCATCATTAAAAATATAAGATAAATCCAATAACACTAGCTTAATATTCTTGCTGTCTAGGTAAAAAATAGCCTTTTAGCACACGCCTTTAATCCCAGTACTCAGGAGGCAGAGGCAGGAGGATGTCTGTGAGTTTGAGGCCAGCCTGGTCTACAAATCAAGTCCAGGACAGCCAAGGCTTTTACACAGAGAAACTCTGCCTCAAACATACATACATACATATTCCTTTTAAGTAACATCTGAGAAAAGAAAGTCTAATAAAAGCTTGAAAATGAGCCTCATTTCCCACAGGCACCATGAATCATGCTCTCTGTAACACAAAAATAGGAAGGAATAAGGAATAAAGCAGATGTGGGAGCATGTGCTTGTGACCCTAGGATTGAAAGAAAGATATAAGGATCATAGGTTCAAGGCCAGCATGGGCTACACAATGAATTCACACCAGCGGGAGCTACATACTAACATACTAAGACCCTGACTCAAGAGTCAATTACTGAGCCAGGCATGGTGAAACATACTTATAATCCTAGCACCTGGAAGCCTGAGGCAGGAAGTTCACAATGAATTCAGAGCCTCTTAGGGATGGAAGGTGACTAGTTGAGAGTCAAACCCAGGAGATTCATTTCGAGACTGTTCCTTTAGTCTCTAGCAACAACAATTTTGCTGAATAAAATACCCATAATCTGAACATTACTTTTATAAAGAAGAGAATTATGTCCCCCACCTATGGTATACGTCCTTTATGCTGCTACATATACTTGATTTATAAATAAAACAAAATAGAAAATCTAGCCTCAATGAACCCCTTTTACAGTTTGGAATTTAGGAGCTGTCACAGTAAGATGGCTGAATAGGACATTCCAATGTTGTTACCCTCCCAGAAACATCACATTTAATGACTATTCACACATCAAAATATCTTTGCAAGAGCTCAGCAATCTAGGTGGCAGTTTGCATCACTTGGCTAAGTGTGGAAATAAAGAAAGCTATCAGAGAAGGAAGCGCAGTTTCACCTCACTCTGTCACCCTCTATGTAATGTAGCCAAGCAGCACAGCAGGAGAGGGAAAGTACACTGAACACTTCAGGGTTACAGGGCTCAGCACCAGACCCATAACACTAAAACTCAACCCAGGCAGGCTCTGTAGCTCCATGGAAGAAGCTCTGGCTTGATTCTGCACACTCATGTTTCAGACTCATCCCAGGTATCAGACCAGGCCTAGCCTCCACTGACAAAGCAGGCTCCACAGCCTTAGACTACAGGCCAACTCCAGTGTCAGGTTTGCACCATATTCCCAGGAATTCAAGTTCATCCCAACATCAGGATAGCCTTTGCAGCACCAGACTCTAAACTAGTCCGGGCCATTATGATGGACTCCCAGTTTCCAGGCTGGTTGCCACACATACCAGCTCTTGCTTTCCCAGGACCCACACTAGTCCTCAGAGCTCTATTCTCCAGAGGGCTTAGGGCCTAGGATCATTTCAGCAAATCTAGTGATGAGGCCAGCCTCAATAGTCTTTGGTGTCCAGTTTGTCTCCATGAACTCAGCTTCTATGTCTGCCCTGAGAACACAGCCTCCAATGTAAACAAAGGCTGGCTGCAATGAGCAGAAAAACCATGCTACTAACCATAGGTGTAGGCTCATGCCAATCTAATAGACCTAGCCCTCAGGCCATTACTCAAAGACCCAGCCTCTACAGCTGATGTGTTAGGCTGGCATTCACAGACCAGGCTCCAAAATGTCTCTTAAGGACCTACACTTCAGGCTCTATCCTGGCTAGGCTGGCCCAAAATTCCAGTATATCTAAGGTCCAGACCACTCCAGTCATCCCTGGCCTTCATAGACCTAGGGTCCAGCCAGGAGTGCATCAGACTTGCCAGCACAAACTCAAGTTCCAGGTTTGTCCAGCTCCAGAGAACTCAGGCTCTGGGCTTGTTCCTATGAAGCCAAGTGCCAGGGCTATCATCAAAACTAATAAAAGCCTGTTCTACTTAAATTAACACTATGCTCTAGAAATTCTAAACTACATTAATCATAGAACATTGTACCAAAGAAAATTCTTTACAAGCGAAGTTATTGTGACTGATGAGTGAAGTGCTAGGGAGATGGCTCAATTCGTCAAGTGTTTGCCCCTTGAACACGAAGACCGGATTTCAATCCCCAGCACCCAGATAAAAAGGAAAGGCAAAGACAGGAGGATCTCTGGGGCATGCTGGCTAGCCAATCTAGCTGAATTAGCAAGCTCTAGATTCAGTGAGAGATCCTGTCTCAAAAACTAAGGTGGAGAGCTATTAAGGAAGACACCCACCATCGACCTGTGGCCTTTATACATAAGCACACACATGCGTGTGCACACACGGGGGTGCACATACACACACATATACATACACAAAACTGTTACTGTTGAGTGATATATATGAAAACATGCTGACTTCAAGGATGTTAACATATATCCCATTAATGATAATTTGTCCAACCCTAGAGAGCTCGAGGCTCTGGGCTTGTTCTTATGAAGCCCAAATTTATACTATAAAGGACTTCCTTTATAGTATAGTCACAAAATAATTCTAGGTCATTTTGAATGCAGTTCATATTTCTAACCCTGTGGTAAAAGGGATCCCTACGTTTGAACTATAGTTTCAGAATAAACAATGGCAGTACATTGCAAGCCTCTACTTTGAGGGCAGGCATCAGCATGCTTCCCTGAGTCATTTTCTACTTTGCTATAACAAAGTATTACACAATCATTGACTTAAACCTTAAGTATCTATGATCTGTCCTCCTGCAAGTATAAATTACTCTTCCCTACCTCTAAAAGACAGAAAGAACTAAAATATTGCCCTATTTTGAATTAATCATAAGTTTCTATATTAAGCCTGGTTCAAATAATTCAGAGTTCAAATCTCAAACTTCCAGGGTTCTAAATTCAATGCTACCACTTTTTTTTAAAAGATTTATTTATTTTTTACATATATATTGTTTTGTCTGCAGGTATGCTGGAAGGCCAGAAGAGGGCACCAAATTTCATTACAGATGGTTGTGAGCCACCATGTGGTTACTGGGAATTGAACTCAGGACCTCTGGAAGAACAGTCAGGGCTCTTAACCTCTGAGCAATCTCTCCAGCCCCAATGCTACCACTTTTTAAGAATCCCCTGGCATTCAGTTTCCAATAACATGCTCCTCCACTTCCTTCTGAGCTCCTTCTAGCAGCACCCTTAAAGTTCACATTCCTGGCCAAGGTTGGTGATGGTGCATGCCTTTAATCCCTTGGAAGGCAGAGGCAGAAGGATCTCTGTGAGTTTGAGGCCAGTCAGTCTGGTATACATAACAAGTTTCAAGACTATATTGAGATATCCTTCCTCAAGGGGGAAAACAAAAACAAAAACACATATGCATACAAAAAGCCCAAACAACAAAAAAGTCTGTATTCCTATTGACAGTCTGTTCAAAACAATTTAGGTATTGGTTAAGTCTAGCACCTCCTTTCTATTGCCAAAGTCTGCAGTTTTCTAATACTCTGTAACAAATTACCATGTTTTCGGGCTTGAGACAACATCCATTTAGTGTCTAGGAATTAGGAGTACAGGAACAACTTAACTAGATCCTCTGCTCTGGGACTCCCAGGACCCAAATCATACTGCCAATCAATTCTTCCAGCTCACTAGTAGGCAGAATTAAGTTCCTTAGAACTAAGTGAAATCTCCATTTTCTTGAGGGCTGTAAGCCACAGAAAAATGTCACCTTTTGTCTTCTGCATGACCCTTTCCCCTCAAAACATGGCTGTTTGTTTCTACAACAGGAAACCTGGTGCTTTTGCTTGACTCTTTTAAGGGCTCACCTATTAGGAAGGACATATTCAAGAAGTTACCTTTGATTAATTTAAAACCAAATCACCCCCAACTTAGGAATGAAATGTCTTTATATTCACAGGCTTTTGTCCCCACTAAATAGCAGGGAACTATACAGGTACACGCATGGCAAGGAGAGAATACTGAAATCAGCTTGAAGATTCACTAAAAGCATCAGAGGACCACTCGGCCTACTCTTTCCCCTCTAATCTAGAGGGTTGCCTCTTACAGTCCATCTACATACTCTGTGTTTATCCTTCCTTTTCATTTTTTGTCACCTGCTCCTTGAGAGATGCCTCTTGCTTCAAGACACTCTGATTTTCATGTTTCTTACCCTCTGTAAATCTGAATAGTCACCAAGCTAGTTGTCCAGCTACTGAACAAGCTGGAAAGAACCTTTTTTTTCTTTTATTGAAAATAGATTTTTTTCCCCTCACATACTATATTGTGATTATGGTTTCCCCTCCCTCTATTCCTTCCCACCTCCCTTGCCATCCGTATCCACTCCCTCACTGTCTCTCATTAGAAAACAAACTGGCTTCTAAGGAATAATAGTAAAAATAAAATACAATAGGATAAAATAAAAACTAACACATTGGGATTGAACAAAACAAAGAGAAGAAAAAGAGCCCAAGAGAAGGCACAAGAAACAGAGACCCACTTGACCTCACACTCAGAAATCCCATAAAAACACTAATCTGGAAACCTGGTATAGACTCATGCAGGCCCCATGCATGCCGCCCCAGTCTCTGTGACAGAACTGCAATTATATGTGGCCAATAATTTTTCTTTCTCAACATCTAAGACAGTGTATATGAACATACAACTGGAAACAACAAAAGCTAGAGAAAATTACACAGTATAGATTTTTCTTAACAGGCTGGCTAGTACAAAATACATGAGATTCTCCTACTCTTTAAAAACTATACCTTTTTATAAAAGGAATTAAAAAAAACATTGAAAGTGATATTTTCCTAGTATTCAATGCATTTATCCTCAAATAGAATGTTTGTTTTCCAAGACAGGGTTTCTCTGTGTAGTCCTGACTGAGATAATTCACATGCCTCTGCCTTCCAAGTGCTGGTATTAAAGGTGTGCACCACCAACTTCTGGCAATAAATCCTTACTTATGCACGAATGCTATGGTTTGACTTGAGTCTGAATATACCAGTAGTTTCATTTTCAGTGATCAAACTGAGTATGTCTGTGAGGCCGTAGGAGTCTTCTTCATGTATCTGTATAGGTAACTAAAGCCTTTGCCCTGAACAGCTTCACTTGAGAAGGAAACACCTTCCTCTCACATCCAATCAACAAATGTTTGTTATGTATCAAATATAAATGTATGTTCTTGCCCATAATGTTGTAAGTGGGAAGCCACTACCAGACTTACAGTAATTATAAGTACTATATTAATTAGCATTTATTATTGTTGGCTAAATTTCAAGATAACCTAGCTATCAGCATGCGAACAAGGCAGGTTTCTGAGTATGAAGCTAGCCTGACCTGCATAGCAAGTACCAGATTAGAATGGTCTATAAGGTGAGACTCTGTCTCAGAAAAAATAACCAAGCAACCAACACATGACAAAAACTCTCTAAACGGAGGAGGAGGTAAAGGCTCTCGCTCTTCTCTAATGAACTGCCCTGCAATCTCTAACCTGACACTCCACACTGCTGTTACCTCAAGACATTTTATCTTTGCAATACAGCTAAGGAAATCAGAAAACTATAGACACCACAAAAGCAAAACCCAATTATTTTTTAAACATTTTATTTTTGAGACAGAGTCTCACACTATAGCTCAGGCTGGCCTCAAAGTCATGCAATTCTTTTACCTCTGCCTCCCAGGTGCTGGAATTACAGGTATGTGCCACTAGGCCTGGCTAAGAGTTGATTCTTATATAAGGACTTCTAATCCCAATTCCAGGTACAAGCTAACAGGTTAAGAGAACTTCTTTACTGAGAACAGTGAGAAGAATTACCAAATAAACAGTTTTATATGAGATATAGCAATGACATTATATACTTAAAGTCAGTCATAAGTAATATAAACCAAAATGAATTTATTTACAAAATGTCTTACGTCAACAACAGTTACAGCCAAGAAACAGGGTATCAAGCAATAATTAACTAAGAGTTAATTAAACACAAATTGTGTTTAAGCTATTATGCCCAGAGTAGCTTCTCTTACTAGCTAGCAAGACGACCTTCTGAGTCCTTCATTTATACAAGGGCAATCACTTAACCAAAGGGGTCTGTGCCAATAGCACTTGGTACTCATGGGATCAGCTGAGCCACGTGTTTCTTGGCTTTCTTTTTTCTCCTCCCTGGTTAGTTTTCTACTTTTCTCCTTCTCTGTTGACTCCTTCTTCCTTTTGTCCTCCACTATCAGCTCCTTTCTCAGCTTCCTCTTCTTTCTTGTCAGCTCCTTTCTCTCCTTCTTTGTCCTGAACACTGATGGAAACTGCTTTGTTATAGCCTTCCCGGTTTCGAGCAATTTCAATTGCAAAAAATTGAATCCTGGGTGCTGAAAGGTAAATGGAATTGATTGTCCTGGTCTTAGATAATTATATACCCTGACTAGAAAGCCACTCAAATATATAACCCAGAAATCTCAAATTCTAATCCATTAATGAAAATATCTATTTATCCAATAGCTGTTTCAGGAACATGACCTCGAAAGATATAAAAAATATGATAACCTCCAAGCTAACTATCCTTGTTAGTGAACCCAGACTTCTCATTCAGATTCTTTCAAATAAACAATGCCAGAGGCAAGAAACTCACCAAAGATGGTGTTCTCCTCAGTGTAGCCCTGGGAACAATCCAGTCGCAGCAAAGTTCCATAGTTGTAGTCCTCTACGATCCCTTCAAATCTTAAGCAGAATGGCCTCCACTTCTATAAAGGCAAAAGGTGACACCTTAGCTGATGAATCCAGAGGTCTAATGTACTAGAGCCAGGAAAGAAGTTTGAGCTTCCCCAGTGAGGATAAAAGCCAGGGTGAAAGAGATGAATATCGAAGTGACTATCAGCTTTATACTGAAAAGAGTACCCCATTTCTATGCTATATGTTATGTGTTAAGTAAGACTGGTGTCCCCTACACAACAGTTTGATCAGGAAAAACAAACAAAAAACCCAACCACCTCAATCATTTTACTACAGAATTAAAACGTGATTTCTAAAATGGACCTATGTTTTGTTTGGAGTTATTTATCAGCCAGCTCAAGCCACAATGGTTATTTTGACAGAACACCAAGACAAAGAGGATAGAGATATACCTTAGCGTTAGTTATACATTATCCACTGAGTAGGGGCAAGTTTTCAAAATCATTGACAGCCTGCTAAGACTTCAAAGTTCAAATTCTTCATTAGTCAAGGAGCCCACTTTTAAGGACAATATTTTTCCTATTATACTATCAGTGCTCTGTGTCAGCATGAGATGATCACATAAGCAAGAAAGACCACTTGTATGCTATCCTGGACCTATGATCAATGGAACAAAAATCAAAAGAATCAAAATACCTCCCTACGTTCCCTGTGCCCTATTAACTATTCCATCATCCAATCTTTCTACCTAAATTTCCAGCTAAAATAAACTCAGCCCTCCTCCCCTTAAAGGAATATCTAAGTGGGTCATTGAAGTGCCCAAGATAAAGAAAGGGGGAACAATAGTCTCAATAAACACAAAAAGCATTTAAGACAAATAACTCATTCCACGTATATAATAATCCATATAATTAAGCCAACAATAATGAACAAATTTGAACCTTATATAAAAACATATAATCAAAATTACTAGTCAGATGTTAGGTAATGTTTAAGAGAATACTTACCTCTTTAGCTGATTGTGATTTGAGTTCTTCTGGGTCCAATACATCTACCCTGAGGTTCTCGAAATTTTTACGGAACTCAGAGTAGATTTGGTCATCTACTTTAGTGAGTTTCAGGAACTGTGGGTCAACTGATGATATCAACTGCCAGACAATGAAACAAACATGAAGATGCTAGTCACTAATTTACACTAATTTACCCCTCCAGTGCCACACTTATGGTTCTCAGGACAGATTACTTTAGGCAGTACTAACAGCCCAGGTCTTGCATCAAATCATTAAAATGGTTTTAAGAGCCATAATAAAAGCCACTCTCTCTTTTTTCTTTGTTTTCCCTTTTTCCAATTTGGCAACTGAATGAAGCCTTCAGTCCTAGTATTGCCTGACTCTTGTTCTGTGGATTGTCCATTCAACAAATATTTAAGTGTCTGCTACATATGGGCCAGGCATCTTTCCTCCAGGTAGCAAGCAAAACAGGCAGACAAACAGAACTTCTCATAATCAAATTCACTTCTACCCACGTTCCTAGAATGTAAGATTTTTTTGGTAGTTAAAACAACCTGTAAAGCTTAACAGTTTAAGTTGCAGCTGAGAACTGTGATTAGTATATAGCATCACACACTAAAATTTCATGTTAACATCTTCTTAATGGCAAGGACAACTCACTTTGTAATAGACTTCAGCATGCTGCATTGCTCGAATGGCCCAAGCCATTTCAATATCAGGCTGCAAAAGAGGAAGAATGTCAGTTGAGAAATCTGTCAGCCCTGAAATGGATAACAAATTAAAGACACCATGCTAAATCTTAAGAGGTCTACAGAAAAAAAAAAAAAAAAGGTTAGTATCAGGAAGCTGGTATATGTAATATATAGTATATAAATGTATATTATATTATATAAAGTAAAATGTAAATAACATAAGTTACATTAATATACCCACCTACACACCTCAGAGTTGTTAGGAGGACAAGAATACATGTGAAACTATTTTTCACTTTCATGAGTATAGCATGTTATACTCATCATTTGTGTTTATCAGACAGCCAACTTGCCATTCTGTAAAACTCCAAAACAAATGATGCCACTGGATTATATATAATTAAGTCTGACCAAGTACCCACTAGCTGTTCCCTTGGACACTCCTTTTCTGACCTGCCTGTTGTCTCCTTCCACGGTCTGAAAAATCCATTAGACCACTCCCCACCTCAGACCAAGAAATTTTCTTACCTTCAAATCCATATCTTCTGTTCACTTACACTTTGAGGATACAGTTAAAGTTACACTTTTCCTGAGGAAATCTACTGCCTCCATCCTTAGAAATCTCTCCAGCTAAACCCTTTCCATCCTATTGCGTGAGCCACTCATCTAGTACATATTACATTCTGATTGCTATTCCTGCCATTCTCAACATAGAGCATGTATAAAGGTCCAAATAAAGCACACCACAATCTGGTGCACAATTCAAGGCCCTTTAAAAACTACTAACTTTTGGCACCTCCTCCCTCAGACATTCTGATTTGATGTGATATGGGCTGTCACCTGGACATTCGGGGTATTGAGACGCTTCCCAAATTTTTCTAAATCATAGAAAACTTTCGGAACTCGCTTTCACTGGTATTAGAATACTACATTTGTCAACTATAATTAGACTGACGTGAAAGAACGTACAATTTTGGCTGACGTGAGGAAGTCTGAAGATAATGGGGAAGGAACTTATAATTTACTGTCAGGGCTTTCGAACATCCTGGGATATCTGAGTGGGCGGGAAGTGGAGGTAAGTCATACTCACGTCGTTGCCATACGACTCCACGGGGTGAGAAAGAGCATGGGCGATGGCCACCGCTTCCGCAGAAACCTGAGAAGGAAAAGAAAAAGCGAGGCTGGATAGCCATCCCCCAACTCCCTGGGTTGCACACCACGCAATCTCCACTTGAATATTTACCCAACCCCAGAAGAGCATCTTACCGGCGCTTCGCTTTTGCCGGCAGCATCCATATTACACCCAGCAAGCGCCGCTTTCCTTCCCCGGAAGTGGCTTGTGGCGCGTGCGGCTTTAACGCTTAATTGAAAGCATTTGGGCGGAAAGAGCCGTTTTCTCCGTCTGCGCCTGCGCGTGTCCTCCCTTCCCAGAGGAAGTCGCGGCTCCACCTCATCCAGTCCACGCAGGCTCCGAGGGTGCGTGTTGTTGCATAGCAACTGTATTTATCTGGCCACTAAGGATGCGTGTTGTTGCATAGCAACTGTATTTATCTGGCCAAGGTGATAGAATACCTAATAAATCGACAGAGAAAATATGTTGTATGAAGAAAATATGTTATATGAAAAAAATTTTAATAAAAATCTTTAAAGTGATGCTGTTTTTAAGTCCCCTGTGTGCCGTGTTCCCAGTTTACACTCCATTCCTGCACACACGCACACGCACACGCGCGCGCACACGCAGGCACACAGGGACATAAGCTCACGCAGGCACATGCGCGTGCACTTAGGACCATGGAACTAAAGGCGGGACCGTGGTATTCGGTATGAACGAGAAGAATTTGCTACCTACTTTGGAAGAGCTAGCTAGAGTGAGGTAGCAACCAGGTGAGAATTATCATATACTGTGGGATCATACCTGAAATAAGTCATGATCAGCTTAGCCAAAAAGATCAGAAAAACTTGAGACAGAGGGAACAGCATGGGCGAAGTTATTAGTGAAAAAAACATTGTAAGACCTTGCAAAAAACAATCTAGCTGGAAGAGAATGCAGTTGAGACCCTTGTATGGTGAATTTTAAAGCGATAAGATTTTTTAATGGGTTTTTTTGTTTGTTTTTGGTTTTTGTTTTTGAAACTTCTCCAATCTCATTTCCACAGTGGCTGCATGAATGTGGAGTCTCACCAACAGTGAACAAGAGTTTCCATTCCCAAATCCTCACCAAAATTTATTGTCAGTTGTTTTCTTGATCTTAGCCATTCTGATTGGGGTAACAAGAACCTCAAAGTTGTTTTAATTGACATTTCCCTAATTTCTAGAGATGATGAACACCTTTAAAGATAATTATTAGAAGTTTTTGATCTCTTCTTTTGTGAATTCTCTATTCAAATCCAAAGTTGCCCCCTCCTTCCAGCCCTTTTTAACTGGATTATTGGTTTTCTTGATTTTTTTTCTTAATATACTGTAGATATTTTATCAAATGAATAGCTGCCATAGATTCTCTCCAATTCTGTGGGCCTCCTCTTCACTAGCTTATTGTTCCCTTTTCTGTACACAAGTATCTTAGTTTTATGAGGTCTTATTTGTTAATTGATTGCCTTAGTTCCTAATTAAATGGAATCCTGTTCAGAAAGTCTCTTGTTACACGCATATTTTGTAGGGTACCACATATGTATTCTTCCAGCAGTTTCAACATTTCATGTTTCACATGAAGCTCTTTGATCCATTTAAGTTGATTTTAGTTCAGGGTAATGCCTAATTTCAGTCTTCTGCATGTGGACATTCAGTTTTCAGAACACCAATTATTGAAGATGCTGTCTCTTCTACAGTGTGTATTTTTGATATCTTCATCAAATATCAGATGACTATAAAACTACGTGCACTTATGTTTATACTTCTATTCTGTTCTGTTGATTTACTATTCGGTTTTTGTGTCATTCCTGTACTGTTTTTATCATTATTATCATCATCATTATCGTTGTTGTACCAAAATCTTACAAAATTATGTAGCTATACCATTCCTTGACATATGTCCAGAAGACTCAATGCCCTGTTTTATGGATACTTGCTCAGCCACATTCTTCATTGCTCTATTCATAATAGCTAGAAACTGGAAACAACCTAAATGTCCTTCAACTGATGAAAGGATAATGAGAATGTGGTACCTATATACAATGAAATTCTATGTCAAGTGTAAGTAAAAATGAAATTTGCAGTTAAGTGAAACCATGAAACTAGAAAATATTATACTGAGGTAATCCAGGCCCAGAAAGACAAAAGCTTCATATTCTCTCTGATTTGTGGATCCTATCTCTGAATCTTAAGATGTGAGTGTATAGCTTGAATTTCACACAAAAACCAGGAAAGTAAAAGCGGACCTTGGGGCCAAGGTAGAAGGGGCTATAGAAAGCAGGGGAGTAGAATGTATTGGGAATTTAGAAAAAAGGGGGGAGCTTTATTTGGCAGGAGGGAGGGCAATCCAGAAGGAGAGAGAGAGAAAGGGAATAAAAAGCACTAAAAGTAATTGAAAAGGCCATAGAGAAACATTATTTTATGTTTACTTAAAATACATGTATATCTAAGTGTATGTGCATGTATGTAACTTAAATGAAAATGTAAATGAAGTTACAATATGTGTGGTGATAGCGCTCCTCCCAAACCATAGACTACCTAACAATAATCTCAGTGTCAAGCATGGGTTGCCTCCCTTCAAGTCAT
>CAJQZJ010000542.1:2319950-2338645 GCA_907164525.1 Lophiomys imhausi
TCACTTTGAAATCCTGCCTTTAATTACATTGATGGACAGTGTAATTATATACTAAATGGATCATGTTTTTGTTATTGTTCATTTGCAGAGCCTCTGGGACTTTTGAAGTTATTATTTTCAGTTTGAAGGGACTGCTATTTTTAGAAATTAGCCTTAAGCAGAAGACTTTTGGTGGAGGGACCTAGGGGACCCTCCACAGGGACAGGCGGCAGAAGTAGGCAATTGAGGCATTACCTCCAGGTGCCACTTGTTCGAGAGGACAGCGGAGGAAAAAAAAAAACAAAAACAAAACTGTATTGAAGTCTGACCTGAAGAAAAGCACCTTAAAAGTGGTCAGTAGCCATTCGCAGGAGTGGAAGAACCAATTTAAGAAGCAGATGAAGGGTTTGCAATGAATAGCTGATGCCAGAGAACATGATTCAATATGCTACCCAGAGATCTGAAGGTAAGCTGGATTGTCCATGTGGATGTTGAATGTTGGCAAATGTAGAGTTCAATAGTCAAGAGTCACATGGAGCAGCAGAGTGATGCTTATCACTGAAATGCTACATTACAAGTAAACATGAATAAGCTCGAGAGACTCAACAATGAGTCTTTTATTTCAGGAAGCAACTTAGGTAAATTGCTTTGTTTAATGTTTAAGGCAGACATGTTCCTTTAAATTTTTTAAATTACAAATTTTTTAATTGCAAAACATAAATAGCATATTAGAGTTGTTTTTAATGTTTTAAAATAAAGTATTTACCATTCAACTATTTGAAGACAGATAATTGCATTGGCCAGTAATTAGATACTAAGAATATTGGATAAGTCTAATCCTTCTAGCCTAAAACTGCAAGAGGCAGGACAGCCAGGGCTATTATATAGAGAAACCCTGTCTCAAAAAAAAAAAACAAAAAACAAAAAAAAGTGTTTACTACTTTTTAAACAATGTAAAACAATATTAATTATTGACATAACTGAGCTTCAAATCAAACTCAATTATTTTTAATCGTATCAAAAATTGTACACACTTAACTCAATAAAGCTAATTAAATTCAAAAATCAACATAAAGATATACATAATCAATAATAACAGTGACAGTTTTCCCCTTTAATAGCCTTATTTCCACATCTCATCTTAAGATCTATCCATAATATAAAAAATAAAAGGGTATAGTCACCTTGATTTTATATAACAATGTGTTGCATTTGTTGTTTTGTAAGATTTTCTGTTCAGCATTTCAGTAAATATTTAAAATAAGATATACCGTATAATCTTAAATAATGATAACCAAACAGTAGCAAGCGGTTGTTAAAATAAGATATTTTTTTGAGACAGGGTTTCCCTGTGTATCTCTGGCTGTTCTGGACTCACTTTGTAGACCAAGCTGGCCTTGAACTCACAGAAATAGATACACCTCCCTCTGCCTCCTGAGTGCTGGGATTAAAGGTGTGTGCCACCATGCCTGGCTAAAATCAGATATTAACTACCAGTCTTTATTTTCTGGTCATATGCTTCATTTGAGGGGTCTTTTGACAGCTCAACCCAAGAAAAGTGAAAAAGGAAATGTTTTCCTAAGGAAAGATGAAAAAAATGGAATAAAGATTAAAGCTTGACACTCAAATTATGAAGGTTGACATTCAAATTATGTTTAATAGTCTTTGTTTTTGCAAAAGTATATCTGATATTTTGCCATTATTTTCAGAAGTCCAAAGTTTATATATACATAGTATCTTGTATTACTTATTATTTGGGAAAGATTTTGTGGGTTGCCATAGGTTGCTCTGGAATTTTTTAATCTGAGTAAGAGTTTCTTAATCTCTTCAGTTGCACCAAATATCTGAAGTGGCAAATCAATGGGAAGATATAGTTTACCTTTGGTATATTGTGGGTTCTTCATTTTCCCACCCTTTACCAATCCCCACCCTATGTTTCACTCCCTAATACTAGATAGGAGAGAAACAAGAATAGAGGGGAGAGAGGAATTAGAAAAAAACCTGAATCTAATAATCTAATTTCTTTCCTTTTGTTTCTTCTTTGACCACGACTACTGATAAACTGCAACCAGCCCCCACCACCCCATCAACCTAAACAACCAACAACCACCAACCCACCTATTAGGGCTCTAGCATTTAAATACCCTCTGAAAAGTTCCCAGAATTCCAACATCACACATTCACAGAAACTATCTACAGCTGGCAAAACCAAGCCTCTGCTAGAACACAAGGCAAATCATGGTCAGCTTCTGTGGACAGTCCAAAGCAGCCCCATATCCCTACACCTAGGATTAAAACAAAATCACATTCTTATTATAGTTCTCTATTTTTTTTTAAAGAAACCAAACTTCCAGAATTCTTTGAAATGTCACTATAGGAAGCCATGTTGGTAGCTGGAATTTTCAGAATTGATCTCAAATCTGCTATTTTCAAATGTATTATTTAAAATTTATATCCTTGCAAACATTTCTTTTTTTCTTTTCGAGACAGGGTTTCTCTGTGTATCATTGGCCGTCCTGGATTCACTTTGTAGACCAGGGTAGCCTTGAACTCATAGAGATCATTGCCCATTCTGGATTCACTTTATAGACCAGGCTAGCCTTGAACTCCAAGAGATCTACATGATCTCTGCCTCCCGAGTGCTGGGATTAAAGGCATGCGCCACCACCCCAGACAATTACAGACAGCTGTGAATTGCCATGTGGGTGCTGGGATTTGAACCTGGGTCCTTTGGAAGAGCAGCCAGTGCTCTTAAGTGCTGAGCCATCTCTCCAGCCCCCTTGGGAACATTTCTAAAACGTGAGAAATGATTCTCACTTCACAATAAGAGTACTGGAGACTCTGAGTAGCATTAGTGAGACAGTTTATTTTTCAACATTACAAAGTAAGGTATCAGCCTGGAATGGCAGGCACACTGACTGAATGTAGAGAACAGTTCCTTTATATACCCTAACACATGACCTTTCCTATTTTTGAAAAACTGGGTGGTCACGGTCTTACAAATCTTCAACATGTTATCTTCCCCTGTGGTGCTTACATTTGCCTTTCTCTCAACAAAAACTGCACGAGTTCATGTCTACATTTTACATCCTATTTATTTTGAAGTTTATCAGACATGTGACTTTGCAGGCAAGCCTTGACTTTGACTGTTCTACTCTAAACTTTTTGTTTCAACTAGTGGGCTTAGCTAAGCAGAGTTTGGGTGGGAGAAGTAGCTAGACTAGTAGGAATTGGTAGGGTTCTAGTGTTTTCTGTTCATTTGTAGCTAGAGATAAGATGACTCAAGTCACCTTTAAAAAGTTATCCATCTGGGCTGGAGAGATAGCTCAGTGGTTAAGAGCACTGTCTGCTCTTCTAGAGGTCCTGAGTTCAATACCCAGCAACCACATGGTAGCTCATAACCATCTATTATACGATCTGATGCCCTCTTCTGGTATGCATTCACTCAAATACATCGAAATAAATAAATCTTAAAAAAAACATATCCATCTGATTTTATTTCTAACAAAAAAGTTTTATTAAGCAATGTACTCAAATTTCAGCTAACTTTTCAACAGGTGTGTCACTGTGAAAGAAATCAAAGTGTACCTTGGAAAAAATTTGTCTTAAATATGTTTCCTCAAACTTCGTAGGAAACTCACTATAGAAAGAATCCCCCTAAATAAACAAATAATTTAAAAAATTAAAAAAAGAACCCCAGCACCCCACCCATAAGACATACTGTGAGGTATTTCTCAAGATGGACACATGAAATAGATGGTGCTGCAGGTCTCTGAGCACCTGAGTGTTCCAGTGATGAGATGTGTCTTGTGTGTAGCTACAGATGAAGACATGGTACCATGTGAAACTTTGAAGCCTTGTAAACAGGAAAGCAAATATTACCATTGTATTTTCTCAAGGCATTGATGCCATGGCGGCATGCTCTGTCACACCTTTTCTAGCTTTGCTTTTTTAAATTCTCCTTGGTTGTGGGAAAATGTTTCAAGGTCAATCATGTTACTTTGCTGTCCATAATCCAGTAGCCAAGAACTCCATAATAACTATGCTCCAAGGAATGTCTACCTGGCACGCAGGCTGATTGATTCATGCTAAAGAACTACTGACTTCATTTTTCCTAATTTATATCAGGTAGGGTTTCAAGCCTTTCTGTATGAATTGAATTTCCCATTACATTTTGAAAAAAACTTATATTCTTTTTTTTTATTAATGTGCATGTATGTATGTGTGTGTTCATGTGCATGTAGCTACCCATGGAGGCCAGAAGAAGGCATCAGATCCTCTGGAGCTGCAGTTTTAGGCAGTTGTCAGCTGCCAGATATGGGTTCTGAGAACCAAATTCATGTCCCTTTGCAGGAACAACAGTCACTCAACCACTAAGCCATCTCTCCAGTCCTACTTTTTAAATTGTGTATGATGTACTATAATGCAATTATCATACATGTTCCACAGTTGGAAAATAATGAGTATTATATGATTGTTGCTTTCAGAATTCAATTTACAGGAATTCAGTTAAGTCTGTTTATTTTGTTTCTCAAGACTTCTGCATTTTTATTTATTGGCTGTCTTAGGGTTTCTATTGATGTGGTAAAACCCCATGACCAAAAGCAACTTGGAAAAGAAAGGATTTATTCCTTTTCTGTTTATTTCTACATCACAGTCCACTTCTGAAGGAAGTTAGGGCAGAAACTCATGGCAAGAACCTAGAAGCAGGAACTGAAGCAAAAGCAAGTCATTCTTATTGGCTTATTCCCCATGGTTTGCTCAATTTTCTTTCTTATGCCACCCATAATCTCATGCCTGGAGATGGTGCTGCCCCCAGTGAGTTGAGCCCTCTCACATCAATCAAGAAATTCCCTACAGACTTGCCTCTAGGCCAAATGTATAGAGGCATATTCTCAGTTGAGAGTCCTTCCCAGGTGACTGCAGCTCTATTAAGTTTACATAAACCTAACCAGGACATTGGCTATTTGATGTGTTGTCTCGCAACTTTGTGTCATTTTCCAGAATTCCATCCTGCCTCATTGCCATCAGTTTTCCCAGTGTATGAGGTGATAATTTACTGCTGAATGGATGTACTTTTTCATTTGTTTGTTTTTAGAAACAGGGTTTCTCTGTTTAATAGACCTGTCTATTCTGGACTCACTTGGTAGACCAGGTTGGCCTGGAACTCAGAGATCCAAATGCCTCTCCTGAGTGCTGGGATTAAAGGTCTGTGCCACCTCGACCCACAAAAGAATGTACTTCTGAGGTTCCCATGTGGACATATCTGCCCTATAAGGGACCCATATCCCGTCTTCCCTTTGTAGGCATTTTGGTCATTGCTCCTGTGGGTTAACAAAATGGTCCCTTGCTGTGAATAAACATGGTCCTGCCTAAGATAGAACCAAATCTCACATTCTCACCACATCCTTTCTCTGTACAGATGCCTTTTTAAAAATTAACATGAGGTAAGAAAATTAATTCCAACAGGCCATCCAGAATTTCACGTCCTGCTTTTTTGTACCCAGTAAACATATTTGCTTTTCAGGAAGGAGAAACCAGAACACATCAAATACTCGTAATTCCAATACATGATAAACTAAGTCAATTCTTAATGATACTATTTCCTATTTTAAAACAGTTGCAAACACAATATATAATTATGTGTATTACACACACACACACACACACACACACACACACACACACTTTTAAAATGAGAACAAAACTTGTAGATATTCTGCACCTACTCATACAGTGTGGAGCATTAGCTGACCTAAGAGGCCTGTTCAATTTGTGGCAGCTGGGTACAACAGTATTCATATTTTGGTCACGGAACTTAATCACCAACGCTTGGAGGCATGGGGTTTGGAAGGATTGATGGAGAACCCTCATAAACAAGATAGGTGATTTTGTAAAAAGGCATGGGGGGTGAATTCCTTGACACCTCTTTGGTCACGTGATGAGACAGTTACTCAGGAGTAGCAAGCATCATGGCTCAATCTTGAGAGCAGTGAAAGGTTATAACCAGTTCATTCCTTTGTCTTGTATTTCTCAACCTCTAAAATGTGAAAAGTTATTTCTAATAGTTATAAAGTACCCAGTCTCATATATATATATATATATATATATATATGGGTTTTTTTTCAAGACAAGGCTTCTCTGTGTAACAGCCCTGGCTCTCCTGGAACTCGCTTTGTAGATCAGGCTGGCCTTGAACTCACAGAGATCCGCCTGCCTCTACCTCCTAAAGTGCTGGGATTAAAGGCATGTGCCACCACGTCCGGCCCCAGTCTCATATTTTTAATAGCACAAACTAACCTACTATGATTTTATTTACTATTGGTAAGCAGCATATAAAGAAAATGTGCTCTGAAAGATAATATATAGTTGTGTCTTTAAAAAACAAAATGCAGGGCTGGAGAGATGGCTCAGAGGTTAAGAGCACTGGCTGCTCTTCCAGAGGTCCTGAGTTCAATTCCCAGCAACCACATGGTGGCTCACAACCATCTATAATGGGATCTGGCGGCCTCTTCTGTTGTGTGGGTATATGTACTAAAATATAGAATGTATACATAATAAATAAATATTAAAAAATGCATATCCAAGAAAGTACACAGTAAGCCTAGTAATCAAAGAAATACATTAAAATTCTTTTTTTTCCAGCCAGTCTTCAGATTGGCTTAGAATTAGGAAGACCTGAAGGCTATAGAAATACCAGAAAAGGTCCATGTTTCTGTAAGGAAGCTGTTTCTAAGGTGCTTTTTTTCAAAACACAAAAGGTGGGGGCAAGAACGGAGCTGAACGCATTTGTGAAATCATGCTGCCACTAAGCGGCTAATTTTTCACAATGTGAAAAATAAAGGCCAGGAGAATGTTTTTTGTCTGACTTTGGCTGTTTGGACTGGAAAGGACCAGTGAAGATCCAGAGACAAAATGAAAATGGAAGGCGAAAGGCAACTGACCAAAATGCCCCACCGTTTAGCCCGTGAAGGTGCCCCGGAAATGAATTCTCACTTGATTGACACATTCCCTTCAAATCGGAGCCTGGAAGTCATGGTAACAGCAGTAGGAAGTCCCGGCTTTTTTAAAGTTGCGGTTCCGGTGTTCAGAACGCCGAGGATGATGAGACGCCTTAACTTGTTTATCTGGTGGTACGGAACTTGGTCCGCATGGCCTGATTATTTTTATCCCCGGACAGACCCAAAGTGATTCCCTTTACTGGTAGGAGTGAAAGTAATCTTCCGACTTTACCTGAGAGACATTTTGGGGAATAACACAAAAAGCAACACTCTCCGTCCTATTTGCACGTGTGCGTTGGGCTTTATACAATTACCCAGTCGGTTGTGTCTTCTGGGCTGTGCAGATGTTTGGCGGGAAGTTTCTCAGGTCAGGGTTGGGGTTGAGTCAGGGAAAGGGAAAGCCAGTTAGCACCGGAATTCTAAGGGCATAATCCATACCTATCCAGACATACGCCTGAACTTTCGTTCAGGAAACATTTGACCCCATGATGCGCCAGAACCTGGATTCCTGAGACACATCAGCTCGCTTCTCAGGAACTATTCATTCTAATATGTGGAGACAGACAATAGACGGATTATTGACTTCATTTCAGATAAGCATGAGTAATGGGAAATAAAACAGACTAAGAAATAAGGTGGGTGTATCTTCATTTGAACTAAGCTTAGGTCAGTGGGGTGTATCTTCATTTGAACTAAGCTTAGGTCAGATACTACTTCCTCTAGGAATGATGATTGATTGAAGACATTGGGAATGGTGTGATGTGGCTTTAATGACTTTGAATAGATTTCAAGTACAGAAGCTTACTCTTTCATTCGTAGCTGTTACTTCTAGACTTTGAAAACTAACACCAGTATAGCAAATTCTGGAAGGGTTGAGTGGATGCAGAAGTGCCAGCAATAGAGCTGGGATAGTAAGTCGTGCTTTGAGCATTTGGGTTAAGGGCTTCTTCCCACTAAATCCCGGAGTCCTGAAGGTGGGGAAGCCCAATTCCCTTCCTTTTTGTGTTCTGCTTTCCCATTCTGTCTTCTTTCTCTATGGGTCCTAGAATCTCATTTTCCAGATTGGCTGTCTGTGGACTTTGGTTTGCTGTGAGGAAAGGGTGTGGGGCAGATAGACCTCCAGTGCTATCAGTGGAATGCCAGTGAAGTTTTTTTATTCTGGTTATGAGTTTGGAATGGAGCCCTGATGCAGTATAACCATAACTGGTGTTTCAACGAATCTTACGGTTCAACATGGTGAAACCACGACCTCAACAGCATAGCAAATTGAGTAAAGTAAACACGGGCATATTGTTGGTGGGCAAAATTAGAATCTTTCCAGTTAAGCCCAGTCTGGTTTATGCTTGTTGGTTCCTTCCTGTTCTATATCCCACTTACTCTTCTATCCCAATCTCCCCTCTTCACCTCTCCCCTCCCAGTCTCAGTTCCTCTTCCCTCTGCCCCCTCTCTCCCTCCCTTTTATAGGGTCTCAAGTAGTTTAGGCTGACTTCAACCCTGAATTTTCTATCCTCCCACATACTGAGGTTTATACTAGCATGACACTGGGCCTGGTTCTCCCTTTGTAGGTTTGGAATGCACAATGATGAGAAATAAAAACAAAAAGATCTCCAGAAAGTAGCCATGATAAGACTCAAGGTTTATGGGTACTTGACTAAATGATCTGAGAAAATTGGATTCCTGGCAAAAGAAGTGTAACCAGACTAAGACAAGGTAAGTGGCTAAGTAGGTAGGGAGGCATGGGTTGGGGGTTGCAAGGGAGTTGAGAATGGCAAGTGGGTTGGCACATTGCTGTAGTGTAAGCTACAGCCTGGAAAAGTGTCTGTAGTTCCTGGGTAAAGACACTTCATTGCTTGACTTTAGTTGGATTATTAAGGGCACCCAGCTGTTTTGGTTCCAGACAATAGCAAATTTTTCTCCCATTGTGTTAGGATGGCAGCTTGTAGTTCACTAGTGAGCAGTTCTTTCTGTAGACAGCACCTGCCTGTTTTCCAGATATAGGCCATAGAATGATTTGTCTTCTTTGTTCTAAATACTAAGATTTAGGATTGTCTGTATTTCGTATATAATTTAGGTACATTGTTTTAAGAACAGAAATTTCTTATAGATGGGAAAAGGGGGTTAGAGGAAGATGTCATGCCATCATGTGTTTTGAGCCATAATCATTATAGACTGCTTATAATCATCTGTGATTCACCAAATGCTAACTCATGCTAAGGACTTCCTCCATATTCCTTCATTCAAATAACCTGGACACATTGGTAGCTGAACCCCTTAAATACAGGAAACTAAGGCTAAGGTGGTGGTAGCAACTTAACAAGGAAATACAGACATGGTTTTCAGCCCAGCTTTATTTATAATCCAGTGTTTCTACAAGCATAGTTTCCAAGACCAATAACAGCAGCATTACCAACTTGTTAGAGATGCAAAGCCTAGACTCATTACTTCAGAAACTGGGCTTTGGGCCCAGCCATCTGTGTTTTATGCACTTTTTAGTGCATAAAATTCTGAGATGTAATTAAACTTGAGAACCACTGCTAGAAGCAGTGCCCCAGCCCTTCACTAAGCAGTAAAACTGAACTTTCCAGAGGCTTTGATACACTTACACCTCACAATGCAAAGTCTGAGTCATAGGCTGGTCCATGGATTGTACAGTAGGCCTTGTGTTGTGTTTTACCCTGGCTTTCTTAGGTGACCATGGCTATTAATGAAGGGAAGGATTAGCTTCTATACGGTCCTGACTTCTAAAACCAGACAGGCTATAGGTTCCTGGTTGTCCCCACTGTCTGTATACTTGTTTTCAAGTATCAGCTTGAACAGAATGATGGTAGAGAAATCTAGGGTGCAAGAGGTGGGAACAGAAAGGAACCAACAAGCATGATACTTGAACAGAAAGATGGTAGAGAAATCTAGGGTGCAAGAGGAGGGAACAGAAAGGAACCAACAAGCATGAACCAGGCTGAGAGTAACTGGCAAGATTCTACTTTTGGTCACCAGGAAGAAATCCTCCCTAAACTTCATTTGGGAAATGCTGGACCCTGGTGAAAAAAGAGGTAATGAGCAGTCTTGAATATTCACTCCCTGAATGAGATGTGCTCATTAGCCAACAATCACCTCAAAGAGCTTAAAATAGTTTTTGGAAAGTTGGGATTACAAGGCTGTGTAGCTGAAGAGCCTGAATGATTATTACCAAACTAGTCATAAATAAGATAAGGCTGGTGTACCTCTCCAAATGTGTGTATGGGGGCCAGGTTGGGTGGTAGCCAAGTAATTTCTGTTTGGAATGCTGTGTGTTCTCAATTGTTAAAGTGTTCTAATGTTAAAGGGCAAACTTTGCTGGTTTCTAAGGCATGTAGGACTGCTTTTCTGAAGCTACTTGCTTTCTAGTGCAAATGGCTTGGTGTATATTTGTTATAAATAAAACAAATGAGGACAAGGCAAAAATAGATTGCGCTTGATTTGTGGCAGAGTGGAGCACGACAGACTACTGGATTAGATGGAGAAAATGTCCAAGCATCTCCATGGCCTTGATGATGCTCTGGAACTTCATCAACACAGTGATGAGCTACACTTGTACAGATGGAGGAGGTAGGCTACCTATAGGATCTCCTTGTTGTGGGCCAGGCAATACAGGAGTCTTAAGATGCTGGTCTTTAACCCCCAGATCTCCTGGCCAAAGTGCTTCTGAAAGAGAGACTTCATAGATTCTGGTGCTTGAAGGCTTCTGTAGAGCACAAGGGGCAACTAGAATATGGGTCTTGTAGCTCCCACCAGGCTGTAGCCTACCGACTGCCAGATTTTATAATTGTCCTTATTGAGATCTAATGGCTACATGGATCTCTGCTTTGTGACATATTGATGGGAATGGCGGCTAAGAAGCGTGACACTTTATGGAGGTCAATAGAGAGGGACTGTGTTGCAATCTTAGATGGGCCACTAATGTAGTTCACATCAGTGCAGACAGAACTATCTGTATATCCTCAATAAGATGTCAGGAACTGCAGTGGGAGGGCCCAGAATTGTGGAATGCCCAAGCTTCCTCCCAAATGAAACTCTAATAAAAGGAAAGTAGAGCATATCTTCCCAATGATGGGATGAAAGGGGAAACTGCCTAGAACACAGTAGAGTGAAAGACTGGGCCTAGGAGAATCAGCTCCAAGATAGGATTCCCTACCCAGTGAGATATTGGTGCAGAAAGCTACCCTTCCATATACTGAGTCACTTGGCTTTTGTGTATGTTAGTGGAAGAGGTATTTTTGCTGTCTTTGCAGCCACAAGTTTGAATTCCTTAGGACATTAAATAGACAGTGAATCACATGGTCCTATCTCTGTCCTGAAGTTTTCATTTTTTGATACCCTATGTACGGAATTTGCGGACAGGAACTATTTTGCTATCATGAAACTTATAAGAAAAATGTTTGAAGGAGAACATTCATTTAAAAGAATCCATACATATTTATGTGTACCTATGGGTGTGTGGATACATAACTGCGCATACTTCAAGAGATTGTTTTCTTTTTGTTTTTTTTCAAATTTATTTACCTTTATGCACATTTGGTGTTTAGCCTACATATATGTCTGTGTGTGGGAATCACATCCACAGGAATTTGAGTTACAGATAGTTGTGAACTGCCATATGGGTTCTAGGAATTGAACCTGCATCCTCTGGAAGAAATGCCAGTATTCTTAAACATTGAGCCATCTCTCCAACCCCAGATTGTTTTTTTCTTAAATATGTTGTAGAAAAAGTTTTGGTTTAAGCATATAAACTACCACTATTTGATATACTTGGGCTAGCAATAGAGATTTCTTCTCTTTTCTTGAAGTAGCATGGCTTTTGGTTCCTTAATAGTTGCATCAAAATCAAGAATAAAACTGTATATAGGACCTATAGGTATCCATATGGCAGTTTGGACTAAGTAGGACAATGAGACTATGGATCTTGTTAGTAAGCCAGTCCCTCCTTGAATGTTTTCTGTAATAGTAAATCTTACTGGTTTCACACTTTTCTTGCTCTCAGCATAAAGGATAACTTACTGCTTTATGCAGATTGATGCATGCTACTTTCTTCAGCAAAATCTAACCTGCATTCAGGAGGTGGAAAGACAACAAAACCAGTTTTTGAATGGTTCATAAAGAATGAACACAGCCTGGTAACATCTTACCACTAGGTTTTCATCCACATCTTCAAGCTGCTCATTTCTTTCATGCTTCTGTCCCTATCCATATTACTATACCACAAATTATTTTATTTCTTCAAATGTCCTACATTATATTCATCCTTGTCATAATTTGCATCTTGAATCGCTTAAAACCCACATATTGAAAGCTCAGTCTCCTGCTGTGGTGCTGTTGGGAGGCACTGAAGGCGGAACCATTAAGAATTGGGGCTGGGTAGAAGGAAATTAAGCCATGTTGAACATGCCTTTGAAAATGATCTCCCCCATCTCCTGCTTCTTGACTGCCATGTCTTATCACCATAGACCAAAACCAGCAGGGCCAGTGCCTGTAGATCGAAAGCTCTGAAACCATGAGCTGGAATAAACCATTCCTCTTCATCTGTTCATCTTAGTTATTTTTTCTAGAAAGTTGACTAATGTACATTGCCCCATTCTTAGCTGCTTCATTGATAAAATTGTAATAGACTCCAGCCAGGCTCCAAATTGAACCTGTACAACTTTCATAAACCTTCATATTCAGCATTCCCCATGGCAAGTGATAACAATTACTATCCTAATCATTCATGTCACAGACTGAGGATGACCCTTTACATTTTCTTCACCCCTTACTTTTCATCTGTCAAGAAATCTTGTGTGTTCTCACGTCAAAATAGTTGTGGAGTGTGATGAGTGACCTTACCACCTGCAATGCTACCATCCTTTTCCAAGCCCCCTCAGTGTCTTTGGGTTATGAGAATTGTTTCCTACTTCTTTCCCTGCTTTGTCCTTCTTTTGTCCACACTGATAACCTAGAAGCTAGAGAACTTAGTACTTGTGTTAAGTGTGTAGTTGGGGCTGCAGATACAGCTCAGGGGTACAACGCTGCCAGCATGCATAGGTGTCTGGGTTCAATCCCTAGTACTTTGAGAAAAACATGGAGTCAAAGCTAATGAATGCCTCCACTTAAAAACAACAGGGGAAATCCCCTTACACTTGTCTGTAAGTCTGTGTGATTTGGATATCAGTTTCTTAGATGCTCTCTTTTTTTCTTGTTTTTTTTTTTTTTAGTTGCTCTCTCTTTTTTTTCATGTTCCTTTCCTCTTCCTTCCCATCTGTCTGTGGTGACCATCTTATTGCTCCTAAAGTAGAAGCTTTTTTGTACTCTGCTCTTTTTTTCTTGGGGGCATTCTTTCTCAGGTTGTATAACATTCCCATTTTCCTCATCTTTCAAGTCTTTGATTAAACATCATTTTACAATATCTCTGAACTTGTTATTTCAAATGGGAATACACATCCAAAATCACAGTTCCCTTTTATCTTGCTTTTTAGGAATCTTTTTTAAAGTTGTATTTTGTTATTTTTGTATACTTATTTATTTGCTTTGATTTTTGCTTGTCTCTGCTCACTAGAAATTAAGATGTATCAAGCTGACTTTTGTTGTTATCTTTAGTGTATGTTTGGTTGTTGACTAATTTTTCCTGTTGGGACAGGCTGTAGGGGCTCCATTCATGACTACTGAATGAATAAATATATATTGCCAATATTGTATCTTTACAGCTATTTTTAAATCCAGTGAAGAATGAGTGTGAGATATGAAAGTGCCCCGTAGTGTTATCTTATAGACAAAGTAAAACTAAATAAATAAAACAGAAAAATATTTGTAATGTATACAATAATCAAACAGTAAATAACCCTAAGAAAGAAGCACAAGGTGGCCATGGTGGTGGATCCTTCTAGGATCCTTCAGGGGGTTGAGTTTGGGGCAGGAGGATCACTCATAGTTCAAAGCCAGCCTTGACTGCATAGTGAGAACCTGTCTCAAAAGGAAAAATAAAATTTTAAAAGTGCTAGAATGCATATAGCTCAATTGGTGGAATATTTGTCTAGAATTCCCGAGGGCTGGCACCACATAACCCAGTGTGGTTGTTACATATTTTTAATCCCAGGATTATTGAGGTCAGGACAGCAGGATTAGAGGTTCAAGGTCATCTTTGGCTACATGGAGTTCCAGGCTAGCCTGGACTAGAGACCCTGTGAAGGAAGGGAAGTAGATAGGAAGATAGGAAAGGAAACAATAAATAACACATTATATAGCAAAATAATAAATAAAACATTGACACCCATAAATATATGCACACTATTTGTGAGCAGTTTATGGGTGATGGTGAATGGGAGAAAAACGAACAGCTTTGGTTTAACTGTACTCACAGTGAGAGTAAGAACTGATCTCCACAATCTTGTATTTCATATGAGGATTTCATTGAAAAGAAAGTTCACTCATGACATGGGATCCTTCCTGGGATCATCATAGAAAAGTCCAGTTGTTCCTTCTGAGCAGTTATCTGAATTTGATCTAAGCAATTCCACAAGTCTTTTGGGAGATTTCAGTTCCCTCTTGACGTCTGTATAACAGAAAAAATCACTTCCACATTGTGGCTATCTGAGATCCAGTGCGTAATACCTTATGGCATACGTTCTGTTCAGACCACCTATCTTATTAGAAGTTCTTCTTGGGGGTCTTGTGTTCCTCATCCAATTGTTTTGTTTTGTTTTTTGAGACAGGGTTTTTCAGTGTAGCCCTAGCTGTCATGGACTCACTCTGTAGACTAGGCTGGCCTATGAACCCACAGAGATCTGCCTGCCTCTGCATCCTGAATGCTGGGATTAAAGGCATGAACCACCACCCCCAGCAATTACAGACAGCTGTGAACTGCCATGTGGGTGCTGGGATTTGAACCCTGGGTCCTTTGGAAGAGCAGCCAGTGCTCTTAACTGCTGCGAGCCATCTCTCCACTCCCCCAAAATGTTTTTAAAGGTTCATCCTTCAAATTGATGCATTTCTTGTTCTACACATGGCATTACTGGATTCTGATCTCACACAAGGTAAAAGGCCAGTCTTTAGCTAGTAATTCCCTACAGGACTGAACCCCATCTTACTCTCTGGCTACCCTTCCTTGTTACTCTGCCTGCTCTAGTCAGACTGGAATCAGCTCACACCTAGAGTCACAATTTTTCCATTTAAAATTACTTTTGATATTTTTATACATATATACAGTGTATTTTGGTCATGTCTTCCCCCACTCCTTGTCTCTCAAGCCCTCCCAGATACTTCCCACATCCCCTTTCAACTTTATATCCTCTTTTTTTTTGAAGTGTAAACCTAGAGTTCAAAATCAGTGCTCACAAAATGCACATAGGTATGAAGTCATCCACTGGATTGTAGTCAAACTACTGGTGACCATGCCCTTGAAGAAAGCTCCCTTATCAACTGACAGTAGCTCCGCAGCTAGAGGTAGGGCCTTTTGAACCCCCTTTATCTCACTTTTCAATGGCAAGTTATAATGGCTTTCTTTCTTCATCCTTTCTTTATGTATAAATACATTTATTTTCTTTCTTTTTTACATTGCAACCAGTTTCCCTTCCCTTGTCTTCCCCAAGTTCCTCCCTCACACCTCCCCTCTGCCCCCTATCCGCTCCTCCATTTCTCTTCAGAAAAGGGCAGGCCTCCCATGGATATCAGTCAACCATGGCATATCAAGTTGAAGTATGAGTAAGCACTTCCCCTAATATTGTGGCTGCACAAGGCAACCCAGTAGGAGGAAAAGGTCCCTAAAGCAGGCAACAGAGTCAGAGACAGCCCCTGCTTGCACACTTAGGAGTCCTACAAGAAGACCAAGCTGTACAACTCTAACATATGTGCAGAGGCCCTAGGTCAGACCCATACAGGCTTTCTGATTGTTGTTTCTTTCTCTGTGAGCCCATATGTCCCAAGTTGGTTGATTCTATAAGTTTTCTTGTAGCATCCTTGACCCCTCTGGCTCCTATAATGTTTCCTCCCTCTCTTCCGCAGGACTCCCTGAGATCCTCCTAATGTTTGGCTGTGGGTCTCTGCATTTGTTTCCATCAGTTGCTGGGTGAAGCCTCTCTGATGACAATTGGGCTAGGCACCAATCTATGAGTATAGCAGAATATCATTAGGAATCATTTTCAATCCTAGTTCTCTGGACTGTCGTCTATCCTCTAGGATGATGCCTTTCTTAAGTTAGCACGCCCTGCATTCATTCTGTATGTGTTTTAAACATATCTGTGAATGAAGTCATAGATTCCATCAATGAAATATTCTATAGCCATATAATAGAAGGAAATCTGCCATTTCCTCATATATGAATGAACCAGGACGACAAAACCCTAGTACAGAAAAATTACTGTTTTATCTCACTTTTATGTAGACTCTCAAAAAGTGGAATTCACAGAAGTTCTGAATAATAGATAGGTAGATACAAGAGGGAGTGGTGGGGAGCAGGTTTTTCAGAAGATACAAAGTCACTTAGAATAAGAGGAGTAAGTTTTGGTAACTTATTGTTCAGCATGGTGACTTAGTAAGATATTGTGTATTTCAGGTTTTTAAGTCATTATTTTCTTTCTTTTTCTTTTTTTTTTCAAGACAGGGTTTCTCTGTGTAGCCCTGACTGTCCTCAACTTGCTTTATAGACCAGGCAGCCTCAAATTCAGAGATCTGCCTGCTTCTTCCTCCCAAGTGCTGGGATTAAGGTGTGCACCACCACCCCTGGCATTTTAAGTTATTTTTATGTTCTCACTAATATTTTTGGTGATGGATGTGTTCCTTATTTTAACAGAAGCATTATCAAAACACAGGCTTGGGAGATAGCTCAGTGCATAAAGTGCTTGTCATACAAATATGAAGAACTGAGTTCAAGTCTCCAGAACCCATGTAAAACGTGACATGGTAATGTGTGTCTCTAATACCAGCACTCCTATGGTGATCTGTGAGGTGGAGACAGGAAAATCCCCAGAAAACAACTCATTTTTCCTGTAAGTTGTTTCTCCTCCCTTCTCTACCTTTCCCATACCTGCCTAGGAAATGCTCCTGACCAACTCTAATAGAATGGGAGTAGAGACAGGCTTATACAGCAGACCGAATATTAATCTCTTTAGTCTGTTTACTTCCTTCGATTTATCCTTGAGCTTTGCTATGAGGACAAGCCTGATTTATCAAGCTGTGGTAGATAGTGATCAGCTTATATCCCCTCTCCTCCTCACCATTAATAAAGTCAACGTGACACATAGCTGCTTGATTCTTTTGGGGGGGGCTAGACAGGGTCTCACTATGTAGCTCTGGCTGTCCTAGAACTCACTATTAGACCAGGCTGGCCTCGAACTCACAGAAATCCACCTGCCTCTGCCTCTGCACATTAAAGGTGTGCACCACCAAGCCCTGAAATTACAGACAGCTGTGAACTACCATGTGGGTGCTGGGATTTGAACTGAGACCTTTGGAAGAGCAGCCAGTGCTCTTAATCACTGAACCATTTCACCTTCCCTGGATGACTGTCAGATTTAACAATGTTTCTCTCTGTGTGAATATGTGTGTGTGTGTATTTGTGTGTGTGTGATGTGTGTGCTTGGCACATTTTGTATGTGGATGTGGGGGGATCCTCAGGTGTCAGCCCTTGTTTTCCATCTTCATACAGAGTCTTCTAGTTTTGCTGCTGTGTACACCAAGTCTGCTGGCTCGTGAGTTTCTGGGGATTCTCTTCTTTCCATTTTGCTGTAGGAGCACTGAGATCACAGATCCGTGCTACTGTACGAGGCTTCGTGTAAGCTCCAGGGGCTCAAACTCAGGTCCTCATACTTGTCCAGCAAGACTCCACCTACTGATCCACATTAGCCCATTCTCTATCTAGTGTATCTTATGTTTTAAAATATGTGGCTCGTGGACTTGTAGCTTTTAGGCATCCTAAATTCTGCATTTACAATAAATGTCTGTCAGAGAAACAGGACCAAAAGGCTGAAGACTGATGCTGGAATGTATGGAGAGAAAATGGGAACTGTCCAGGTAGTCACTGGTTTGTCATTTCTTAGTATTGGAAGCGCAGGCCCTGCACTTCCTATATAATCAGATATATTTATCCTTCTCAGCTCTCTGAGGTGGTTGAAGAATAGACAGCTTGAGTCTCATAGCTAAATTTTGAGTTGTTTAGGAATCAAGAGGGCGTTCTAGATCTAAGAAGATGGTTATAATAGTGATGCAAGTTAGTATGAAAGCTAAGTCAGTTATAGAACTTTAAACTCATGGAGATTGTTAGAAGGTAGAATGTTAAAGTCAGGGGCCAAACATGTATGAACTGGACATTGGGAAGGTATACTGGGCCATTTAACTCTCATAAATGTGGCATATTTAATTCTGCTGTTTTGTATAGAATTTACTGTTATACGAGAAAAAACCATTTGTTGGATTGAAAAGGGAAGCTGTTGGGGGGGAAGAGGGTTGAAGGGTGGGACAGGAAGGGGGAATAGGGAAGGGTTTGCGACTGAGATGTAACTTGAAGAAAAAAAAATAAAGTATTTATATATAAAAAAAATTGTGCGTTTACTCTTCTGGCACTCTCAGGGTCCCCAAGAATGCCTTTAGTGACTGGTTTTCAAGAACTTCCTCTCAGCATGTTCTATGCCAGGCCTTTTCTACAAGACTTCTTAGGCTGGCTTGCGGCAAAAGTCTCTCTCTCTCTCTCTCTCTCTCTCTCTCTCTCTCTCTCTC
>CAJQZJ010000542.1:2338745-2394561 GCA_907164525.1 Lophiomys imhausi
ATGGCATACCTTGCTGCACACTTCTCCAGTGTGTGATTCTGTCTTCTCTGTCAGTGGGGGCAAGAGAGAGAGGTCCATGTGGAAACCCCAGCTTACATATATCATCGTCTTGCCATCCCTAGCAACCTTGCGGGCCCACAATATCTCTTGAGATATCCAGTGGTCTCTGTGGCTTTTTTTTTTTTTTTTTTTTTTTTTTTTTCCTTTATTGGTGAGGAACGCTAGGCCGTGAAGCTCACAGGACACTAAAGAAGAGAGTTTCAGCTGATGGAGGAAGCCGACTTCAAGTTTAGTGGTTAAAACAGCCTGGTCTCATAAGCCAGCCACAATCTAGCGGTTGAAATAAACTGACCATAGGAACTGGCAAAGCTAGGCCCAGCAGGGATGCTTGCTGTGACTGCCATAGCCAGACTGCTAAAATGAAGTTTTCCTGCACAGACCTGCACTAAGAATATTAATATCCTTTCAAGATTGGCTAAGTATTCTTAAGTATTAAGTGTTTATAAGTATTAGGTTATAAGTATTAAGTATTATAGGTTATATAGGTGTTTTATAGGTGTTTGTTAAGTATTAATAAATATAAGTGTTTTAAATAAAAATTTACTGTTACACAGGGAATGCCATTAATTAATGTTTTTACAATGTCTCCTAAGAAGTCTTTGATTTCAGGTGCTAAAGATTTGAGGGTGAAGTCTCAGAACTAGAAACTGGCTGGACTGAGACCAGCTGAAGCAGAGAGTCAATGCGGAGCTAGAATGGAGCACAGTCGGCCTGAAATGTAATGTCTGTTCCTTTGCAAGTTGGCTGAGGATGCTGACTACGGACAACACGGGAGCCTTGAAAACTTTATGCTGGTCACAAAAGGACAGACATGTATACCACGTACCCAGAATACTGAGACTCATGGAGACAGAAATTAAAGCACACATTGACAGGAGCTTGGGGTAGGAGGATTGGGGAGTTCTCGTTTAACGGATAGAAAGTTTTGGTTTTGGAAACTGTAGAGATAGTGGTAACAGCTGCATAGTAGTGGGATGTACTTACTTCAGTGAACCACACTTGTTCTCCCAGCACTGGGACTTAATACAGGACCTCCACGTGCTAAATAAGCCCTCAACAATTGGGCTCCATCCCGAAACCCTAAAACTAAAACACGTTTAAATGGTTAATTTCAATTTTTAAAAGGAAATGTGTATGAAATGTCTAGTAACGGTGTGCCATGTTGATGTCAGATGTGTATGGTAAGGAAAACTGCATATTTGAAAATTTGACTAACTCCTGGCAAAGATGGTGCTGTTCTGTTTGTAATGTGGGTGTTTATGAAGTGATTATATTAGACTGGCATATCCATTAGCTTTCATAGTTAGATTTAATTTGGAATTTATGCTAGCAGCAATTTCCAAGTGAGCAGTACACTGTTATTAACTGTATTCCTGTCTTGTACAGTGATCTCTTAAACTAGTTCTCTGCCTGTGTGTCTATCTATGTTGTATTTTAACCATTCACAATATTCCTGAATAAATCTAAAACTGTTAAAATTCTGCATTTACTTTGAGTGATCTTTCTCACGCTGTAGCTCTAAGCAGAGCTAATATACACTTCTGCATAGCATTCCACATAAGCGCCCCATTGCCAAGAAATGTTTTTAATCAGGTGAAGATTTTCCAAGTGGATCAGAAACAATATCTCAGTATGGTCTTGTTATAGACTGATTATTCATATCCCTCCATTGAAATCTAATCCATAATGTGATGGCATTTAGTTATGGATATTGAGAAAATAATTAGGTTATGAATGTGTCACCCTTGTGAATTTGATTATCTCCCTTACAAGAGGCCAGAGACTCAGCTCCTTCTACCGTGATCATATACAAGATGTTGGCAGTCTGCAGCATGGAAGAAAATACTTGTTTCCAACTGTGCTGCCACTGTGATCTCAGACTTCCAGCCCTCAACCCAATGAGAGATGCTTGCTTTTTGCATTGTATTTTTGAGCTTTGCCATGAGGACAAGCCTGAGTATTAGCCAGTGGTAGCCAGTGAACAGCTTATATCTGACTCCAATTTAAGAAGTAATTGGAAGCCGGGCGGTGGTGGCGCACGCCTTTAATCCCAGCACTTGGGAGGCAGAGGCAGGCGGATCTTTGCGAGTTCGAGGCCAGCCTGGTCTACAAAGCGAGTCCAGGACAGCCAGAGCTGTTAAACAGAGAAACCCTGTCTCGAAAAACCAAAAAAAAAAAAAAGAAGTAATTGGGAGACATAGCTGCTTGTGTTTTGATTCATAACTTTGAGTTTGTACTGGAATAGCAATTTTACCATTGGCATGTCATCTAGTATATAATAGTTCATAATAGCAGCCAAAATTATCATAAGACTGTAATTCAGTGATGGTACATTTTGGCACTGTGGCCTAAAACAGTTTCAGCGGTTACAAGATGAGGTAATACCAAACACTTTCTCAGCCAGTCAAGTTTGCCTTTTCCTGTGTTGTAACCCTCTGAAGGAAAGGACTGTCTCAGCATCCTGCATCCCAGGGTCTAGAAGATAGACTCCTAAGATATTCTCTGTGGAAATGTCTGCCCTGCCTATTCCTAAACTGAGGCAGACATGGGCAAAATCCAGTCCTCTTCTACAGACAGCTTAACTAACAGCTCAGGGCCTCCCAGCTCTGTCTTGCAGGCTACTCATCTAAAGTGGGAAGACCACACATAGGTTTTACATATTAACAACAGAATCAATGACCATTTACACCATGATACACAAGTACAAACTTGGGATACATGTTTCCTGTTAAAGGATTATACAGGTGACCTGCAGGGTTATTATATTTTGTTGTGGTGCTGAACACCATGGAGACATAGTTATGTGGGATTTTCTCTTTAGTGCAATTGTAGAGCACATTATTTAGTAGGCCTTTAATGTGCAGAGGCAGAGGCAGGTGGATTTCTGTGAGTTCGAGGCCAGCCTGGTCTAATAGTTCTAGGACAGCCAGAGCTACATAGTGAGACCCTGTCAACCCCCCCCCCCACAAAGAATCAAGCAGCTATGTGTCACGTTGACTTTATTAATGGTGAGGAGGGGGGATATCAGCTGATCACTGTCTACCACAGCTTGATAAATCAGGCTTGTCCTCATAGCAAAGCTCAAGGATAAATCGAAGGAAGTAAACAGACTAAAGAGATTAATATTCGGTCTGCTGTATAAGCCTGTCTCTACTCCCATTCTATTAGAGTTGGTCAGGAGCATTTCCTAGGCAGGTATGGGAAAGGTGGAGAAGGGAGGAGAAACAACTTACAGGAAAAATGAGTTGTTTTCTGGGGATTTTCCTGTCTCCACCTCGCAGATCACCATAGGAGTGCTGGTATTAGAGACACACATTACCATGTCACATTTTACATGGGTTCTGGAGACTTGGACTCACTTCTTCATATTTGTGTGACAATGATAGAATTTTCTATCATTAAAATTTTGGAAGGATCTGTGAAAATGAAATATCTCTCTTAATTTAACCCCTTAAACTATTTTAGGACTTCTGGCTCTAGCCTCCTAAATTCCCAGGAGTGTTTATTGATGTGTTCAGAGAGATTACTAAACACATTTGAGTACCCTGTTACAGCACTATGAGCATTACCAGACACACCCACCAGAATTTCAGTTTTGTTTCACCCTTGAAGTCACAGCACAAGAACTATGTCCTTGGACAGAGCATGCTCCAACTGGAGTACAAGTTTTCATCCTCTGGTTTTTAGTTTTTAGTTCTATGTTCAGCTTATTCCATGTAAGACAGGTTTCATTTTGGAAACTGCCCTAAACATTTTACTTGTAAGCTATGCCTCAGCATCGGTCTACCTACTCTATGATATCTGTTGATTCGTCTCTCATGTTAGAATTCATGAGACAGCTGGGAACAGGGCCCAGACCTTCAAAGAGAGCTTCTCCAGGCTTGTCATCTGGGATCTCTTATGCTCTTCCTTGTGTGTCATAGATCACAGTTCTCTCATTATCTTGTCATAGTCCTGAAACCTCTCCAGCTGTGTGTGTGTGTGTGTGTCTGTCTGTCTGTCTGTCTGTCTGTCTGTCTGTCTGTCTGTGTGATCACACCTCCCCACCCCATGCAATATGATGCTCCTGCTCTGTAGGACAGATTAGAAGCAGAGTTGGTTTATGCCCCTGCTTTGCTAGCACAGATTAGAAACAGAGTTGGTTGCTCCCTTCCTGGATTCTGAGTTCCTAGCTATGCAGTCTCATCATCAGGCTGACTCCTGCAGCTCTGCTAGCTAAGAATGCTTTTGAACGTATGAATTTAATTGGAAAAAAAATGTATGTCTCTGGATGAAGGTCACATTTTACTCAACATGTTCAGTTCTCTGTTCAAACCATTGTCACCCTGAACAGCACAATTAACAGTACAGTTAAACTTTCATGAATTATAGGATGTTAGGCCTGGATGCAATTTAAGAAAACAGGCTCAGGGAGGTAAGGTCATCTTCCCAAGGTCACACAGAGGTTTTGGTAAATTGTACTTTGGTGTTTATTTGATTGTAGGAAGTTTCTCATTTCCTTCCTGATTTCTTCAATAACTCATTGAATATTCATGAGTGTGTTGTTCAGTTTCTTTATAGAGAGAATATTCCATAAACTGCTAAGAAGAATCTGTATTCCTTATCTTTTAGGTGGAATGTTCTGTTTCTATCTGCTAAGTATATTTGGTCTATGGTGTAGTTTAATTCTGAGGTTTCTTTGTTGGTATCTAGTTTGAGTGCCCTATCTTTAGATGGAAGGGGAATATAGTGAAATCACCCAGTATGATTGTATCAGGACTTGGGCGACCTTTGTGTCTATTAGTGTTTGTTTTATAGAATTTTGATGCATATAAATTTATAATTATTACAGCTTCTTGATGAATTGTTCCCCTTATTCATACACAGTGGCCTGCTTTATCTTTTTGAATAATTTTTGCTTTAAGTCTTGTGAGGTATCAGAATAGCCTTATTATCCTGTTTTCAGTTTCTTTTCCCTTGATGGACTGTTTTTTGCTTTGATTTTTCAGCTGTGTGTGACTTTATCACCGAATATGTTTCTTGCAGACGAGAAGTAGCTGAATTTAGATTTTTTGATCTATTTGGCCAATCTTTTTCTGTTTATTGGTAAGTCAGGGTCATTTAGATGCATGGTTATTGCTGTGAGATGTTTACTAATTTCTGTATTTTGTTGGTCGTTTTCCTGGTTGATTGGAGCATTGCTTGTTCTTTACTTTGTATTCTATTACTGTTGATAACTGTCTGGCTTACTGAGTTGGATATGATAGCTTCCTTCCTATCCCTGTATTCATCTGCTCTCCTCAGGCAATTTATTTTTTCGGTGCTCTTATCAAGACCGTCCTTCTCTGTATATGGCATTCCTTTATCACCTTCTGCAGTGCTGTTTTGGTGGTCATGAACTGCCTCAGTTTGTGCTCGAAATGTCATATTTCTCTATCAATTCTTCAACACAGTTTTCCTGCATAGAACACTTCTGTGGTAATACAGAGCTTGAAATATATCTTTCTACACTTTGCTGACATCCAGGGTTGTTGATCCAATGGTCTGATGTTATTTAATGTTTCTGCATTGTAGGTGAGTTCATGTTTTTCCTTTGCAGCTTTTTTCTTGTTTAGGGGGTTCATTTGCTTGCATATTTGCTTTGAGGTAGTCTTATATAGTCTAGACTGACCATGAACTTACATTATACCTGAGGATGACTTGGAGTTCTGATTCTCCCATATCTACTTCTGAGATTCTGGAATTGCAGGCATATACCAATACGTATGGCTCCCTTACAGCTTTTTAAAATAATATTTATTTGTGTGTGTGTGTGTGTGTGTGTGTGTGTGTGTTATACTTGTGTGTATATGTGCACACATGCCATGGAAATTTCAATTTTTTTTCCTGACTTTTTCTTCTATATTTCCATTCTTTTGCTCATGTTGCTGATATTCCCATTGATTTTGCTGAGTTTTTCCTCAGTGTTTCCTTGTATCTTTACTTTCCACATCCTACACTGAATTCATCCGCTTGTTTGTATCCTCTTTCAGGTCATCGGACATTCTTATCAATAAAATTTTGAACCTTTTATCCAACATTTTACCTATTAGTATTTTTGAGCTCTGTAGTTGAGGAAATATGAACTTTCTGAGGGAGCCTTGTAGCCTTGCATTATGTCACTTGTGTTTGTGTGTTGTAATTTGCACATCTATGGGAAGTCTGGCTTTATTTGAGAAGCTTGTTGATCAGCCTGTTCAGTCCCCATTCCTACTGAGAGGAAGAAAATACTTTAAGTAGTGGCATCTGTTTCCCCTCCCTCTACTAGTGAGCCATGTTCAGCTTACTTCCTGCCAATTTGTTGCCTCTTTGAACATCTCAGGTTTCCTTTCTCTTCCTTTGTGACTATCCAAAGTGCTTCCTCTCTTTGACTAGTTTCTAGGTTTTCTTTTTCTGATTATTTCCTTTGCAGATTTACATAAAAGCAGATTCTGGTCTGCCATTACCCAGAAGTCTCTGACTCACTTCCTTTACCCAGACTCTGGCAGTCATGGGTGACTTTCCCCAACTCTTAAGCTAACAGATGGCAGAAGCCAAAGGAGTTTAAAAGAAATTCACAAATGTAGTATCCTCTTGGAGTTCATTTTCAGACTATCAGATTTCTATGGGACTTTATTTAGACCTGAAACTATGGCAGGGAAGACAAGTATTCTGTGAGCTGGTGAACAAATGGGACGGATTGCAGAATTGAAGCAGGATGAAGGCTCATGGAAACTGCAGCCTAGGACCATGTCTTTTTTTTTTTTCCTTTATTTTTTATTTCTTCAAGTTACATCTCAATCGCAGTCCCCTCCCTATTCCCCCTCCAGTCTCAACCCCCCATCCTCTTCCCTTTTTTTTTCTTTTAAGTTTAAGGTATATCTTATTTTCCCCTACAGTTTACCCTTTCAGTCCAACAAATGGCTCTTTCTCTTATAATAATAAATACAATACAGTACAACAGAGGTAATTAGGCCACAGTTGTGAGGGTTATATGGCTTAACGTACATTCCCAATGACCAGTCCATATGTATTTGGTACCCAACTTTAACATTCTACTATTTAACCATCTCCATGAGTTTAAAGTTCTATATCTGACTCAACATTCATACTAACTTGCAACACAATTTTAAAAGTATCTTCTTAGATCTATAACACTCTCTTGACTCCTAAACAACTGAAAATTTAATTTTGAGACTCTAGCTATCTATTCTTCAACCACCTCAGAGACCTGAGAGGGATAAATATATCTGATGTTATAGGAAGTACAGGGCCTGCAGCTTCCCATACTAAAAAATGACATACCTGTGGCTGCCTGGACAGTTCCCATTTTCTCTCCATACATTACAGCATCGATCTTCAGTCATTTGGCCCCGTTTCTCTGACAGACATTGATTGTAGAGCAGGGGTTATGAAGGACTTGCCTACCCTGTCTTGGCAGAGCTAGGCTGTCGACTTACCTGCTTCCAGATTTTGTAGGACCATGTCTTAAGCAAATAAATTTTATTACATTTCTAGTCCTATTCATGCTGGACTCTACAAGTTTGAAATTCTACCTCTAGTGATCTGAGAGTCTCTGAAGTCACAGAAGGAAACGATTTGCAGTTTGGAACAATGGTGTAAGGAAAGGCACAGCCATTGGAACAAACTGCAAATAAGCAGCAATGTCACAGTCTTTTCCCCCACAGAAATAGGCCAGTTCCACCTATGTTTTTGCCAAGAAGAACAAGTAAGTTAACCTCCTCAAGTTTGTTCTCTACCTTGAAGGGCTAGCAGCACCTACACCACTGAGCTGATCTAATGAAAAAACTTGTCAAATCCCTGATTACTGTAAAAGCATGATAGTAACCATGCTTGTTATAGTACATTATCTACTCCAGTGAAGGGTACCACTAAATGCACCCCTCTTTTCACTTCTACCCATTTTAAATGTACACTTTGAATTTCCAAATTCTAGTTTTTCATGGATGTAGGGAAAAATGCTGTAGGTGTGAAAGAGTAGAAGAAGGGAAAACGTTTCAAATTTCCTCAGAACTCAGTACTCAAAATCTGAAGGAGCTGACAAGTTTTCTGATTGTTATAATTTTGTTTCTGTACTAAGAATAAAAACAAAAAGAGATTCAATGTGCAGCTTTTAAAAAGAGTATCATCTTGTAGTTTGGTAGACCTGTGTTTGAACCTTAGTTCTTTCACCTTTTAAAAAGCAAGATGGATTTATTTTACGTGTATGAATGTTTGCCTGAATGTATGTATGTGCACCATGTACATAGAGGGCCAGTGGAGGCCAGAAAAGCCTGCTAGATACCCAGGAACTAGAGTTAAAGATCGATGTGTGTGCTGGGAACTGAATCGGGTCTTCTTCAACAGTAGCAAGTGTACTTAACCTCTGAGCCTTTGTCCTAGCCTCTAGCTCTGACTCTTGTAATGTATCTTAAGGCAAGCAAATGGTTTCAGCTTTTTGAGCAATGACTTTTTCACTTGTCAAATACTTGTCTCACAGTACCATACAGGATTATTGAGAAAAGTCTTGAGGGAAAAGTACATGAGAGAGACGAGGACGGTATACATGCATGCATATGACCATGTGCTTTATTTTAGAATTAATGAAAATATTTGACACATCTAGCAGTGGGGTCCTTGTCATTTTACTTTGCAGGACTGCTACAGGATTTCTTCTTTTCTGAGTATTATTAGTATTTTAGGCAGAAGCTGGGGGAGGAAGCATCATGGGTTGTTTGCCAAAGGCCATTATAAACTGGAATCCCAAAAATAAAAATTTAAAAGAAATGCAACTATTATTTCACCATTTTTAATGACAAAACATTTGGCAAAATACTTTTATCAGGGATCAGGGAAGGAAACTGTTAGGCATTGTTGGAAACAGTATAATTTGGTATATTTATTGAAGGCAATGTAAGCAGTCTGTCATATTGTGAGTGCTTATAGGCTGTACCCCAGCAGTATCACTTCTGAGCACATATCCCACAGATATGAAGTGTTTCTATGTTTGAAAAAATATATATACCAAGTCATTCACTACAGCATTGTTTGTAATAGCAAAACTCAGATGTCTATCAAAACATCCATTTAATAAATTATTGTGAAACCATACAGTGAGCCTCCAAAGAATGAGAAAATGTTTTATATACCACTGTGTAAAGACCAACAAGATATACTACAAGTGAACAGGAAGTGTTTGTTGAAATGCATGTTGAATATTGCATATCATGTATTTGGGTAGCTTTATCTTCGCTTGACCGCAAGCCCAAGAAATGAATAATTGTGGTTAACTTGGTATGTGAATAGACAAGTAGGAACAAAGGAAATGGAAGATTAAGTTGAAACGGATACTTTTCATTGTATCTCTTATTTTCTATTTTTAATTAAAATGTTTTGTGGGCTGGAGAGATGGCTCAGCAGTTAAGAACATTTGCTAATGCTCTTGCAAAGGTCCTGAGTTCAATTCCCATCAACCACATAGTGGCTCACAGCCATCCACAATGTGATCTAATGCCCTCTTCTGGCTGCAGGTGTACATGCAAATAGACTACTCATACATTAAATAAACCTTAAAAAAATGTTTTCTGGCAGCCAGGTGTATTGGCGCATGTCTTTAATTCCAGCACTCGGGAGACAGAGGCAGTTGGATCCCTGTGAGTTTGAGGACAGCCTGATCTAGAGTGAGTCCAGGACAGCCAGGGCTACACGGAGAAACCCTGTCTTGAAAAACCAAAAAAAAAAAAAAAAAAAAGAAAGAAAAGAAAAGAAAAAGAAAACGTTTTCTGGTACTAGAGCTTGAATTCAAGGCCTTGCACATGGTAGGGAATTTGGCTACTACTAAGCTCTGAGCTATATCCCTTGATCTTAATTTGTTTTTTTTCTCTTTTAGTTAATTTTTTTTCATTCAATATATTTTGATCGTGTTTGAACTTTTTCCCAACTCCTCCCTTTCTCTACTCACCCAACTTCATGTTTATTCTACCCCCTCAAAACAAAATGAAACCAACCAAACAAAAATGAAAAAAATAAAAGACCGGTAAGACAAAAAATATAAGCCAAAACCAAACAAAAAGAGCACTACCGCCACCATACACAAAAAATCCTTATGGACTTTGTTTTGTGTTGGCCAACTACTACTGGGCGTGGGGCCTGCCCTGGATTGTGGTTGACACCCAGTGACATGTGATTGGAGAAAACTGATTTTCCCTTTGCCAGTAGGTATCAATTACAAATAATTTCTTTTTGTTTGTTTGTTTGTTTTCTGGAAAAGGTTTCTCTGTGTAACAGTATGGGCTGTCCTGTAACTTGCTTTGTAGATCAGGGTGGCCTCAAGAGATTCACCTGCCTCTGCCTCCCAAGTGCTGGGATTAAAGGCATGTAGCACCACCATGCCTGGCGCAAATAATTTCTTGTTTGGGATGGGACTCCATGTCCACTTCTTCCTCAGTGCTAGAGCCCAATCTGGCTTTACAGACTGTATGCATGTTGCAGCAGACTCTTGAGTTCATGTGTGCATCAACCCTGTTGTGTCTGAAGGACACTATTTCCTTTGGCTCTTACAATCTTTCCACCTTCTCTTCCACGTACATTCCTGAGCCCTGAGAGGAGAGTTTGATGAAGACTTTCCATTTAGGGCTGAGTGCTACAAAATCTCATTCTCTGTACATTGATTAGTTGTGAGTCTCTGTGTTAAGTCCCATCTATTTAAAAAAAAGATTCTGTAATGAGGGGTGAATAATACAATGAACTATGGCTAAAGCAGTATATCATTAGGAGTCTTTTTTTTTTTTGCTGTGTTCCTTTAACAGAATAATAGTATTAGGTTTTCCTCTGAGGGCTCTGAAAGGATCTATCTAGCCTCAGATTCTAGGCCAGTTTTGCAGTGTCCAATATAGGTTCCATCTCATGTAGTGGAAGAATAATCCAATCAGAGAGTGGTTACTTACTCCCAAACATTTGTGCTACTGTTGTACCAACATATTTTACAAGGAGATTGCTGTTGCAGGTGTCAAGATTTATAGCTGGGTATGTATTGATGACTACCTTTATCCTCCAGGAATGTGCAGAGTACCTTCCAGCATTTTGGACACTAATCAGTGAATAGTGATGAAGCTTTTCTAGTCAAGCACCAGCTCAGTTTCCTCATGTTTGATGACATAAGTATTGTCTTCAACAATAGACCCTTATTATCAGCTTGTGGAAGCAACCAATAGCTTTGGCAATAGCCTGTAATATTTGGGAGAAGTCCTTAGAATTCCTTTGACCATTGACTCAAAATGTAATCCATTCCTGGTACTGAAGGTTTTACTTGGTGACATAAAATGCCTAGTTGGGGCAATCTCCCCCATTATAGAGTGACTCCATTTGAATTCCTTTCTTATGTTTGTATATCTTAGGAAGCTTCCACAGTAGCAGGTTTCCATACAGTTTTTCAGAGCCCTTTAGTGTTACTTGTCTCTCCCCATAATCCCTGTTTCACCTTTTTTGTCCCTCTCTCACTATTTAGTCCTTCTATTCTAGTTTTCCACTTATCTCTCCATAGTTCTATATTCTATTTACTCTTTCTTGGGAGTTGCTCTCCTCCCCCCTGGTCCTTTACCTAGCCTCTTTGGGTATCCAATCTTAAGTGTTCAGCCCTAAACACATATATATATATGAAAAACACTAAATGGACTCAGCATGTTGTATTTATACACATGCACAAGCACATATATGTAACAATAATAATTAAAGAATAAGAGGGAGGGATCCAAAATAGTGGCAGACAGCACAGACACATTTTTTTACTTTATTTTTTATTTCTTCAAGTTACATCTCAATCGCAATCCCCTCCCTACTCCCCCCTCCAGTCCCATCCTCCCACCCTCAACCCCCCATCCTCTTCCCTTTTTTTTAAGTTTAAGGTATATCTTATTTCCCCCAACAGCTCCCCCTTTCAGTCCAACAAATGGCTCTTTCTCTTATAATAATAAATACAATACAAAACAACAGAGGTAATTAGGCCACAGTTATGAGGGTTATATGGCTTAGCATACATTCCCAATGTCCAGTCCATATGTATTTGGCACCTGACTTTAACATTCTACTATCTAACCATCTCCATGAGGTTAAAGTTCTATATCTAACTCAGCTTTCATACTAACTTGCAACACAGTTTTAAAAACATTTTCTTAGATCCATAACACTCTCTTGATTCCTAAACAACTCAAAATTTAATTATGAGACTCTAGCTATCTATTCTTCAACCACCTCAGATACCTGAGAGGGATAAATATATCGGATTTTATAGGAAGTACAGGGCCTGCAGCTTCCCATACTAAGAAATGACATACCAGTGGCTGCCTCGACAGTTCCCGTTTTCTCTCCATACATTACAGCATCGATCTTCAGTCATTTGGCCCCGTTTCTCGGGCAGACATTGATTGTAGAGCAGGGGTTATGAAGGACTTGCCTACCCTGTCTTGGCAGAGCTAGGATGTCGACTTACCTGCTTCCAAGTTTTGTCCTTTTTGGACAGCATTCTGTCTACAGTTGGAGCAAGGGGTTTTTCCTGCCAAGAGATAGGCTTGCGACTAATTCAATCATCTCCCACTGGAGATTCTTCGATGCTCATCTTCTACTTGGAGTAGAATAGGGGGCAGCACAGACACATTTTGAGCACAGAGAAAATAGCTATGACGTCCTAGAAATATAAACAAACTGAGCAGCAAACCAAGAAATCCGAACCTGTGGGGTTTTACCTGATGAACCCAGGAACTAGTGGGGGTTCCTGGCAGACTCCCAGACAATCAGGGAAACATATCTACCAGCTGAGGAGCAGAGGCCAGCTGCGCAGAGCAGAGGCCCAGGACCCGGAACTGAGGTCCAGAAGACATCAGGAACAATCTACTTAGGGTAACCAGATGGGTAAAGGTCAGCAAAGAACAAATCTAACAAAAGTCAGGGAAATATGACTCCAACAAAATTCAGTTATGCTTGTACAGCAAGCTCTGACCATTCCACCACAGCTGAAACACATGAAAATGATGACAAATCCATACTTTGGAAAGTGATCGAGTCCTTACAAGAAGAAATTAAATCTCTGAAAGAATTTAAAGAATCCTTAAGTTTAAAATGAAAGCATTAGAGACTTCCAAGCCAATGCAGTCCAACATGAACAGGAAAGATCTGAAAGATTTGCAGACAAAGACAAGTAAATTGGAGCAAGAAACATGTAAAATTGTTCAAGACTTAAAATTGGAAGTGGAAGCAATAAAGAAAACACAAGCAGACAATCCTGGAGGTGGAAAATCAAGGGAAGAGAACAGGAACTACAGACATGAGTATCAAAAAATAGGATACAAGAGATGGAAGACAGGATCTCAGGCATGGAAGATTCCATGGAAGAAATCAGTACAACATCCAAAGAAAATGAGAAAGCTAAAAAATCTCTCACCCATAACATCCAAGAAATCAAGGACTCAATAAATAGATGGAACCTAAGGATTATAGTCATAGAAGAAAGAGAAGACTCCTGACTCCAAGGTCCAGGAAACATCTTCAACAAATTCATAGAAGAAAACTTCCCTATCCTAAAGAAAGAGATGCAGGTAAAATTCCAAGAGGCTTACAGAACACCAAACAGATTAGACTAGAACAGGAATTCCTCTCCCCACATAATAATTGAAACTCCAAATGTACAGAACTGGAAGAACTGGGAAAAAAAGAAGAAAACACTCCCAAGAGGAGCAGAAGGCAGGAAATCATCAAGCTTAAGGGTGAAATTAACAACTTAGCAACAAAAAGAACAATAAAAAGAATCAATGAAACCAAGAGTTGGTTCTTTGAGAAAAATCAACAAAATAGACAAACCCTTAGCCAAATTAGCTAAAAGGTAGAGGGAAAAAACCAAATCAACAAAATCAGAAATGAAAAGGGAGAAATAACAACAGACCTGGAGGAAATCCAGAGAATCTTTAGGTCATACTTTAAAAATCTGTACTCTACCTAAGCAAAATGGACAACTTTCTTGATAGATTCCACCTACTAAAGTTAAATCAAGATCAGGTTAACAGATTAAACAGTCCTATAACCCCTAAACAAATAGAAATAGTCATTAAAAGTCTCCCAACCAAACCAAAACAACAAAAAGCCCCAGGGCCAGATGGTTTCAGCACAGAATTTTACCAGTCCTTCAAAGAAGAGCTAATACCAATACTCCTCAAACTCTTCCACAAAATTTAATCAGAAGGAATAGCACCAAACTCATTCTATGAGGCCACAGTCACCATGATTTCTAAACTACACAAAAACCCAACAAAGAAAAAGGACTTCAGACCAATCTCCCTCATGAACATAGATGCTAAAATACTTAATAAAATACTGGCAAACTGAATCCAAAAACACATCAAAAGTATCATATACCATGATCAAGTAGGCTTCATCTCAGGAATTGAGGGATGGTTCAACATATGAAAATCCATCAACATAATTCACCATATAAAAAAACTGAAAGATAAAAAAACACATGATCATCTCACTAGATGCTGAAAAAGCATTTGACAAAATCCAACACCCCTTCATGCTAAAAGTCCTGGAGAGAACAGGCATACAAGGACCATACCTAGAAATATAAAGGCGATACACAGCAAGCCAGTAGCCAACATCACATTAAATGGAGAGAAACTTAATGCATTTCTTCTAAACTTAGGGAAAAGGCAAGGATGCCCACTTAAAGTTCTTGCTAGAGCAATAAGACAGCTAAAGGAGATCAAGGGGATACAAATTGAAGGCACTTAGTGCTATGAACTTTGTTCTTAGGCAATTTTTTTAAAATTATAAAGCTTATTATTCTTTCCAGGTCTGTAAAGAATATGGGCTCACAGAGACTGAACCACCAACTAGGGAGCCTGCATGGGCCTGACCTAGGCCCTCTGCACATAGGTTACAGTTGTGTAGCTTGGTCTTCCTTTGGAAATCTTAGCTGTGGGAGCAGGAGCTGTCACTGATTCTGTTGCCTGTCTTTCAAAAGCTTTCATCATACTGGGTTGCCTTGTCTAGCCTTAATAGAAGAGGGGTGCCTAGCCTTACTGCAGCTTGATATGCCATGATTGGTTGATATCCATTAAGGCTTGGCCTTTTCTAAAGAAAAATGGAGGAAAGCTGGATGGCAGATGGGTGAAATGGATGGGAGGGACTGGGAGGAGAGGAGGGAAGGGAAACTGATCAGAATGTAAGATAAATAAAATAAACAATAACAATGAAGCCTAAATTTTAAAATATTAAAAATATAACAATTTACTGTTAACAATTGACTTATGTAGGGACACTCCACTCCAGAGGAGCGGATGGAAGGGATAGAGGGTAGAGGGTAGGAGGGTGGGACTGGGAGGGGTGGAAAGAGGACACTGTGATGGAGATGTAACCTGAAGTAATAAATATATTTTTAAAAGATTTCAAATAAGTACTTTAACTGTGTACCTTTAAGGCTTTTGAAATATAAGAATAATCCAAACCCCAAGTCAGTAGATGGGGAGAACTAATTAAGAACAAGGAAGAAATTAATGATATAGAAATGAAAAAATTGCAAATAATCAATGAAATAAAGACTTGATTCTTTGAAAAGATGAATAAGATTGACATAACTTTAGCCAAATTAACCAAAAGCAAGAGAGAATAAACTCAAAATAGTAAAATTGGAGATAACAGAGAGACATTGTAACCGATACAAGTAAAATTTGAAAACAATCATAGGAACATACCTTACAAACCTATCTTGTATCAAATTAAAAAAAAATCTAGAAGACATGGGTAAGTTCCTAGATGAATGTTATACTCGAATTAAATCAAGATGAAATGAACAATTTATACAGATCTATAATGTGCAACTGTACTGAAACAGTATAAAATATCAACTAAAAATAACTCAATACCATATGGAGTCACTGAAATATTCTAGCAGACCATCAAAGAACAGCTGACACCAGTACTACTTAAATTATTCCATAAAATAGAAAAGGAAAAGATGCCAAACTCTTTACAAACCAGGTATTACCCTGATCAGAAGCAGATAAAACCCAGACCGAGAAAGACAAATATCACATATTCTCTTTCTCATCAGAGACTCATAGCTCCAAGTCTTCAGAACTGACTTCATACCCTGGAGTAAATGCAGAAAAAAAGGAAAGCAAAAATGGACCATTGTTGGAGTAGTGATCAGGTAGAGGAGCAATAGGGAGGTACAAGTAATCTGATGGAGGAAATAGGAAAATTGGGGCAGCTCTAATCAGGGAGGAGGAAAAATATAAATATGAGAAAAAGACAGAGGAAGATAACAACAGTAAACATATCTACAAAATTCATGAGGAATCATACTATCTATCTAAAGATACCTATTATGCACATAAGTCAGTGTACAAATGTACTTATTTAGTTTAAATGAAAATTTCCAATCTAGGCTGACATTTTTCCAACTCCAGGCATGAAAAGGCCTCTTTTGAGTTACTGGTCAGCAGTGTCAAAGAGATTCCCACAACATTATAGACTGTGGCTATTACTCTTGGGTTTTCCCCCATCCCTGAGGTGAAAGGTAAGTCCCTATTGCTGAAAATATCACCTACTTTGGACATAGAGTGCACAGACCTGTAAGCTGGAACTGACATGAAATCCTCCTTCCTGAGGACTAGTTTTCTTTCATGGTACCAGAAAGTGCCATGCAAACTTCCAAAGGAGGGAAGCAACCTACAGTCTTACTCAGCTCTTATGCCTGGAAACCACAACAAGAAGCATGGTGCAATAACCCTAAGGGTGCAGTAGTGCCACACATACCTTGGTGATAACCAGCAGCTCTCTGAAGGGACTTGATACCTGCTCAAAAAGAGGATATCATGCCTGGTACTGGAAATGTAGCAACTACCCAGAGATTTTCATACAGATTGGAGGAGAACTTTACCACACAAGCATAATTCCTAAATACATTCTAAATATTTGTCCTTGTACTGAGAGATAAGTGTAGTCCTCACCCCTCATCGTGGAAATTTCTTTCTACAACAGACAAAGACCACTACACTAAACTACAACCCATCAGGATGTCGAATAATGGAGCCCCATCCCAATAGATATATCTACAATACATCTCTGCACACCAAAGGCAGTGGGATTATTGTGGAAGAGGATGTAAAAAGGTTGTAAAAACTAGTGGAACAGAGTTTATTGTGAGATTGTGTCTCCTATGAATCTAAGAAGCTACATATGTAAAGTCTTACCTACATGACTGCCTAAATATGCATTGAAGAAGGATAGTGACAAAAGCCATCCTAATGCGGGTGAAGCTCAGGAGGCAATACCTCCACACAGAGTGCTGTAGGCAATTAAGGAATGATAAGAGCACACTAATTGGTTGTCCAATCCTTAATTATCATCCCTGAAAACATACGTACAAGTAACATTGTATAGACTGATACGGTAATATTTAGGGATACACACACACACACACACACACACACACACACACAGTATGAATAACAATGGAAAAGGCTATGAATTTGAAAGAAAATAAGCAGAGAGATAGAGGATAGGATAAAGGCTGGAGGTGGGAAAGGGAAGGGGGAAAACTTTTTATTAATTTATCTTTTCGAGTTACATCTCCATCAAAGACCTCTTCCTCCTTGCCTCCAAATACCACCCACCCTCCCAAATCCCCATGTCTGTCCTCTCCTCCATTTTTTTGGATTGGATTTTTTTGCTTGTTGGTGTTTATTTGCTTGAGTTCTCTATAAATTTTGAATGTTAGCCCTCTGTAGGATGTGGGGTTGGTGAAGATCTTTTCCCAATCTGTAGCCTGCTGTTTTGTTCTAATAACAGTGTCTTTTGCCTTACAGAAGCTTTTCTGTTTCATAAGGTCCTATTTATTGATTGTTGATCTTAGAGCCTGAGCTATTGATGTTCTGTTCAGAAAGTTGTCACCTGGGCCAATGAGATACAGGCTTTCCCCCACTTTCTCTTCTATTACATGTGGTATATCTAGTTTTATGTTGAGGTCTTTGATCTACTTGGACTTAAGTTTTGTGCACGGTGATAAATATGGGTCTATTTGCATCCTTCTCCATGTTGACATCCAGTTAGACCAGCACCATTTGTTGAAGACGTTTTCCCCTTTTCGTTTTATGGTTTTGGCTTCTTTGTCAAAAATTAAGTGACTGTAGGTGTGTGGATTTATTTCTTGGGCTTCCATTCAATTCCATTGATCAACCATTTTGTTTCTATGCCAGTACCATACTTGTTTTTATTACTATTGCTCTGTAGTACAGCTTGAAATCAGGGATGCTGGTACCTCCAGATGCTCTTTCATTATACAGGATTGTTTAGCTATTCTGGGTTTATTATTTCTCCATATGAAGTTGAGAATTGTTCTTTCAAGGTCTGTAAAGAATTGTGTTGGTACTTTGATAGGAATTACATTAAAACTGTATATTTCTTTTGGTAGGATTGTTGCTGGCACCCAAGCCCAGGACCCTTGGGAGCGGGGTGAGCTGGCACAGAGTAAAGGACCCAGATTTTGCGAGGCCAGTAAGGGGCAAAAGCAGACCCATTTATTCCAGGAAGAGGATGCCCCCTTTATACCCTCTGCCCAGAGTCCCATTTTTTCCTTGAACTGCAGGCTGCTGCTCTGGTTCTTCTTCATTGGGTTGTGTTTCATTACAGGGTGTGTTGTCAGTAGTGTCCAGACATGTCCAGGCAGTTCTCAGGCTGTCTCCATATGGAAGCCCAGCCAAGCATGCATACTGTTTACCAACAGGCCTTGTTCCTACTCAATTGCAAACCTTTTTCTTCCTACATAGGATCACCATTTTTATTATCTTTATTATTATTTTTATTTTTTATTTTGATCCTGTCACGGACCAGCCTTTGACATCCACAAAACCACTGAGAGTACATAGTCAGCAATAGGGCTCAGTCACAAATCTCGGAGACTGATGTCTTTCTTTCAGAAACCTTCTAATTTCAGGGGTTGCAAGACAGCCAATAATGCTGGTTAGTTTAGAAAAGAAAAAGTAGAAATGCAGAGAGAGGTAGAGGGAGAGGGAGAGGGGGAGGGAGAGAGAGAGAGAGAGAGAGAGAGAGAGAGAGAGAGACCTATGCCTTTTCTCCTCTGTAGCTCAGAGGAAGTCTTTTGCTGGTAACTTCCAGAGTTAATATGTCCAACTTTTTTCTTTTGGTTGGGGCTGCAAGCCCAGGAGATGGTAAAACAGCCTTTGTTTTGTAATTTACTGCAAACGCTTGGCCTATTAGCTGGCAGGCCACCCTTTGAGTGTTCAGTGGACTAAACTACATTTTGACCAATTTATCTCAAAAGTTGATGGTGGAGCTCCAAGGTTTTTACCTGATCCATGAGTTATATGAAAATAATAAGAAAGGGATGAGAACAGAGGGACTCTCTCTCACACACTCACACCAGAAAGAAGAAATAGATGAAGCTAAAATGCAACGGCAATTTTAATGTGGTGACCATTCTTTTTATACCCTGAGCAAGGGCTCTTTACATCAAGGAAAGAATTACTTCATAGTTAAAAGGCATTTATCACAAGAACAGATAAAACCATTGCAAATAGGAGGGCACTTAACAATAACACATTTTAGTACTCAATTAAAATTTTGCTTTTCTATACATAAGTTAAGTTTAAGATGACAGTACATTATGTCAAACCTGACGAGGTATAAAGAATTATAACAATACAATTTGTGTATTTTGTAATTAAGATTTGTACTAATATGTAGGCATTTCTTGGTAGCCTCATTATATCCTAAATTGTTGGGATTAAAACCCTTAATTGGATTTATGTTTTGCATCTGGAGTCAGTCTTATCTAGAGTGAAAGCTTATCTGAGGTCATAAATCTATCTCAGGCCTGTCTCCTAATGAGATACACAATGTTTGGGAAGAGGATTTACTATATACGGCTGTATGTTTTTTTATCAACTATCTAACTTCTTTAACTTCTACAATTGTTTGAACTGAATCAGGCAGTTTGTAAAACTCTTATCAGGAATAATAATATCATGTTTGTAGGACTCTGTGTGAAGTCTGGCCAAACAGGAAGAGTGGCAGTTAGTGATGAGGGAATCTTCACTCCATGTCATTAGTAACAGATGAAAGGAAAAGCTGGGTGTTAGCAAGAAGCAACTCTGGGGTGCTTCTTTAGCAAAGACTTACAAAATGCTGGATAGCTTTTTAGGAAGTTTACATGGTTATTGCGATCCTTCCTCAGAGAGCTTCTAACAGTGCTTGAACACTATGTTAAAGGCCTAAGAATAGCAGATGGACATGAACGAAGGAGCCTCAAGAGCATTCGGTTCCCAACAGATCCTACCTATGCATGAGCATGGGAGATCTTTCCTTCTGATATCTTCTTTAATTTCTTTTTTCAGGGACTTGAAGTTCTTTATGGACAGGTTTTTCACTTGCTTGGTCAGAGTTACTCTCTGGTATTTTATATTATTTGTGGCTATTGTGAAGGGTGTTGTTTCTCTAATTTCTTTCTCTGCCCATTCATCTTCTATGTAAAGAAGGGCTACTGATTTTTTTAGAATTAATTTTGTATCCAGCCACATTGCTGAAGTTGTTTATCAGATGTAGGAGTTTTCTGGTAGAATTTTTTGGGTCACCTATGTATGGTATCCTATCATCTAGGAATGAGGATGTTTTGACTTCTTCCTCTCCCATTTGTATTTCCTTGATCTCCTTTCGTTTTCTTATTGCTCTAGCAGGAACTTCAAGTACTATGTTGAAGAGATATGGAGAGAGTGGGCAGACTTGCCTTGTCCTTGATTTTAGGTGAAATGCTTCAAGTTTCTCTTCATGTAATTTCATGTTGGTTAGTGGCTTGCTGTATATTGCCTTTATTATGTTTAGGTATGTTCCTTGTAAGCCAGATCTCTCCAAGACATTTAACACGAAGGGGTATTGAATGTTGTCGAATACTCTTTCAGCATCTTATGAGATTATCATATTGTTTTTTTTCTTTCAGCTTGTTTATATGGTGGATTACATTGATGTATTTACGTATGTTGAACCAGCCCTGCATTCCTGGGATGAAGCCTACTTGATCATGGTGTATGATAGTTTTGATGTGTTTTTGGATTTGATTCTCAAGTATTTTATTGAGTATCTTTGCATTGATGTTCATATGGGACATTGTTCTGAAATTCTGTTTCTTTGTTGGGTCTTTGTGTTGTTTAGCTATCAGCATGACTGTGGCCTCATAGAATGAGTTTGGCAGTGTTTCTTCTGTTTCTATTCTGTGGAAGAGTTTGAGGAGTATTGGTATTAATTCTTCTATAGAGGTGTGGTAGAATTCTGTGCTGAAATCATCTGACCCTGGGCATTTAGTTGGGAGACTTGTAATGACTGTTTCTATTTCCTTAGGGGTTATTGGTTATAATTGGTTTACTTGATCTTCATTTAACCTTGGTGTATGGAATCTATCAAGAAAATTATCCATTTCACTTAGGTTTGCAAATTTTGTGGAGTACAGGTTTTTGAAGTGAGACCTAATGATTCTTTAGATTTCCTCAGTGTCTGTTGTTATTTCCCCCTTTTCATTTCTGATTTTATTGATTTAGATATTTTCCCTCAGTCTTTTAGTTAGTTTGGCTAAAGGTTTACCTATTTTGTTGATTTTCTCAAGGAACCAGCTCTTGGTTACATCAATTTTTTGTCATGTTCTCTTTGCTGCTAAATTATTTACTTCAGCCGCGAGTTTGATGATTTCCTGCCAACTGCTCCTCTTGGGATTATTTCCTTCTTTTTTTTTTCAAGAACTTTCAGTTGTGCTGTTAAGTTGCTAGCATGAGCTGTCTCCAATTTCTTTTTGAAGGCACTGAGAGCTATGAACTTTCTTCTTAGCACTGATTTCATTGTGTCCTTTAAGTTTAGATATGTTATACCTTTGTTTTCATTGAATTTTAGGAAGTCTTTAATTTTCGTCTTTATTTGTTCCCTGACTGAGAGATCATTGAGTAGAGAGTTGTTCAGTTTCTGTGAGTTTGTAGGCTTTCTATTATTTCCGTTATTGTTGAAGTCCAGCTTTATACCATGGTGTTCTGATAAAATACCAGGGGTTATTTCAGTTTTCTTCTAACTGTTGAGGTTTGCTTCATGACCAACTATATGTTCAGTTTTGTAGAAGGTTCCATGAGGTGCTAAGTAGAAGGTATATTATTTTTTGTTTGGCTGAAATGTTCTGTAGGTATCAATTAGGTCCATTTGATTCATGACATCTGTTAGTTTCATTATTTCTCTGTTTGGTTTCTGTTTCACTGATCTGCCCATTGGTGAGAGTGGTGTGTTGAAGTCTCCCACTATTAGTGTATGGAGTTTGATGTGGAATTTGAGCATTAGTAGTGTGTCTTTTACAAATGTGGGTGCCCTTACATTTGGGGCATAGATGTTCAGTATTGTGATGTCATCTTGGTGGATTCTTCAATTGATGGGTATGAGGTGTCCTTCCCATCTCTTTTGATTAACACTGGTTCAAAGTCTATGTTATTAGATACTAGAATGTCTACTCCAACTTGCTTCTTGAGTCCATTTGCTTTGAATATCTTTTTCTAGTCCTTTACTCTGAGATAATGTCTATCTGATTTGCTGACGGGTATTTCTTGTAAGCAGCACAATGATGGATTATGTTAACATCCATATTGTTACCCTGTGTCTTTCTTGGGGTGAAGGGAGTCCATTGATATTGAGGAATGTTAATGACCAATGATTGTTATTTTCTGTTATCTTGATGATGGTGGTGGTAGTGTGTGAGTGAGCTTCTCTTCTTTTGGCTTTGGACATTATTTGCTTCTTGTGTTTTCTTGGGTGTAGTCAACCTCCTTGTGCATAGATACTGTTTAAGTTTAGTTTTTTTTTTTTCATGGAATATCTTGTTTTCTACATGTATGGTGATTGAAAGTTTTGCTTGGTATAGTAGTCTGGGCTGGCATCTGTGGTCTATTAGTGTCTACAAGACCTCTGTTCAGGCCCTTAAGCCTTTTAGGGTTTCTGATGAGAAGTCATGTGTAATTCTGATAGGTCTGCTGTTATATGTTAATTGGCCCTTTTCCCTTGCGGCTTTTAATATTCTTTGTTCTGTCCATTTACTGTTTTTTATTATTATGTGGTGGGAGGAATTTCTTTTCTGGTCTAATCTATTTGGAGTTCAATAGGGTTTGTGTATGGTTATAGGCATCTCTTACTTTAGGTTTAGGACATTTTCTTCTATGATTTTGGTTTTTTGTCCTTGGAGCTGAGTGTTCTCCCTGTATTCCTATTATTCTGAGTTTTTATCTTTTCATAGTGTCCTTGATTTCCTGAAGATTTTGTGTCAGGACTTTATTAGATTTCAAATTTTCTTTGACAGATATATCAGTTTCTTCAATTTTATCTTCTGGCCTGAGATTCTTTCTTCCATCTCTTGTATTCTGTTGGTGATGCTTGTGTGTGTAGCTCATTTCCTTTTTCCTAGGTTTTCTAGTTTTGATTGTCTCAGCCTATGTTTTCTTTATTGCTTCAACTTCCCTTTTCAGGTCTTCAAACATCTTATTCCTTTCATTCTCCTGTTTAACCATATCCTGCACTTCTTTAAGGCCTTGATTCATGTCCATCATCTGTTTTGTTGTATTTTTCTGTTTTTGTCCATTAAGACTGCTATTATTTTTTCATAAACATGGATTTAAAGTCATTTTCTTGTGTTTCAGTTGTGTTAGGATTCCCAGGGCTTTCTTTGGCATTATAACTATGTTCTGGATTCGCCGTATTGCCTTTTTTTTTTTTTTTTTGGTAGTGTTCTTGTGGTGGCCATTAGCCATCTGGGTGACCCTGGTGTTGTCTGGTTGTTCCTTGTGTCCACTGACCTTGGTGTCCAGGGAATATCCCTGTTCCAGAGCCTGGCTGATCCTGTGATACTCATGCCCACCTCTGGATGATGGGTAGGTCCCTGTAATAGCTACTCGATCTCGGAGAGTAGCTGCAGCTCCCTTCAGCTGGTTGTGAACCACTTGGACCTACAGGCTGTGACAGTGCAGGGGGACTATCCTGTATGGTCCTGTAATTGGCAGGTCTCCTCAGAAAGTCAGGTCGAGCTCTGGAACAGAGCCTGGATCTGTGTGCTACTGGAACCTGAGTTCTATCTTCACCAATATTTTTGTTCTGGGTTCAGTAGTTCACCTGCTGGTTCATTCAGGAGTTATTGAGCTCCACTGGCACTGTGGTCCTGGACCATGTGTTGCTTAGGCTGGGAGCTCCACTCAGGACCAAGGCCAGAGTCAGCAGGCCTGTGACTGGCTGTTGCAGGAGCTTGGGTGCTCAGGTGGGTGACCAGTCCCAGTTTTTGCTGGGGAAACACTGACACAATTATTCATCGTAATCAAGTAATCTTAATCAATTCCAGAGATTGAGTGGTATGATTCACCATACCTAAATCAATAAATGTAATACAGCACATAGAGTCAAAGACAGAAACCACATGATCAATAGACATAGAAAAGTCTGATGAAATGCATGATAAAAGTGTACAGGATAGGGATGACGACAACATACCTCAACTTATTAAGAGGCTATCTATGAAAAACCTATAGATACCTTCATGTAAACCTAAGACAAACTCAAACACATGGCTTCTGAAAACAAGGTTGTTCACATTGTCTACTACTACTTAATAATAATGCTTGAAGTCTTAAGCTAAAGTGCTAAGAAAGAAGCAAATGAGATACAAAGGAAAGAGGTCAAATTATTCCTTTTTGAAGTCAATCTGATTTTATACATAAGAGACCATACAGCCTACAGCAAAAAACCTCCTAGTTAATAAACATTTTAATTAAAATAGAATGATAAAAAATTAATACAGAAAAACTGGTAGCTTTCCTATGTGTCAGTGACAAACATAGTGAAGAATCAGGTAATAAATCCCATTCCCAATAGCCACAAAAGTTAAAATACTTAAGAATAAATCTTACAAGGAAGTGAAAAACTTCTACAACAAAAAACTTTAAGGCAATAAAGAAAGAAATTGAGGCTAGAAGGTGGAAAGACTTACCATGCTTATGGACCAGAAGAATAACATTGTAAAAATTGTCATTCTACCAAAAGCAATCTGCAGATTTAATGCAATCACAATCAAGATTCCAGTGCCATTCTTTACTGATATGGATAAAAAAAATCAATCACCTTGAAATTTATATGGAAGCACATTAGATCAAGGATTCCCAAAGCAATCCTGAATAAAAAAGAGCACCACTGGAATTATCGCCATACCTGGTTTCAGGTTTATACTACAGAGGTATACCAATATTAAAAATTTTTTAATAATATTAGGTATAACAATAAAACATTTTAAAAAAGCATGGTACTACCACAAACACAGATCAGTGGCATAGAATACAGGGCCATGATCAAATGTAAAACAGCTACAGCTACCTGATCTTTGACAAAGATACCCAAACTACACACTACATCTTCAACAAATGGTGCTGGGAAACCTGGTATCAACATGCAGAAAAGTGAAACTAGATCTTTATCTAGTTTCATCTGATCCCCCCTCCCAACACACACACACACACACACACACACACACACACACACACACAGCTCCAAATATATTGGAGACCTAAACATAAGACCTCATTCTCTGAAATTTCTATCACAAAAAGTATGGAGTATGTATCAATATATGAACACAGGATTCTAAGTAGGATTCTGATAGTACAGGATATAAGGCCAACAATGGACAAATGGGATCCCATGAAAATAGCAAGTTTAGATACAGCAAAGAAAACTATTAACTGAAGAGTTACCCCACATAATAGGAGAAAATCTTTTCAAACTATACATTGTTCAGAGGGTTAGTGTCTGGAATATATAAAGAATTTTTATTTTCTTACCTTTGAGTTCATAATTACATTTCTTCCTTTTCTTTCCTCAAAACCCTCTTACCCTCTACCTGAAGACCTAGCCATACCACTTCTGGGTATACATCCAAATGATTCCTCACCAGATCACAAGGACGTTTCCTCATCTATGTTCATAACAGCCTTATTTGTAATGGCTAGAAACTGAAAACAACTCAGATGTACCTCAACAGAGGAATGGATAAAAAAAAACTGGTACATCTACACAATGGAATACTACTCAGCCATCAGAAACAATGAAATCCTGCAATTTGCATCCAAATGGATGGAACTAGAGAAGCTCTGAGTGAGCTAACCCAGACTCAGAAGGATGACATGACATCTGTTCACTTATAATTGGATTTTAGCCATATAGTACAGCATATCTATACTACAGCAAACGCACCAAAGGGAACATGAACATAAACTTTTTTTCCTGTCAATGAGACACTTTGCCCTAGTGGTGCCTTGTGGGCCCCCAGTGTATGAGGAGGCTCTTGACCCTCATATGACTGCTGAACTGGGGCGGGGACTGATATGTAGGGACACTCCACTCCAGAAGAGTGGGATGGAAGGGATAGGGGGTAGAGGGTGGGAGGGCGGAACTGGGAGGGGTGAAAAGAGGGCACTGTGATGAAGATGTAACCTGAAGTAATAAATAAACATAAAAAAAACCCTCTTACCTTCCCCACTAGTCTTCAAATTCATGGCCTATTTTTTTCACTAATTGTTATTGCATATATATTCTTAAATATAACATTTTCAGTTCATATGCTACTTATATGTATGTTTTCAGGGCTGACTATTTGGAACTGGACAACCAATTGTGTGGCACTTCTCGTTAAAAAGTAAACATCAAGAAAACCAACAACCCAGTCAAAACTGATGTAGAGGAATGCAGAGAGAGTTCTCAAAGGAAGCACTACAAATGGCTAGGAAACACAGAACTGGTCCACATCCTTCGCCATCAAGTAAATGTATATTCAAAATTTTAAGATTACATCTCATTGTAGTCAGAATGGTTATCATCAAGAATAGTAGTGACTGACAGCACCCCCTATTCTCCTCCAAGTAGAAGATGAGCATCGAAGAATCTCCAGTGGGAGATGATTGAATTAGTCGCAAGCCTATCTCTTGGTAGGAAAAGCCCCTTGCCCCAACTGTAGACAGAATGCTGTCCAAAAAGGACAAAACCTGGAAGCAGGTAAGTCGACAGCCTAGCTCTGCCAAGACAGGGTAGGCAAGTCCTTCATAACCCCTGCTCTACAATCAATGTCTGTCAGAGAAACGGGGCCAAATGACTGAAGATTGAAGCTATAATGTATGGAGAGAAAATGGGAACTGTCCAGGCAGCCACAGGTATGTCATTTCTTAGTTTGGGATGCTGCAGGCCCTGTACTTCCTATAAAATCAGATATATTTATCCCTCTCAGGTCTCTGAGGTGGTTGAAGAACAGATAGCTAGAGTCTCATAATTTAATTTTGAGTTGTTTAGGAGTCAAGAGAGTGTTATAGATCTAAGAAGATACTTTTAAAATTGTGTTGCAAGTTAGTATGAATGTTGAGTCAGATATAGACCTTTAAACTCATGGAGATGTTTAGATAGTAGAGTGTTAAAGTCAAGTACCAAATACATATGGACTGGTCATTGGGAATGTACGTTGAGCCATATAACCCTCATAACTGTGGCCTAATCACCTCTGTTGTACTGTATTGTATTTGTTATTATAAGAGAAAGAGCCATTTGTTGGACTGAAAGGGGAAACTGTAGGGGGAGATAAGATATACCTTAAACTTAAAAGAAAAAAAAGGGAAGAGGATGGGGGGTTGAGGGTGGGAGGGTGGGACTGGAGGGGGAATAGGGAGGGGACTGCGATTGAGATGTAACTTGAAGAAATAAAAAATAAAGGAAAAAAAAAAAAGAATAGTAGTGACAACAAAAGCTGACCTGGATGTGGAGGACGGATTCCTTTGCTCTCTAAGTGTCAAGAAATATTGCAGAAGAGGAGGCAGAAACTAAGAAGGGATACAAAATTCCATCCTCAATAACGAACTCACAACTGCAATGACCTGAATTTAGCCTACATAAGACTGGCCCTATCAGCCATAAATCATAGATGAAGGAGGGGTTCATAGACCTCTCCCCCTTAGTGCTGAACTGTTGACTATTGGCAGAGTTTGAAGAGAGGAGCAGTTCTTTTCTTCTTCAGTTGTATACCTGCTACTATAGCCACCAGGCTCCAACAAATAGGTTCATACCCATGGTCACACAGGTGGTCCTGGTTGCACTCAATAGATCACAAAACAAAATGAATAGACATGAATGTGAAAAAGATTTATAGGGAAGAGATGTGGTTGAGAGGGTTGACTTGGGAGATGGGAAAGGGTGGGATATTAGAATAGTCAGGATGAAGAATGTACATGCATGAAATATTCACACTGTCAAAGCAGAAATTTGACTGCTAATAAATAATTATATAAGTAGAACCAAGAGATTGAAAGCATTTCTAAGTAGCTTTTCCTGGCATGGATGTACCATCATTTTAAAAAATCACTCTCCTAATGAAGCAATTTGTGGTTTCTGGTTCAGAGCTCTCAGGAACAGAGTTGTCTTGAACATTGCATACAAGTTTTTGTGTGGACATAAGCTTTTTTTTTTTAATCTCTGGAATAAATACCTAGGGGTTCAATGGCAGTGCTATATCATTGGTATGTGTTTAGCTTAAGTTTTTTTGTTGTTGTTTTGTTTTGTTTCATAAGAACCTGCCAAACACTTTCGGAGACTTTCTGGATCATTCTACACTCCTATCAACAATGTAAGAGTAATCCAGTTGTCTACATTCTCATCAAAATTTGTTATTGTTGCTTTAAGAAAATAAGTTAACCATTCCATTTATTGAGAATTCATTTACCATATAATTCATTGCTTAAATATGTAGTAGTCAGTTGATTTTAGTACAATACAAGGTTGTATATCAATTACCGTTAATTCTAGAACATTTCCATTACCATAGAAAAAGAAACCCAATATTCATTTTCGTCTCGCCTTTATGGTCTAGGTATACCAAATAAATGGAATTTTTTATAATACATGACCTTTTGTTTGACTTCTTTCATTTAGAATAGAATTTCAAGGTTTGTCCATATTGTAGTAGCCTGCAAATTAATTTCAGTTGCTGTGCTTTCAATTTATTGTTTAATATGTGATTAATGAAATAGGTTTCTTTTAAATAAATTTTATTAGTTCTTTGAGTATTTCATGCTTATTTTGATCATTTTCATCCCCTTTCCCAACTCCTTCTAGATTAATTACCAATAGCTTCTCTGGTAGAGGTGGGTCCACCTTCCCTCTCCATGCTGGGATGTAGTCTGGCTTAGGCTTATACAAGTGTTTTGCGTGCTGTCACAACCACTGTGAGTTCATATGTATAGTTAAATGAACACAATATTAAGCTGACATTTATACTCATATATTAATGCATTAATGAATCCTTGACCCTCTGTAAAGAAGCTCCTCTTTTCAGTAGTTGCTGATTAACACAGAGACCCACAACTGACCATGTTTATTGGGTGTGGAATAAGAGACTGGGAATCTCTTATTCTAATCTTTTGTAAATCAAATCCGTTATGGTAAGGTAATATATTCCATATGATATCTGTTGTTTTGTCATTGATAGAATTTGCTTTATGGCCCAAGAAGTAATCTATGCTCCCATACTTTGATACATGTGTTTCCATTCATCAGCATTCTCTACACATTAATATGAGAACTAATTATTTGCACAAGCATTCTCCCTCCATTATTTCCATTTTACTTGTGTATCTACAGTCAGACTCTTAAAGAATGATAACTTTCTTAAGTTTCTTTTGCTTGTGTGTGTGTTTGGAGATGGGTATGGAACACACTGCTAATATGAATTTCAGGTCAAGAGAATAATTTCTTAGCTGTATTTTATATAATTGCCTGTGGGTGGTAACAAAGCAACACAAAAAACCAACTCCTTTTCCTTCATCCTTTGTGTTTTAAAGAAACACAAATGGGTGTTTTCTGCTGCCTTGAAAGCTGGGATACTCGATTGGATAATATCCCTTTTAAATACATTTGCCAATTTTTGATGTGAAAAAAATTATTGTAAGTTCCATTTACAAATGGTGTGCCAGTTTCCATTTGCATGTTTTTATTGTCTATTTTCCCCCTGATTTATCTTTTTGTTACTATTGTTCATTTTTCTTTTCAAGGTTAAGAGGAAATCTAACTGCTTTTTCTGTCTTATCATTATTAAAGTAATAGATGTCATTATGGAAAATTAAAAATATCAGAAACACTCTAAAAAGGAAAACAAAACCTTCATAGCACATTATTAACATTTTAATACATTTTACTTATTCCTATATTATTAATGTATTGGTGGGATATTGTAGCTTAAATTATTTATTTTGTCAGTTTACTTCCTAATTTTGAAATAAAATTGATATTGACCCTCTATCTTACTAGACTTTTTTCTATATATCTTTTAAAGTAAATTAAAAAAATTTAAACTGCAAGTTACTGTTTGAAAAACGAAGTGAAGAATGGTAGAAGAAGATACTCTGTTGCTATTGATCTCTGGCCTCCACATGCACATATGCATGCACACAGTTACTTTAAAATAATAAATAATAAGGTTTTATGCAAATTATGATAATGAACTTAAAATCCCTATATTCATTTGTGAAGAAGTTACATAAAATGATTAGTTTTGATGTATATAATGATAGTTGATGAAAATGAGCCCATGAATTTGAAATGGAGCAAGGAGGAGCAAAGTATGGGAAGATTTGGTGGGAAGAAAGGGAAATGATGTAATTATAATCTCAAAAAATAAAGTGGGGGGGCTGGAGAGATGGCTCAGTGGTAAGAGCACTGACTGCTCTTCCACAGGTCATGAGTTCAATTCCCTGCAACCACATGGTGGCTCATGACCCTCTTCTGGCATGCAGATGTACATGCAGAAAAAACACTCATACATTAAAAAAAGAATGCATAAATAAGTAAATATTCTTCTGTCTTTAAAGAGCTGTCTACTAAGCTGCCTTTATTGATTTATCACAATTGAGCTATCATCAATTTCACAAAGCTCCACAGAATTTGTAAGCTGATCTAATTATATTAAAGTCATTACATAGGCTCTCTATGTGTGTTTTTCTGTGTACACATACACATGTGCTTATTATGTGTGCATGCATAATGTGTTAGGGTTTCTACTACTATAATAAAGCATCAAGACCAAAATCAACTTGAGGAAGAAAGGGTTGATTTCATTTTACATACGAAATCATATTATTACATATCGTCCTTCATCCAGAGAAATAAGGGCAGGCACCCAAGGCAAGAACCTGGTTGCAAAATCTAATGCAGAGACCATGGAGGAATACTGCTTACTGTCTTGCTCCTCGTGGCTTGCTCAACCTTCTTGCAGCATCTGGGACAAGCCCAACATCTTGTAACCCTCCCATATCTGTCATCAGTCAAGAATGTGCATCACAGGCTTACACACAAGCCAATCTAATGGAATTTTATCAAATGAAGTTCCCTCTCCCAATGACCGCAGCCTGTGTCAGTTTGATGAAAAACTAGCCTGCACATATAAGGGTAGAAGATAACCTTGGTTATCTCTCATCAGGTGCACACATAAGGGCAGATGATACCCTGTGCTATCACTCATCAGGTGCAGTCCACCTTGCTTTGTTTGCATTTTGTTTTTAGATAGAATTCCTCACTGGAGTGGAGTTTCTCACAAGAAATTGAGAAAAGGAGATAGTCATGGCTCAGTAGCAGTTAAAGTACCATAGACTCTTACCAAGATTTAGCATATTTTATCAAACAATTGATACTTTATTTTCTGTATGTCTCTGGTACAATTTTCATACTCTAAATGGCAATTGTCAAAACTATTTCCACCATTTAAAATTGTTTTGCTGGGAATGGAAGAGTATTCAAGGCTTTCCATGCCTCTATCCTGTAAAATCGAATTCTCTGTCCAGTAACATACTTTCTGTGCTTAAATTCATCATAATTCAAATAATAGTAGTATAATGGAATAAAACTGAAGTCTAACAAGAAAATAGTGGAATGTAAGATTATACTACTCAAATAATGGCTTGGATGAAGGTGTATGTGAAGGTTGTTAAAACTTTTTATATACAACTGTATACAATCATGTGCCACACAGCAACATTTTACTTAACCATGGACTACATCATATATGGCAGTAGTACCATAAGGTTATAGTGTATCTGAAAAGTTCTATTTTGCCTACTGTTGCCTGAGTCATTGCAACATCATCACAACAATCATTATGTTTGTGAATGCTAGTAAAAATAAATCTAGTATGTAGTTTTTAAAATATTTATTACTTCAGGTTACATATCCATCACATTGTTCTCTTTCTATCCCTCCCGGTCTGCCCTCCCACCCTCTACCCGCTATCCTTTCCATCCTACTCCTCTGGAGTGGAGTGTCCCTACATAACAGTCCCCCACCCCAGTACTATGTAGTTTTTATTATTAGAGTATATACTCTATCCACATTAAAGAAGAAACAGCCTGCTATGAGACAGTATATTGTGTTACTCCTGCGGCAGATTAATACATCTTGTGTTTACTTTGTATCTTAAGTGCATGTAGAGACCATGTATGTTTGTTTGAGTACAGTCTGGTATTCATATATCACAAAAATCACTTAATGACACGTTCTCACAATACATCCCTAATGTTAAGCAAATCATGACAGCATATAGAACAGTCATAATTATATTAAATATGTGTGTGTTTTATAATATTTAGGGAAAATAAGTTAAATAGTTCACATCAGTAATCTGTATGTTATAGAGCTGTTATTTTCTCGTTAGGTATAGAGGTCTACCTTGTCAAGTTTTCAGTGATTTACATGAATTGCTGTACAAATAAAAAACCCTCAGAGTTCTTTATGAAAAATGTTTACAAAAAATCACTACCATTGTCATACTATCATCACACATCTATGAAAATATGTCTCTCTTGATAGTGAAAAAAGAAAAACACTGGAAAAATACAGTATGTTGGAATTTAAATAAAATACCTATTGAATACATAGGGTTACACTTGCAATATTGAATATTTTAGATACCACATATGATGATAGGCCCATTTAAGGCTACTACAAGGCTGATTTCTTTTAATTAGTTAACTTTTAAATGAGCATACACATGCTCACTTTGGCAGTACATATACTTAAAATTGGAATAATCCAGGATAGATTAGCATTACCACTGTACAAGGATGACACACAAATTCTGGAAGCATTCTGTATTTAAAATAAAAAATGAAATTAGCATACATGGTATAAGTTTCATTATAGCATTTTCATATATCCCTTATTGGTGTACCTCCTCCACTCCTCTCTCCCTATCTCTGCGTCCTGTCCCCCCCTTGCTGTTCTCCATTTTCCCCTACAATGTCCTCTTCTGCCTTAATGTCTCATATATTTTAATATCCCCCTTTCCATCCCTCACCTATCTTCTTTGTCTCTCACAGTCATCTTTCTAGATTCATGACCCTACACCCTCACATACACACATGCCTGCACACTTCCACATAAAGTATAACTTAGAATTATATGAGAAAAAATACAAACAGTACTTCTCTCTCTCTCAATGTTTTTCAAGACAAAGTTTTTTGATGTTTTCAAGACAAAGTGTAACAGCCCTGGCTGTCCTAGAACTCACTCTGTAGACCAGGCTAGCCTTGAACTCACAGAGATCCTCGTGCCTCTGCCTCCCATGTGCTGGGATTAAAGGTGTGCGCCATCATGTCCGGCCATTACAGATAGTTTTGAACTGCCATGTGGGTGCTGAGATTTGAACCTGGGTTCTTTGGAAGAACAGCCAGTGCTATTAACCGCTGGGCCATCTCTCCAGCCTGTACCATATTTTCTTCATTCATCTGTTGATGGACATCTAGGATAGTTCCGTTTCCTAGCTTCTTAAAATAGTGCAAAAATAAACATGGGTATGTAAGTATCTCTATAGTAGAAATTCAAATTTTTTGGGTATAAACGCAGGAGTAGCATAACTGAATCACATGGTAGTTCTATTCTTGTTTTGTTTGAGAAATTCCCACATTTATTTCCACTGTGGCTGCATGAGTTTATATTTCCACGAGCAATGTTTCTTTCCCCCATATTCTAGCCAGCATTTGTTGATTTGTTTTTGTGATGTTAGCCATTGTGATTGGGGTGAGGTGAGATCTCAGGGTAATTTTAGTGGGCATTTTCATGATGGCTTAAGGAAGTAGAATACTGTTTCAAGTATTGGACAATTGTGTTTCTTCTTTTGAAAGCTGTCTATTCAATTCATTAGGCCATCCATTGACTGGGAGATTTGTTTTTATGCTTATAAATCTTTATAGTTCTTTGTGTTTTATAGATATTAACCCCTGTCTAATGCATACTTGGCATAGATTTTTCTCCCATTTTAAAGGCTATCATATCACTCTGGTGACTCTGTTATGCAGAAGTTTTTCATTTCTTTATTTGTTTGTTTATTTATTTATTTATTGGCTTTGTTTTGAGACAGAATCTCATGTAAATCACCTCCAACTCACTAGCTGAAGATAACCTGGAACTCCTGATTATCCTGTCTCGAGCTGCTGAGTGCTGAGATTGCATGTGTATACCACCATGCCTGGTTAATGCTGTGCTAATGACCAAACCCAGAATCTCATGTATGTATACTAATCAGACACTATCAATAGACTCCCATCTCCAGCGCTTTTTAATTCCATGTAACCCATTTGTCAGTTCTTGGAGTCATTTCTTGTGCTATTGGAGTCCTTTATAGCAATTCTTGCCTATGATGATATCTTGAACTTTTTAACCCTTTGTTTTCCACTAAAAGTTTGAAAGTTTAACTAGAAGATGGAAAGGCTTTCTACGCTCATGTGCAAGAAGACTTGGTATTATTAAAATAGTTGCATTGTTGAATTGATTCAACCCAATCCCAATCAAAACCCCAATGGCATTTTTCACAGAACTAAAAAAAGAAAAAAAAAATAAAAACAGTTCCGTAATTCATATGGAAGCACAAAAGACAGTGCAATTCTAACAAAGAGAATAATCCTAAAGGTATCATAGAACCTGAACTCAAATTATATTACAGAGCCATAGTGATAAAAAGTGTTACACTGGCATAAAAAAAGACATGTAGATCAACTGAATAGAATACAGGACCCAGAAATAAACCCACAGCTACAGCAACCCAATTTTTGACAAAGGTATTAACTCCAAACATTGGCTTAGCAGGGAGCATTTTGACAGTCTCTAGGAGTCTCGACGCTAAGGTTCTGTTCAGTTTGCCTATGCTTCTGACTCAGAGAGTCCTAGCTTTTCTCTTTACTTCCCTTCTGCCCTTTTGTTTACGATGCTAACCAGAGTCTAGGTATACTTTCTCTGGTAGTCTTGGTTTCTCTATATACACACACATACTTAGTCCCATTATCCATATTTCAAATAGTTATGGGTCATATGGCTACAACTGCCACCCTGGAGCAGGAAGGTCTACAGAATTTCTATTACTGTGGAACGTTCCAGTAAGCAGTATGCTATACACACACACACAGACACACACACACAGACACACACACACACACACACACACACACACACACACACAATTTTCTTTCTTCCTGAGTGTGGCAGTGCCCGCCTTTAATCCAATAATTCAAGAGTCAGATACTGGTGGATATCTGTGACTGCTAGGCCAGCCTCGTATATACAGAGTGTTCCAAGCTGGACAGTTCTACATAATGAGGCTCTGTCTCAAATTTTGTTTTCTGTTTTCCCCAAAACTTAAAAACTCATAGTTTATTATGAACAGTAACAATCAATCAGATAAACTCCATTATAAAAAAGAAGCTAAAAGAATAAAAATGCAATCCTGAGAAGAATTCTAGTTTATAAATCTATGAAATTGTGTTTTGTTCCAATAGCAGTTAAACAATACCTGTTTTTAAAATGCATTCTATGTTTCTTCAAATGATGTTTTAAAATTATTGCGGAGGGGCCAGACCACTATTGTATGTTGCTGGCCTTTGACTATGGAACCCCAAAAGCCTTGTCAAAATGTTACATTCTGTGAAACAGCAGAATAATGTAAAGTTACATTTTAAAACAAAATGTCAGGATTTCTTATGTTTAGGAAGTATCAGATTTTATTACTAGATTTTTTAATGTTAAATATGAAATATTTCACTATACTTTTCTGTAGTCTTACAGTTGAGGGTATTTGGGGTTTGTGTACTTGTGTGTGTGCACATGTGTACATGTGTGGCTGTGGGTTGGTATATACATATACTGTGCCTATAGCGCCCAGAGATTGATGTTAGGTGTCTTTCTTAATTGCTATCCACTTAATTTTTTTAGACAGCGTTTCTCACTGAACTTGGAGCTCACTACTCTGAAACTGTACTGTTAATTATTAAACACTTATTAATAACTATATTCACTTATAACAAATACACTTACTTAACTACTAACCCTACAAATGACTACCACCCCTATGACCTAACCACTAAACTTATTGATAACTATTACAACTATTTTACTAACCTTTTAGAAGGATACAGTCTCTGGGGCAGGTCCTCAGTCATCAGGAACACAGTCTCTGTGGTAGACCCTTTAATGCACTTAGCAGTCTTTCTTCTGGAATATTTCAGATGTAGATTCGTCAGGGTAAATTGGCTATGGTGACTTCACCTTAAATAAGGCTTGAGGCTTTCTTCTCTCTGGGAGACCTCAGCTGTCTGTAAGCCAACTTACTTCCTTTGTTTCAGCAACTCTGCCACTCTGCCTCAGTCTTTAAAGCTGGCCACAGTTCTGTTCAGGCCACTGTTTGGACGGGTTAAACCACTCTAGGCAAAAGCTGAGCCACAGGGTTTAGTCCTTGGCCTTTTGCTGTCTTGCTGAGGCTTTCTCTGCTCACCAGCTTCTTTCTGCCTCAGGGAGATCTGGCCATCAATCCACCAGCACTTTCTCCATCAGAGGATACAAACTACTCGTTGTCCTTTCTAGCATGAGGACTCACGAGTATCGGAGCTCTCTAGCATGGGGCCCCTAACATGCAGCTCTCCTGGACTCATCCACTTGTCCTTAAATAGTATTGCTCCTTGTTTCACCTGCTTCAGCTTAATCTGGGCTCTGCCCACTTAGCAGTTGAAAACGATGCCAGGTCATAAAGTCTTTCCTTGTTTCCCTTGGCTTCAACCTTGTTTTTCAGTCCATAGAGACTCCCCTCGTTTCACATGACTTCATCCTTGTTTTTAGTCCATAAGCTGATAAGCTAAATTGCTCACAACCAAGTTGATCTTCATGCCCTGGATTAAGAGACTGTATCAGAAACCTAGATATTTACTAAATCTAATTTATATTAATCTATCTCCCTACACTACTCTGGTGAGATTATCTGGTCAACAAATCCTAGGGCTTCTCCTGCATCTGCTTCCGCATTGCTGGGGTCTCAGCCACCATGCTTCTGCACTTCTCTTTTTACATGAGTGCTAAGGGTCCAAACTCAGTTCCTCATACTTGTATTACAAGCACTTTAACAACTGAGCTATCTTCCTAGCCCCCTGCATTTTTAAGACATAATCTTACTCCATAGCTCAGGCTGGTCTCAAATTCATGGTGATCCTCTTGCATCAGCCTCCCTAATGCTGCAATTGTAGGCATGTTCCACACTATGCCTGGCTTATATTTCTGAACCCTTAATGCTAAGGTCATAATAGAAAATACAGGCTCTAATCCCCAACATTAATCTCCAACATAACAAAACCAAGCAGGCAAATAAGGAACTATGGCACCTAAGAAGATCTGAAAGTGCTAGCAGTAGAATATGGACTCCAAAAGCTGCTAGGTTAAAGGCCTTGAGCACTTAGATTGTAGTCTTCCTTATATTGAATCCCAAAGATCTGAGTGGAGAAGCTTACTTCCTGTCATCTTTGTGGCTCATAGAACTGTATCCTAGGTTATAGGCTTTGCCATAATAAGGGGGTTGTATCACAGATACCTGGTATTATCAGCAGAAGGCAAATGGAATCTTAAATGTGGATTAACAGTGCTGGTGAGAAGTCAGAAATCTTTTTCTAAAATTGCCCTCACAGCTTCATTAGACAGCGTATTACCACAATAAAGGGTGTAGTCCTAGGACTGCCATAAGCAGTGACCACTGCTGTTTTTAACACATATGTCATCACTCCTAGGCTTCATCTAAAGCTCATGGCATCTGCTGATCCATTTGTCTCTTTTCTATCTCAAAGAATCTTTCATACAAAATTAAGAATTTTACTTATTGTTAAATGTTTTTTATTAAAATGGAATTATATCGCTTTCTCTCTCCATTTTCTCCTTCCAGCCCCTCCCAGGTACACTCTTGCCAATACTCCCATGTATCCCCACTCTCAAATTGATAGCCTATTTTTTATTATTGTTGTTACATACACATATATATGTATGTGTATGTACAAATAAATGAGTCTGTCATAATTGAGTCTGTTTTTGTTGCCTGTGTGTATATGGTTTCAGGGCTGACAACTCTGTATCAGACAACCAGTAAGGGGCTTATCCCCAGGAGAGGCTAATTCTGCTTTTCCTGGTAGCCATTACTTTCCTGTAGTTCTTTGTATAGGGGTGGAGTCCTGCAAAAACTTTTCCTTCCAAGTTCATGTCCATTGTTATTACTACTGTTCTGGTATTGTTTATAGTGCCATTTCCAGGAGATATGGTTAAAGGAAGTTAAACCATTTGGGTTGACAGTTGCTTCCCACAAGAGCCATAGACTAACAAACACCCCAGACACAAGAAGCTTTTTTTTTCAAATGATTGGTCAGGGTAGTCCAAGTGACTTCCAAACAATGTAGACTATTGATGTAGCCCTTGGATGCCTTTCATGGTTCGAGGGTGGGCCCTGTTGCTGAAGACACCACAGATTTAGGACACAAGACTTGTATAACTCAAGCTGTGTCTGATCTCAAAGCCACTTTCCTGCACCCTAGCATCCATGGTACCAGAGAACATTTTGTAAGCTGCCAAGGAAGACAACCAATAGAACAGCCCTACCTAGCTGCAACACCTATGAACAGTGACAGTGACAAGATATGCATAAAGGTGCAATAAGAGGCATATTCACACATCAGGGACAACTAACATCTGTCTAATTGCACATAAAGCCCAGTCAACATAAGGGGAATCATACCAGGTACTGAAAAATCTAGCCAGTTTTCTGGGACTAGTGAAGTCATGGACCTTAGAAAAGAATGTAGTACTGCCATTTTGCTAGACCAGCATAATTGCTTACTACATTCTAAATCTTATCTTTATATCCACAGATACTACCACCCCTCATGAAAGAAGCCTCTCTTTACAACAAATGGAGATCATTACAGGAAAAGGCAACTGGACACAATGCAGTACTAGTGGAGACACCTACATCAAAGTGCCCGCATCTATGGCTCAGGGAACATTGCAGAAGAAAATGGCAGAAAGATTTCACAAGCCTGAATACCAGGATATTCTGTTTATTTGTGCTCAGGGATTCATGTATACTACACACGCACTGTATTCAGCTAATCCCTCAGCCCTATTATGAATTTTAGGACTTTCTTGTCCACCACATTCATACATATAGCCACCATCTGTGGGGATTTCATCATCTGTCACATCTTGTACTTCTACTCATTGTCTTTGTTCCTGTTAGTCATCTTGACCTCAGTACCCTTTAGCCCACAATTACAGTGAATCTTGTGTAATGTAAAACTCTTCCAAATCTCACACTCCAAAGCTCTGTTTTCCGACTCAAATCTCCTCTGATTTCAACACATAGGCCTTTGCTCCCAGTACCTTTGTTCTTTCTTTTTATGACAGTAGCAAAATATATAGAATGTAGTAGATACAGACCATACATGTGTCTCAGGGTAGAGTATTTGATTATCATGCGTCATGGAATTAAATACCTAGCACTACACACAGACAAATATAGAATGTAAGGTTTACCATTTTGCTCATTTGTAAGTGTTATGTGCATTTGTATATATGTGTTTGCATGCATGTCTGGTGGGGGCGCACATGCATGTATGTGTGTGGAAGCCAGAAGTTGATACTGGGTGTCTTTCTTGATTTCTCTCAACCTTACATATTGAGTCAGGGTTTCTCACTTGACTGCAGAGCTCACCAGTTCAGCTAGTCCAGGCAGGCAGCTTGTCCCACAGATGTCCTGTCTCTGCTTCCTGGCCTGGGATTGCAGGGAGCCCTCCACACATACATTTGGATACTGGAGCTCCAAACTCAGATCCTCACACATATCAAGTGTCTTACCCAAATTTACCATTTTAATAATTTAAACTGTATAACTCAATGCCATTAGACACATTCTTGTTACTATGAAATTATTCTCGTATCCACTTCCAGAATTGTCTAATCACTCCAAACAGGAATTTAACAGATGTTAAACAGTTAAGTCCTCATTTTATCCTCTCCAAGTTGCTAGTAAGCTATACTCTACATTCTGCATCTGAATTTTCATATAAATTTCATATATGTAGAATTATAGAACATGTGTCCCTTTGTCTACTTAATTTCACCAAGCATATTTGTGAGATTCGTTCGGGTTGCTGTCTGGACCTGAATTTCTTTTTAAAGTCTTTTGTCCCATTTTGCATATACATCGCATTTTGTGTTCTCATTCATCTCCTGGACATTCGTGTTGTTTCCAACTTGGGGCTATTGTGCATAAATGCTTCTGTGAACACTGGTACAAAATTGTCTATGTTGTATCCCTGCTTTCACTTCTTTTGATAATATACTTAGGAGTGGAATGGTCATGTGGTAATTGTATTTTTCACCTTTTGAGGAACTAACAAACTGTTTTCCAAAGCAGCTGTATCATTTTACACAGCAACTAGTAGTGCACTAGTATTTTATCCTCATTTGTTTTCCTTTCATTAAAAATTGTACGAAAACATACATAAAACACATCATTTTGTCAAATTGACTGAGCCATTGTGTCAGATATATGGTAGAATATTTGAATGTTTGTGTAAGTGCTGTAGGATGGGGTAAACACCTAAATTAGCAGGCTTTCAGTAAACCTGATGACTCCTCATAATTCAGGTGAGTCCTATCAATGAAAACCTGAATAGAACAAAAGAACTGACCTTCCCTGATCAAGAGTGAATCCTTCATTTGGACTTAAAGGGTAATTGAATCTACCCTTGAACTGTAATATCAGCTAGTGTTTGCATCTCCAGCATGCCAGTCTTTCCTGGTTATTTTGTAGTTTCTGGTCTCAGCAATTTTATGAGATAAGCCTTTAAAATAGATTTCTTAGACTCTGTTTTTCTTCTTTTAGGTCTGTTGACTGAAGTCAATAATTTCAATTGTCTTACTTTCAAGTTTACTGAAAACTCAGGTCCTCCTGTTTACAAATCAAGCACTTTACTCACTAAGCTATGCCCTTGCTATGTTTTAACAGGTTTCTTTGAAGTTCATGGGATTTCCAAGCCTTTTCAGATTTAGTCTTTGTTCTGAGCACACAGCTTGCCTCATCATGCCAATGACTTTCATGAATTCCAATATGCATATGATAACAGTACAGACCCTAATGTCCTGAACAGTCTTACTTCAGCTTCTTCCGGTATTAGAAGGCCTATTGTATGCCTCCACTTGTGGAAAAGGATGTGGGGCGTAGGTGGGTCAAACATCACAACCTATCACTTTGAACATGCCTTTTCTATTGGCTTGGTTGATGCCAACTCCTTGACTCCCAGACTGTCAATGTTGTATTAAAGAGTCTCTGCTTGAATTTGGTTTGATTTATTTTTGTTTTCTTTGTCTTTCTTTCTGAAATGGAAGAGACCCTAGAGCAGTGGCTATGTGTTGTGACCACTTTGGCGAACCTCTATCTCTAAAAATAATTTTATGGTTGAGGTTCACTTTCTGGCTGCTCTCCTGTTTTGCTTCTGCCAGCATGTCCTAATTAAGCAGTTCTCAACCTGTGGATGGCAACCCATTGGGGATCAAATGACCCTTTCACAGGGGTCGCATATCAGATATTTATATTATGATTCTTAGCAAAATTACAGTTATGAAGTAGCAAAGAAAATAATTTTATGGTTGGGGTCACCACAGCATGAGGAACTGTGTTAAAGGGTCGCAGCGTTAGGAAAGTTGAGAACCACTGGCCTAGAGCTTCTTCATCCACAACTTTGCTGCTGTTGCTCCAAGCCTCTAGGATTATCAAAATTTGTTTCACTTAGGACTTGGCTCTTGTTAATACATTTGCCTTTTGGCTGTGCTTTCCACACCCTTATGGGTGCAAGATCTCTTACATTCATTATGTCTTGCTGTTATCCTTGGATAGACAGAGGAGCAGAGGGCCTTTGGTAAAATTCCTTGGAGCACCACCTTAGCAGAGGAGACAGTGGAACATATGGATAGTTATTCTCTGCTGATGAAATGAGCCAATTCAGAGAAAGTTAAGGAATAAAGGTAGGTTTATTGGGGGCAGAGAGAGAGAGAAAAAATGCAAAGAGAGAGAGAGTAGAGAGGGAATGCAGAATGGAGGGACAAAAATGCCTGGATTATATAGGGAAGAGCCTCTGTGGGAGGGGAAGCCCTGGGTTGGAAAGTTCAAGGTAGAGGGTGGGACATGCCAGGCATACCCTGTAACAGGTAGGTCCTGAGGGATGCTGGGAGAATCTGGGGGCCAGGTCTGGTTTGATATGTAAAATAGGCACCTCAGCTGCTTGTCCCAGGTCTGAATCCCAACCCATAGGAAAACATTGAAAATGTACTTATTGTCAGTGAAGTATAAGGCAGAGAAAGTGAGTGTCAGCTAATGAAGCAATTGGCCCTCGAGGCATTATTAACTAACTCACATGCACCTTCACCTTTCATACAATGTTCTCTCAATCTCCTTGACTTATACCCCTTTTGCTAAGGATTCATGGCATCAGGCACAGATCACTTGGTGTAAAGCCTTCATGGAGGCTATCATGCTTATGGGCAAGTCAATTGAAAAAGAAAGGAAAGAAAAAGCAAGACAGAAATGCAGAAAGAAGTAAAGGAAGGAAGGAAGGAAGTTTTAAAAAGAAGGGAGGAAAAAAGGAATGAAGGGAAAAGGAAGGCAGAGAGACAGTCTGTATCTATCATATTAGCTTCCTGAAGATGGCAGCAGTGTTCTGTGAACTCGAGCTCTGCAGGCCTTTCCTTCCAATTACAGGAAAATGTTTCTGAGCAGGGTAGGTATGGGATCCTTCTTGCATCGATTGTGATCTTTAACATAATTGTTTATCAGTGTGATGGGTGAAAAATCTGCCTCACAGCATTGTTTTCATTTGGATTTCTTTGATAGTCAGGAGAGGAACTGATTTCTGTATCTCAAAGCATTTTTCTTTCTTCTCTGAGAGATTTTCATATCCTTTATCCTATATTTACACTAGGATTTAATTTTGTGGCTTTTAGTTTTTCTCGTTATAAAAATAATATGGATGCACTGTGGAGATTTGAATAAACTTAGAAATTTTACATACTCCCAGAGACAATGGCTTCAACATTTAGATTCATTTTTACTGCCATCTGTGGAGTTACTTGCCTTGATCACATTTTATATAATTTTGTTCTCTATCCTGTTTTCTTCATATAACTATGCTGATATTTACTGTGCTGTAAATAATTCCTGCATATATTTTTAAAATAACTTTCCTTTATTATTTAAAGAATAATTCATCAGTACTGTTAAATACTTGATAAATACCAGAAGATGTAATTTAGACAACCCAGAAATAACTGTTATGAAGGTTTTGAGATATATATATTGATATAATAGATATAATATGTATATATTGTATATATCTCTGTCTGAGTTTCTGTACACATTAATGTGGGGCCATGTGTCAACCTCAGGAGCCATCCACCTGCTTGAGTCAAGGTCTCTTTGTCTGGCGTTCACTCGGTAAGCTACTCTTGAAGGTCAAAGTTCATGCAAAAAAGCTGAGTATAGAAGCATTCCTTTGTACTTGCCAAACTAAGGAGGTAGAGATAGGCAGATTTCCAAGCCTAGCCTACACACACACACACACACACACACACACACACACACACACGAAATGGTTTAACTGTATTAGCATTCATCTCTCATCTATACATCTAAGCAGCAAACCTCATAAAACTTTTGCAGTTTTATTTACAAAAGAAAATTCTTTATGAGAAGAAAAAATATATATTTAATTTAAACTTTGCTTTATCATTAAGCCATTGAACAATGGGACTTTAGGAAGCCACAGAATCAATGAAAACACCTAAGCACGGCTCTCCCTCTCCCAAAACCTGCATCATTGCCTTGGGTATGTACTATCCTTTTCCTAAGTCATCGAGGCACTCCCACCACAGTATTCCCTCTCTCGCTCACTCTCTCCACAGCCCACCCCATGCTTAAATCTAAAGTATGTGCTATCCCTTATCTTGAAATAATAAATTCACTAATTTTGTCTCACACATACTCTCCTAAAATTGTTTTCTGTGGTGTAGTCAAAGATCCAGCTTTACCTGACTTCAGGCCCCTTTGGAGTGGGGGGTGGAGGAGGTGGGAGGCTGTGACTCCTAATGGCAGTGCTGAGCTGTGTCTCACCACTATTGCTGACAAGATCAGAGATTTTGAATTTGGTAAGTTAAATTCTCTCCCCAGTATTAACATGCTTCAAGTAAAGATATAAGGCTATATATGGTATCCCACACACAGAATTTGGCCACTAATGTAGGAATGAGAGAAATCACATGATTTATAACCATCAGAAAGCTTCCTAATGCTGGTAGCAAAAAACAGCAAGAAATGGGCTGGAGAGAAGGCTCAGCAGTTAAGAGCACTCACTGGCTGCTCTTCCAAAGGACCCAGGTGCAAATCCCAGCACCCACATGGCAGTTCACAGCTGTCTGTAATTGCTGGGCGTGGTTGCTCACATCTTTAATCCCAGTACTCGGGAGGCAGAGGCAGGTGGATCTCTGTGTGTTCAAGGCTAGTCTGGTCTACAAAGTGAGTCCAGGATAGCCAGGGTTATTCAGAGAAACCCTGTCTTGGGAAAACCAAAAACAGCAAGCACTCACTGAATCTCTATATTGTTGTAGGAGGGAGAGATCTCCATTACTCTCTTGCCCTCACCACAGGTAGCAGGCTGGAGAATTGGCCCCATTGAGCTCATGAAAACAGGAGAGGTGGTCCAACCCCTTACCTGCTGCACCACTCAGGAGAGGAGGCCCTGCAAGTGGGGCTTGCAGGCCCAGAACCAGGGCTTTGAGTTGGCCACCCCAACATACACCCCATGAATGAACTACCAGAGTGCATGAAGAAGCCAGTTCCACCGATCCAAAACCACAGGATCTCCATGACACAGGACAACAACAGGATATCTAAGAGCAGTCCCTATGAGGTTCCAGTATTGATAGTATAGCAGAAGACAGAGACCTCGTACCAGACCAAGGAGTCATTATAATGAACATTTACAAGCAAAAACATGGACAAAGGGGAATCTTGTGGGTCACATTGAGACACACTACAGGTTCCACAATGAGATTTTATTTTATGTGGGGGGAGGTTGCAAGGGTGGAGGGTGGGTCTGAGGGGAGATGGGAGATGAGGGGGAACAAGGTGTATGATGTGAAATTTGCAAAAGAAAAAATAATTTAAAAATTATCTCTATATATGACTATATATTAACTCATATATAACAAGCTGGGTGGTGGTGGCACATGCCTTTAATCCCAGTACTCCAGAGGCAGAGGCAGGTGGATTTCTGTGAGTTAAAGGCCAGCCTCGTCTACAAAGTGAATTTCAGAACAACCAAGGCTACACAGAGAAACTGTGTCAAAAAGCCTCAAAAGAAAAAGAGAAAAAAAATCATAACAAATCATTGAAGTAGGGCTGTGGCTATTATTACCAGCACTTTAGAGATGGAGACACCAAAACATAATTGGAGAAGCAAAAAAATGCAGTAAACTGAACTGTCTACAAATGTGACAGCTGAGAAATTCTTGTGTCCATCAATATTTTAGAGATTATTTTAATCAAGGTAGATGTTGCTTTATGCTTAAAGGTGGAATGATATATAGGAAGCCTGTGCATTTGTTGAAGAAGGGAAGAATAGAAATAATGGTACAGAAGTTGAAAATAATTGAAAAAATGAAGTAGGGAAGTCAAAGATACACTTTTGTTTTACAGCATGACTTTACCAAAATATCAAATTTCACATTTTATGTGGGAGGATTGTGTGGTAGATAACCCTTAGTGAGGCTAGTAAACTCAAACAGAGAAGAAACACCCAAGCAAACACATCTAAGGAGAGAATTTAAACAGGACTGTGAACTGGTAAAGAAGAAAATTAAATGGGGAAACACTTGTGAGAGTAACAGCTGCACTGGGAAGCCAACTGTCAGTAAAAAGAACCTCAGGCTGCTCACAGGGGCTTTAAGGCTTGGAAAGAGTTGCAGAAGCCTAGGCAGCTGCTTTAATTGGCAGCCCCGACTCCTGTGCTCCCTCCCAAATACCCCATCCTTAGAAGTTATGCTTTAAGTATAATTAGAGAGAAAAGGCACAGTATTTGATGGTGCTGTCTGGCATAAAGTAAGTGCTGAGTAAATGTCACCCATTATTGTCATTTCCACTCAGATTATTAAAATGGGATCTTTACTCAGTCTTCTACTTGAAGTCTCTCTCCTCCTGTTAGTCCATCATCTCATCAGTGACTTATGTACCTTACCTCGAGGGGCTCATTGCTGCAGCATACAGTGCATGAACTGGCCCACTACCTGGACAAACCATGCCTGGACAGTTAAAATCTGGTGAAGTGTTTGGAGACACTGCTCTGCCACAGTTTGGGAGCTTTTACATTCACTTGAGTTGCCTGGCAACAAACATCATTTTTTTTTGCATTTTTTTCCTTTATTTTTTATTTCTTCAAGTTACATCTCAATCGCAGTCCCCTCCCTATTCCCCCCTCCAGTCCCACCCTCCCACCATCATCCCCCATCCTCTTCCCTTTTTTTTTTCTTTTAAGTTTAAGGTATATCTTATTTCCCCCTACAGTTTTCCCTTTCAGTCCAACAAATGGCTCTTTCTCTTATAATAATAAATACAATACAAAACAACACAGGTAATTAGGCCACAGTTATGAGGGTTATATGGCTTAGCATACATTCCCAATGTCCAGTCCATATGTATTTGGTACCTGACTTTAACATTCTACTATCTAACCATCTTCATGCGTTTAAAGTTCTATATCTGACTCAACATTCATACTAACTTGCAACACAATTTTAAAAGTATCTTCTTAGATCTATAACACTCTTCTTGACTCCTAAACAACTCAAAATTTAATTATGAGACTCTAGCTATCTGTTCTTCAACCACCTCAGAGACCTGAGAGGGATAAATATATCTGATTTTATAGGAAGTACAGGGCCTGCAGCTTCCCAAACTAAGAAAAGACATACCAGTGGCTGCCTGGACGATTCCCATTTTCTCTCCATATATTACCACATCGATCGTCAGTCGTTTGGCCCCGTTTCTCTGACAGACATTGATTGTAGAGCAGGGGTTATGAAGGACTTACATACCCTTTCTTGGAAGAGCTACGCTGTTGACTTACCTGCTTCCAGGTTTTGTCCTTTTTGGACAGCAGTCTGTCTACAGTTGGAGCAAGGGGCTTTTCCTACCAAGAGATAGGCTTGCGACTAATTCAATCATCTCCCACTGGAGATTCTTTGATGCTCATCTTCTACTTGGAGGAGAATAGGGGGTGCTGTCTTGATATAAAAAAATCTAAAGTTACGAAAACATCTTTGAATGCCATATTCTGCAGATCTCTTGAGGTTTTTGAAGAGGCCCTATCTATCTCTTATATTAGGGTAAGCAGATGTTGCTTGTCTCTTAGCAGCTTTATTTCTGATTAGCTTAGAAAATAGCTATAATAGGCTGTCATAGTACTTAACAGAATGACCAGCTTGCATAACCATTAGTTTGCATTTCTTAAATATCCTAAACAGTTTATGACAATTAGTAGTAAAAGGCCGAAACATCACATTTCATTTTTTTTCTTTACCTCCTAACCCTTCCACCCATCCCATTTCTCTGGGGTGGGGTATCCTTATATAACAGTCCCTCATCTCAGTTGAGAGGTCGTATGAGGGCCAAGAGCCTCCTCATTCATTGGGGGTCTACGAAGCAGTACCATCAGTGAAAAGTGTCTCATTGCCCGGGAGAGAGAACTACTAAACAAACAAACCAATAAGCAGACAAATAGATAAAAAAGACTAAAAAATAGAAAAAAAATATAAAAAATAAATAAAAAAATTAAATAAGTCTATGTCCAAATTCCCTTTGGTGTGTTAGTTGTAGTATCGATACCTTCTACTATATAGCTAAAATCCTACTATAAGTGAATAGATGTCATATGCGTCTTTCTGAGTCTGGGTTAGCTCACTCAGAATGAGCTTTTCTAGTTCCATCCATTTGGCTGCAAATTGCATAATTTCATTGTTCCTGATAGCTGAATACTATTCCATTGTGTAGATGTACCACAGTTTTTTAACCCATTCTTCAGTTGAGGGACATCTGGGTTGTTTCCAGTTTCTAGCTATTACAAATAAGGCTGCTATAAACATAGATAAGGAAACTTCCTTATGATTCCATGAAGAGGCATTTGGGTGTATACCCAGAAGTGGTATGGCTGGGTCCTGAGGCAGAGCTATTCCAAGTTTTCTAAGATATCGATCAAGGGGATAAACATCAGAAAGGAAGAAGTCAAATTATCCCTATTTGCAGATGATATGATAGTATATGTAAGCGACCCCAAAAATTCCAACAGAGAACTCTTACAGCTGATAAACACCTTCAGCAAAGTGGCTGGATACAAAATTAATTCAAAAAAATCAGAAGCCCTTCTTTATACAACAAACAAATGGGCTGAGAAAAAAATAAGGGAAACAACCCCCTTCACAATAGCCACAAACAACATAAAATACCTAGGGGTAACTCTAACCAAGCAAGTAAAGGACCTGTACATCAAGAACTTCAAGCCCTTGAAGAAAGAAATGGAAGAGGCCTTTAGAAGATGGAAAGATCTCCCATGCTCATGGATAGGTAGGATCAACATAATAAAAATGGCCATCCTACCAAAAGCAATATATAGATTCAATGCAATTCCTATCAAAATACCAACACAATTTTTTGTAGACTTGGAAAGAGCTATTCTCAATTTCATATGGAACAACAAAAAGCCCAGAATAGCTAAACCAATCCTGTACAATAAAAAAACACCTGGAGGTATTACCATCCCAGGTTTCAAGCTGTACTACAGAGCAATAGTTGTAAAAACAGCATGGTATTGGTATAGAAACAGACCAGTAGATCAATGGAATCGAATTGAAGATCCAGAAATAGACCCACACACTTATGGCCACCTAATTTTTGACAAAGAAGCCAAAACAGCACAATGGAAAAAGGACAGCATCTTCAACAAATGGTGCTGGTCCAACTGGATGTCCACTTGTAAAAGAATGAAATTAGACCCATACTTATCACCTTGTACAAAACTTAAGTCCAAGTGGATCAAAGACCTCAACATAAGACCTGTCACACTAAATCTACTAGAAGAAAAAGTGGGAGAAACCCTCAAACTAATTGGCACAGGTGACAACTTCCTGAACAGAACACCAACAGCTCAGGACTTGTGATCAACAATCAATAAATGGGACCTCATGAAACTGAAAAGCTTCTGTAAGGGAAAAGACACTGTCATTCGAACAAAACGGCAGCCTACAGACTGGGAGAAAATCTTCACCAACTCCACATCTGACAGAGGGCTAATATCCAAAATCTACAAAGAACTCAAGAAATTAAATGCCAAGAAACCAAATAATCCAATCAAGAAATGGTGGACAGAGCTAAATAGAGAATTCACAAAGGAGGAATCCCTAATGGCTGAGAGACACTTGAAGAAATGCTCAACATCCTTAATCAGAGAAATGCAACTCAAGATGACTCTGAGAGTCCATCTCACACCTGTCAGAATGGCTAAGATCAAAAGCTCAAATGACAGCACATGCTGGCGAGGGTGTGGAGAAAGGGGTACCCTACTCCATTGCTGGTGGGAATGCAGGCTTGTGCAACATCATTCATTTTTACTGAAAGAAATGTAAGGCAATGTCAAATTTTATCTGAACCTTACGATTCTTGAAGGCAGGGCCAATTAATGTCTTTCCAGGTCCTGGAGATTGTAAAGTGTTTGCCAAGCACGTTCAAGGTCCTGGGTTCAATGCCCAGAACTGGAAAAAGCAAAGCAAACCCACCAAACAAACAAAAACATTATGAAAATGTTCCCACACCTTTTGTTTTCTACTGCAAAGAACTAACCTTCCCAAAGTGACATGAATATGACCATCACGTTTACCTATAACAAAGCCAAGCACATTCATAACTTTCTAAGATATTAGTTGAATTGTCTATACTCCCTGAACACTGACAAACTGGGACACTATGCCTGTCACCTTAACTTTATAAAATAAGTTTCTCTCCTTTTCCCAGACTCTTTAACTTTGACCCATCATCAGCCTAAACCAGCACACAGTCATTCCTTAATGGCTCCTTCCCGGCCCCCCAGGGAAAAAACATTTCATAATCAGTTGCCATGACCTTTCACCCCTCTTCCTCACTCCCAGTTCTTTCTAGCTTTATTCATTTCTCCCTGCAGAAGAGCTAATAGATAAGTTTAATGGGCATGGTCTAACCCCAGAACTCAAAAGGCAGAGGCAGGGATCTCTGCAATTTCAAGATTATCTTGATCTACATAGTAAGCTCTAAGCTAGTTACAGTTACATAGAGGACCCTGTCTCAAAAATGGAACATAAAAACATAAATATACTTAAATACATGCTGAATTGGAATCTATTTTCCTGTCCAACCTTTTAAACACAGACTTCCTGGTCAAAGGTTGTCACTATTGCAAAAGCCTCCCTTCCCTGAACTTTATTCTATATGTTTTTATTGTGTGTGTGGTATGTATGTATGTATGTATTCATGTGTTTTTTCTTTTCTTTTTGTTTTTCTTTTTTCTTTTTTTAATAATTTATTTTTTATTTCTTCAAGTTACATCTCAATCACAATCCCCTCCCTACTCCCCCCTCCAGTCCCACCCTTCCATCCTCCTCCCCCTCAACCCCCCATCCTCCACCCTTTTTTTTAGTTTAAGGTATTTCTTTTTCCCCCCAACAGCTCTCCCTTTCAGTCCAACAAATGTTTCTTTCTCTTATAACAATAAATACAATAGAAAACAACAGAAATAAATAGGCCACAATTATGTTTTGTATACATGTGTGTATATGTTCACATGTATGTTTGTGTGTGTACATGCAAGTGTGCTGACATGACTATGGAAGGAAGAGGTCAAAGTCAGATGTCATTCTTATTCACTCTCTGTGTTATTTTTGAGACAAGAGTTCTCACTGAACCTGGAGTTCTCAGATTTAGGTACAATGACTGGCCAGCAAGCCAAGAAAGGGATCTGTGTGGCCACTTCCTCATCAGTGAGATGGCAAGTGTGCTGAATAGTTTTATGTCAACTTGACACAAACCATAATCATCTGAGATGAGGGAAGCTCATTGAGAAATTGCTTCCATAAGATCTGGCTGTAGGTAAGCCTGTAGGGCATTTTCTTAATCAGTAATTGCTGGGAGAGGGCCCAGCATATTGTGAGTGGTGTTGTCCCTGGGTTGGTGGTTCTGTAAGAAAGCAGGCTGATCAAGCCATGAGGAACAAAGCAAAAAGCAGCACCTCTTCCGGGCCTGTGTATCAGCTCCTGCCTCCAGGTTCCTGCCCTGTTTGAGTTGTTGCCCTCACTGATCAGCTGTTACCTGGAAGTATAAGTGAAATAAACCCTTTCCTTCCCAAGTTGCTTTTGGTCATGGTGTTTTATCACAGCAATAATAACCCTTACTAAGACAACATACTTTTCATATGGGATCTGAACTCAGGTCCTTGTGCTTGCATGGCAAACACTTTATTGGCTGAGCCATGTTCCCAGCCCCTATGCCCGTACTGTTTATTTGATAGGTTTCATTTTTCTTGTCTCCCCCTGTTTCAGTGTTTTTTTTTTATTATGGTGATAGTATCTATGTATTTGGCAAATTTACTTAACTGGTTCCAGTGCAAGGCTAAAGAAACAATGTTAAGAGTTAAAAGAGCAGCCAAAGCATAAGATGGTCTCTTCATTTCCAGGTGGCTTCAAAATAGCACTGGACTGCCAGCCACATATGGCACCTTAATGCATCATGTACACAACTTTCTTTGACAAATGCCATCAGAAGACTAGGTGTAAGAATTGCATTTTAGAATAATCAAATTTAAACTTGGGAATGGGTGTTTCTGTAAGGGGGTTTGAAGTTTAACATATATCAGCATGCCATGGTCACAGCAATGTTGCAACACACATGCATGTCCACAGTCCTGACTTCTAACCCTAGGAGTTGTTCTTGGGCAGACATAATCTGGGATTCCGTTTTTCAGAACTGAGAATGTGGTGGAGGAAGAGGACTTCTGGCAGCAATGAGTGCCAGCTCACTTTTATTGGTAGAGATGCCACCACAGTTTCCCTGGATAATTACTCCCATCCTTGTGCCCAGGATTTCTTAGTATATGAAAATACTAGCATTAGACTTAGTAAAATTAGAGAGGGAAAGTCACAACTCTTCACCTGTGCCCACAAGGAAAGACCAGAATCACTTTTCCAGTGGGTGTCTAATCTAGTTTTTCCTTAATGCCTTTCATTTTTAAGTACCTCAAAAATCCAAACTAAATAGTTAGTCCTCAAAATATTCTTAGCACTTGGAAATGAAGAGGGATCTAGGAATCCTCTAATTCTTCCCGTATTCTTCTCCATGTTGTTATCTTCGGTGCACTCAGTTTTCAGCCCTGACACTTCTAGAATCTACTTACTGCCAAATTAATTTCTTCCATCACTTCTCTAATGCTCTGATGTCCAACCTATGAGAAGCTGAGCGCTATCCATCATGGAATAGTCCTGTGGAAGGTGCTGTGAAAAGGCCAGGGGGTCCTATGGGATCAGACCTCTCTGCATTAAAGCTACAAGAATGCAAGGATTGCTCCTATTAATAAGTTTTCAGGTTATTTCTGCCCTGGTGTCTTAGCTTTTCCTAAGAAATACGAAAAAAATGAATGGTGGAATTAAAGAGAAGACTGTCTAATAGCCGTTCAAAAAGTGAAGTAAATGCGGAATGGGTCTTCCCATGAAGAATTGTTTGGGCAGAGGGTCTTTCTAGGCAATTTCATTAATTGTGAGAGAGCCGAATCCAAACCCCTAGACCACCAGGGAACCAGTTTCATTAATTGTGCTTCCAATACATACGCCACTTGCACAGTGTGTTAGTTGGAGTTTTCATTACCACAATGTAGTACTTCACAGAACAATTTAAAAGAAGAAAGAATTTATTTTGGCTCAGACGTTTTGCTGTTTTTTTTTCAATTCAATTTAATTTTACGTAGAGGGGTCTTTTGCCCTCATATGTCTATACAATTTGTGTATGCCTGCTGCCTGCTAGAGGCCAGAACAGGGAGTTACAGGTGGTAGTGCGCCACCATGTGGATGTTAGGAAGTGACCCTGGGTCCACCAGAGGGTCAGCAAGCTTTCCTAACCATCGAGCCATCCCTTTGACTCCTTGCCTCAGCACTTTAGATGCTTTCAGCCCTTTCACAGAAGGGAACTTGTGGTGTAGAACAAATTATCATGGCAGTTAGGAAGCAAAGAGAGAAAATGCCTATGCTCTGACTTCTCTCGTTTTCTTCTTTTATTCCACCCCGGACCCGGTCTGGGCTCCAGATTCAGGTTAGGCGGTCCTGTTGTCCTGTTGTCATTATTTCCCCCCTCTACCTCCTCCCTCACAACCCTGAAGATATACCCAGAGGTGCACTTTACTAATCTCCTTGGACTTTACCAATCTAACTGACAAAATTAACCATCACACAGGAGGCTCTCCTTCCTTCTTGAGAATCACGGACACTCAGATCATATGGTATTAGTCACATTTTATGCCAATCTCTATATAAAATTTTCCAAATATAAAATACCAAACGAAATCATATATTAGTTTTGTAATCATTCTAAATTAAAATGAAATCATAATATTACAGGTGTTTATAATATACTCTGGGTATATTTATTCTCTCATTACTGCTTCTTCAACTGTATTACTTAAGTAGTTTGTGTGTGTTTGAATTTAATTTCAGTTAAAATGCAAAATAAGTTTTGTTATGGATGGATAGAATTTTATTCCTCTCAAATTCATAAGTTGAAGTCCTAACCCCCAACAACTCCAAATAGGATTGATTCATTTGGACAGCCAAAATCCAGTAAGACCTGTGTCCTTACAAGAGAAGATTAAGACACATATATGTGTTCATAGAGAATACCCCTGTGATGGCACAGTGGGAACATAGCCATCTGCACTTGGGGAGACAATTCTTAGAAGAAACTAAATTGACCAACACCTAAATCCCACAATGTAGCATCCACTTTTGAAAGCTAATAATTTTTTGTTGTTAATTCACCCAGCTTGATGTTTTATTATGACAGAGCAGAGAACTAGAACACTCTTTTTGAGACAGGGTTTCTTTGTGTAGCCCTGACACTCCTGGACTCACTTTGTAGACCAGGCTGGCCTTGAACTCACAGAGACCCACCTGCCTCTACCTCCTGAGTGCTGGGACAAGAACACTTTTCAAATGTGCTTATCGTACTAGCATAGAAACATGGCCAGCTTTCTCTGTATTGTTTCATTTTAGCATGTGAGCTGTCAAAGTACACAAATATTCTATTTTGTTTTCATTTGAAGCTATGTACTTTATATAAAAGTTGGTGAGCTAGCAAGGACATGATGGTGCATGCCTTTAATCCCAGAACTTGGGAGGCAGAGGCAGGCGGATCTCTGTGAGTTCGAGGCCAGCCTGCCTACAAAGTGAGTCCAGGATAACCAGAGCTACACACAGAAACCCTGTCCCAGAAAAAAAAAAGTAGGTGAGTTATCTTTAGGTTTCATTTCTCCTGTTAATGGACCATGTAAGATATAGGAAGTGGTGGCAAGATCCAGAGAAGTCTTATCCTGCTCTATCCGAAATTGTTCAAGCAAACAATGTGCATTGTTTACTCACACTGAAAAACACTTCCTGGTTGGTCATTAAAGTACTGGCTTGGGTCATTACAAAGTCTAAAAGTCCCTCTGCATCCTGAGGTCATTCTCCCTCTTGGTAGTGCTGCTCTGCTCATAATTGCTTCTTTCTTTGACCTCTTTCCTCTAATAAACCAGATTTGGAGTTAGACTCCTCCATACCTCCCCTTCAGGATCGTAGTGTTTTGGTTTTCTTTTTTTCCTATTTACCCAGCACATGTGAAAATGTTATAAAATAACCCTCAAAAAAGTATGTGAAAGGAATAAGATTTTCAGTTAGAAAAGTAAAACACCAACCAGATCCTGATAACTCAAGAGGCTTTTAGCCTCAGGTCTCTCTTTCTCTGGGCTCCATAAGTTTTCTTTTGTTTTTTTGTTGTTGTGTGTGTTGTTGGGATTGTTTGTTTGTTTGGGGGTTTGGTGCTGGCAAAGAAACCTAGGATCTGTTTCTGCTGTCCCCATCCATAACATTCATCTGCATTAAGAAGAAACTATGTAAAATACATGAACACACACACACACACACACACACACACACACACACACACACACACACA